>CM055116.1:1244812325-1245237325 GCA_029206835.1 Rana muscosa | reverse complement strand
CCAAAATGCCTCAAAAATACAATTCACACTGTTCCTGCTTTATTAAAAGTTTTTTTTTTTATGTGTAAGGGTTCGGGTACAAGAGTGGATGGCTATGAGTGATTATCCAAACCACTTTTATTTTTTTTTACTAAACTTTAAAGCTCCCATGAGTTTTGCTCATGATCAATAATGATCACACCTGCATTTTGTAGTCTGTAGATTGTAATGTTGTTAGCATAATAATGGATACTGTGCATGCGTTCCATGCAATCATCTATTAGTGCTTTAACTGAGTATTTACTGAATTTGGTTATTGCATAAAACATAATCCTTAAATGCTCTCTACAAAATCGGGTGAATGCAAGTAAAAAAAAAAAAAATGCAACGAGGAGTGACGATGCACAAAATAGAGTTGCCCGTAGCAACAGAATTTTCCAGTTTATGAATCTCTAGCAGGTGATTGCTGATTGGTTGCTGGATAAAGCATTTGAAACAATGCTGTTTGCCTCGAATAATCCTATTTGTATTTCCTGACTTCCTTCGACATGACAGAATTTCACTGACAAAATGCCACCCTGTGGTAGTAAAAACTCTTCACCGAATTACATCCAGTGCAAATAATTTGCCATAAGAGATTAAAACTATTTTATTTTGAAATAAATATGTAACTTGCCTAAATTGCAAAACAAACTGAAATTTATAAAAAAAAAAAAAAAAAAAGGAAGAACTTACAATACATTCAACATGGGCAAGCTGAAAAAAAGAAAATTTTTGGAAACTGAGAAACTACATAGAAATATGATATAAAGGCCTTTAATTTGTTGCCGGGCTTCCTCGTTAACCCATTTGAATTTGGTGAAATATTTAAAAGGCATTTTTTTTTTTATTCTGCAAATTAGTAGAAAAAAAGGGCCAAAAATCAAAAGGGTAGCTCTTGTATTAAATAACAGTCAGGTCAGGTTTACAAGCCAATTTACAGATGTCAGAGTCATTGGAATCTTGGTGCGAGTTGAGTCCATTATTAATTATCCCCTTGTTTTAATCAATAAATTTTGGATTGGTCCAAACATAGTCACCTGTTAATGACTGTTCATCGATATCTACAGTAGATCTGTAGCCTTGTTAAATGGTTTTCTATGTGGAATCGGGGATTATTTATTTTTTTATTTTTTTATTTTTTATTTTTTTTGGTGTATTCCAGATTTTTCTTTGTGTGCATTATATTAGACATAACCAAATGACTGGATAATAAATACATAATATTGAATAATAAATAAGGACAGCCTAAAATTGAACTGAGGGTAGATATAAACTCACACAATACATACATTTTTTATTTATTTATAAAACATTGAGCTATCTCAAAAAGCATTGATGCGCTGAACACCTAACTTACTCAATGAAGCTCAGAGAGGAGCTGCCTAATAATTAATCATTGCATTCATTCACACTCCGGCTACACAACTGAGCTTTGACCAATTCAACAGTATCTTTCTGACCAATCAGCCTACAGGTAAGGTTCCCTATTAGTTGCCACAAAAAAAAAAAAAAAAACACAACACAATCTACTGCAGAAACTGCAGATACCTCATCGTATGGGAATACAATAGAGTGCTGTGTCCAAATGTGAGAAGGCTTTCCAAAATCCAGATTTTGTTATCTGGCATTACTGAAGTGTAGCATTTTTGGGTCAAATAAAGCATTAAAGAAACAAAGAAAGACAGATAAAAGAGAGGGAGGAATCAAGATAAAAAAGAAAGGATGGAAAGATGTTAGGAAGTATGGGAGGGAAGGAAGGAAGGGAGAAAGGAAGGAAGCAAAGAAAGAAGGGAAGAAGGAAGGAAGGGAGAAAGGAAGGAAGGAAGCAAAGAAAGAAGGGAAGAAGGAAGGAAGGGAGAAAGGAAGGAAGCAAAGAAAGAAGGGAAGAAGTGAGAAAGGAAGGAAGCAAAGAAGGAAAGGGAAGAAGGAAGGGAGGGAGAAAGGAAGGAAGCAAAGAAAGAAGGGAAGAAGGAAGGAAGGGAGAAAAGAAGAAAGCAAAGAAAGAAGGGAAGAAGGAAGGATGCAAGGAAGGAAAGAAAGATGGGAAGAAGGAAGGAAGGGGAAGAGAAAGGGGAAGGAGGGAAGAAACAGTTGTATGTGTATCTATTGTTCATGTTTTTGCATGTGACAACCACTTTACAAAAATACCCTTCTCTTGTTTCTAATATTTGTAACAAATATAAAATATTGAGTTCTAGCAACTGTCAAGAGACACACATTTGATTGCCCCAAAGCATAGCCTCCATCGGAAGTCAACGTATAACCATTATGAATTAAGCTTGATATAACCACCTTTCACATATTTTTTTTTTTGCTACCCATTTTAAATGAAACAGTTCACTGCCTGGATCCAGTCTTGTAGGGAACGAGAGGACCTAGTTATCTGGCCTCCCGTTCATCGTCTTTGTCTATAACGTTCAGGATTAGATGGCCTATTAACAAGCCTGAGTCTTCTTGATACATTTTGTCAGTGAGTTACAAGTTGTACATGCATATTCACAGCAGTTAAACTGACAGGATAAAGACAAGCTATAGCAGGTGTCTGCTCGATCTTTTTTTGATTGTAATACATTATCGGCCTACCTTTAATGCTTAGCATCAGTAATAAAGCCTGACTCTTCCTATTGTGAAGGTCCTATATTTAGATTACTATAATTGAAAATTATGATACTAAATACCATTTCAAATTGCCTTTTGAATAATTTTAAAAGGTAATGCCTAGGAATATGGCTGCCCAGAGAGCACTAACATTTAGGTCTCTCAGTAGTCAGTCTGGAAGCGCACGAGGAGAGTGATATCATGCAAGCGTGAAGTTATGAATGAACTGGCCAACATTTTAACTGCCATTAACTAGCTGCATTGGAGGGTGGGTCAACGCCTATTTATCACTGGGGAATGGCAACTACAGCACAGAGACTATAACCCATTGGCTGAATGCAGAGTCATGAACAAACCCAACAATGAATGCTCGTGTTTTGTGAACTAATAAAAAAAAAATGTAAAAAAATAATAAGTACTAACCTCATATATTAATATACAGTCTAACAAAAAAAAAAAAAAAAAAAAAAGATTTATTGTTAAATACACTATATCTATTGCTAATCACTTTTAACTGTACTCAGCAGAGTTTGAAACATGCCATGCTACAGTACAACTCTTGAAGATCTCTTAAATCATGCTCCTTCCATCTATATGGTAAGATGGTTAATTCCAATTTAAAGCTCCCTCTATGGTCGTAGACCATAAATAAGCATAACTGTCTAAAGTTGAATGGACTTGGAGACAGTATTCATTGTAACATTTGGAATGTGTGCCTCCTAGAGAATATATCATCAGCTAATTAGCAGGCCATTAATCAATACCGACGAGCAATAAATATATGACTATTTTTTTTTCTTGTTAATATACCTATAGTAAGTGGTAGGTTAAATTTTTTCAAAGACCAACAGGGGGGGGGATAAAGTCATTTTAGGAGACAATAGAAATAGTAAGAGCGTCTAACAGCTTCTGAACCATGTCACACAAAGCCTGTACTTTTTTTTTTCTTACTCTACGGAGCCGGTCAAGAAAGGACTGGAAGCCTCACACAAACCTCATTCTTCACATACTTGTCATGGTTAGACCTCGCAACAATTAATCACTAGGGGCAAGCAAGTAATTTCTTCTGCTTGCCAGAGGCACATTTTTATCAGGATTAGCTAATAAATCAGATATACCCTGAAATGAGTAAAAAGACTTTGAACTGTTCTCAATCTAGTGAAGCCTTTGCTGGGGACTGGGTAGCAATGCACTTATGGCTCAGGATTCTAGGAATATCCCCCCCCCCAACTGCTACAGGTTGAAGTATGCAACCATTAGACAAGGTTAACCCTTAATAGGACCTAAATCCCCTTAAACAGTTCCTTTCAAGCACACCATAGAATCCCATAACGTTCTTTAGACTTTCCAAAAATCTAAAAGAGTCAAGCCTCCAACTTCAACCATCAAATCTACCGACCCTGGCTAATTTTTTGATCAGTGCTCCTAAAATAAAAGGAGAGGCCAGTTGAGAACAATATGGTGTGCTAGTTTCCTTAAGGTGAAATTTATTTTATTTTCTTCTATGCCTAGAACTTTTTTTTTTTTTTTTTGGAACCTACTATACTGGAATATATTGCAGCTTGTGATTCGATTGGACAGCTGTGTATGTTCAAGTGCAATGCACAAATGTGGATGCCACTGGGCGAGATCACCGTGCCAATCTATCTAGGAGAAAGCATTACCTTGCAATAGCTGAGTGGCCCCTATTAGTACAGACTGACACATCATCTCAAAACCTCAAAAGGTGGTTTATTTTATGAGTGTTTTAGTATGGATTAAACCTCACCATCATGAAATATATAGAAGTTACAGTGCTATCAAAGGCTGCCAGGCAACAGGGACAATGATATCCACATGGTGGAGAAATACTACAGGCGAGCTTTTACTGCTGTTCATGTAATATCAGTGACAAAGGATTCTTTGGCAATCACACCTACAGTACGATGATCTTTACCATTTTAGAGTTGCTTACCCTCCTAGAACATAATTAAAGGCTACAGAGCATTTGATTTTTAACATCTTCTCATCTATCAAGCGAAGGCACATCCAGATATTTAGCAATGGATTGAAAAAACCTTGCCTTTTCCACCTTTCTTGACACACATTAGCAAAGTTTAAATGTATATTGGCCTATCCCCAGGAAATTACAGCAGTCCAATACTTTTCACAAAAGCATTTAAACAAAGGATCCTTTCATGATTCTAATGCTTATCAATTGTTAAATAGTGTAAGACAGTTATAGTAAAACCCTGATCGCCTAGGGTTGAGCTTGCCTGAGCTGTTTAGCTTTGCTCCCTTTTGCCTATCAGCTCCCCTCTCCCTCTCTCTCCCTCTTCTCCATGCCAGATGTGCAATACAAAGTTAAAGGAGCCGGTTTCAGCACTGCTAACGTGGACAGCTCCTAAGCTCGCCCTGTCTAAGCCAGCAAATGGCTCACACAGGGATCAGCACCTTGCAAGTGGACAGCTCCCTCTCCCAGCAAGCCAGTTCAGAAAGCAGAGCCTGCCTATCTAGATCCTTTATTTTGGATATATCAAACATTATAATACATAATGACATGATAGGAAATATATTAAAATATCTCTCTTTTCAATTCCCATATGGCTCTGTGCTTGCAAAACTATAAGGGTTGATAACCACAGATTGTGCCGATCTGTTCTCCTTCTACCAAATGCCTACTGACCATCTGAAAGGCTGTTCTCACAGCAGGTAGGTGTAAAACCCAATGCTAGAGCACTTCTAAAGATCAGCTCTTTTTCCACCAACCAGATTTGCAGCCACAGAGTAATGAAGGGGTACAATCCAATGCCAGATCACTTATACAGGTCTGTTCTTTCTACAGCTCTTTATCCCCCAGATGTGCAGCCATAGGGTATGATACGTGTACAACCCAATACTAGAGCACTTCTACAATTCAGTTCCATCTACAGCTCTTTTCTCCCCATAGATATACAGCCACAAAGGTGGGAAACCCAATGCTAGGACACTTATACAGATCAGATGCTTCTACGGTGCTGTTTTACCCCCAGAGTAAGGTAGGTGCTCAATCCAATGCTAGGGCAGTTTTTTAGATCAATTCAATCTACAGCTCTTTTAGATTTGCAGCCACAAGGCAACATACAGCCCGATGCTAGATCACTTCCACAGCTCTCTATACCCCATAGATAGGAAACCACAGAGGTGGGAGACCCCAATGCTGCTAGATCACTTCTACAGCTCAGTTGCATCTATAGCTCTTTTTCCCCCCAGATGTGCATCCACATAATAAGGTAAGTCTACAACCCAATACCAGAGCACTGCTACAGCTCAGTTGCATCTATAACTCTTTTTTTCCTACAGATATGCACAAACAGAACAAGGTAGGTGTACGACCCAATGATAGGGCACTTCTTCAGCATGTGCTGATATGTTCTCTTTCTAACAAATGCTTACTGACAATCTGAATATACCGGCAGTTTAAGCACTTCTATAGATCCTTGCTTCTACAGCTCTTCCGTCCCCCAACCAGATGTGCAGCCATAAAGTAAGGTAGGCGGAAACCCCAATGGTTGGTCACTTCTACAGCTCAGTTCCATCACCAACCTACCCCCCTCCACATGTGCAGCCACAGAGTAAATTGGGCGTACAACCCAGTGTTAAAGCAATTCTACAGCAAAGTTCCTTCTACAACTCTTTTTACCCCATAGATATGCAGCCACAGATGTGGAAAACCCAATTCTAGATCGCTTCTATGGCTCAGTTGCATCTACAGCTCTCACCCCAGATGTGCAAGGTAGGTAGAAGTGCTAAGGCATGTCTAAAGCTCAGTTCCTTCCACAGCTATTTATCCACCACATGTGCAGTCACAGAGTAAGATAGGTCTACAACCCAGTGCTAGAGTACTTCTACAGCTCAGTTCCTTCTACAGCTCTTTATCCCCCCACATGTGCAGTCACAGAGTAAGATGGGTCTACAACCCAGTGCTAGAGCACTTCTACAGCTAAGTTCCTTCTACAGCTTTTTCTCCCCCCACATGTGCAGTCACAGAGTAAGATAGGTCTACAACCCAGTGCTAGAGCACTTCTACGGCTCAGTTCTTTCTACAGCTTTTTCTCCCCCCACATGTGCAGTCACAGAGTAAGATACCGGTAGGTCTACTACCCAGTGCTATAGCACTTCTACAGCTCAGTTCCCCCCACAGCTCCTCTTTTCCCTACCCCCAGATGTGTAGCAAGTAAAGAATATGTTTTTTTTTTTGTGGGGCTGCATGCTCAATCTCTAGCACCAGAGCACAAGACAGCTCTATTTCTCATCCACAAAGTTACAGGCATTGATAGGCAAGATAGCAGTAATAGTAGTAGTTCAGCACCAAGCTCGCCTGGACAACTTCTTTCCCACACCTATAGAGGTAGTTTAGCACCAAGCTTTTCTCCCACTCCTATAGAGGTAGTTCAGCACTAAGCTCCACTCCCACACCTATAGAGGTAGTTCAGCACCAAGCTTTTCTCCCACACCTATAGAGGTAGTTCAGCACCAAGCTCGCCTGGGCAACTCCTCTCCCACTCCAATAGTAGTACTTCAGCACCAGGCTCGCCTGGACAGCTCCTATCCCACTCCTATAGCAGTAGTTTAGCACCCGACTTTGCTTTGACAGCTCTTCTCCCCCTCTATAATAGTATTTCAGCACCATGTCACCTAGACAGCTCCTCTCCCACTCCTATAGTAGTAGTTCAGCCCCAGGCTCCTCTCCCACCCCTATAGCGGTAGTTCAGCACCAAGCTTTGCCTGGACAGCTCCTCTCCCACTCCTATAGTAATAGTTCAGCACCAAGCTCCTCTCCCACACCTATAGAGGTAGATAAGCACCAGGCTCGCCTGGACAGCTCCTATCCCATTTCTATAGCGGTAGTTTAGCACCCGGCTTTGCTTGGACAGCTCGTCTCCCCCTCTATAATAGTATTTCAGGTCTATCTCGCCTGGACAGCTCCTCTCCCACTCCTATAGTAGTGGTTCAGCCCCAAGCTTTGCCTGGACAGCTCCTACCCCCCTCTATAATAATAGTTCAGCACCATATCGCCTGGACAGCTCCTATCCCCCTCTATAATAATACTTCAGCACCATCTCGCCTGGACAGCTCCTATCCCCCTCTATAATAATACTTCAGCACCATCTCGCCTGGACAGCTACTATCCCCCTCTATAATAAGAGTTCAGCACCATCTCGCCTAGACAGCTCCTATCCCCCTCTATAATAAGAGTTCAGCACCATCTCGCCTGGACAGCTCCTATCCCCCTCTATAATAAGAGTTCAGCACCATCTCGCCTGGACAGCTCCTATCCCCTCTATAATAAGAGTTCAGCACCATCTCGCCTGGACAGCTCCACTCCTAAGCCAACGTTCTCTTTACCAGCTCCTGCCACCCACCTCCCCACCCCAACAAAATCCCAAGCATCCCACCCTGCCCTCCCCAAACATGTGCCAAGCCAAAAAGTTAAGGAGATGGGGAGCTGACCTTTGTGCATTCCCGTGAACCTGTCCTTCAACACTGTCAGCTCATAGATCTTGCCGAACTCCTCAAAGAGAGGCTTCAGGTCCTTCTCGTCCAGATTGCGAGGGATCTGCCCAATGAAGAGCTTTATGGCATCGTGGTCCTTCATGGGGATGGTGGAAGTGCTCCCGGGACTGTGGTTTAATCCGTTCATGTGCCCGTTGGTGTTGGGGTTGTTGCTGTGATTGCTGTTCAGGCTGCTGTTGTCTGCTTGTCCGTTAGCTAACGTGGCCATCTTTATATACATAGAGGATCCTGTTGGCTTTTCTCTCTCTGACACGGTGTTTCTCTCTCTGGCACACATACACACTCTCTGCCTCCCCCTCTCTCAGCCTGCTCTGATTGGGAATTTTTTTTATACATTGAACAGACAGGATCTGTGTCCTTTCCGTTTAAACAGGCAGGAGCAGCTCAAGTCCCAGGCAGACTGAGGGGGGGTGGGTGTTGGGTTGGTGTGTCCTCTTTCTCTAGGCACACAAGCAAAGGAGCCTATCTGCCTAGGCTTGTTGGTACCTTCCAAAGCAGCCCCTGCCTAGAAATATAAGCTATTCAATCTCCATTGTGCCCAGTGAGCAGGGGGCCATGCAAGCTTACATTTTGCTGCAAGAATCTTCTTTTTTTCCCCTAGCTCTGAATTTGCAAGATATTTTTTTGTGCAATTATGATCTACTCAATCTCCTTTGTGCCCATTGAGCATGGGGGGCCATGCAAGCCTACAATATTCTTTTTTTTCTTTAGTTTTTTTTATATCAACCCAATATCCTTTGTGCACATTGAGCATGGGGGGGACATGCAAGCCTGCAAGATATTTCTTTCCCCCTTCTTTACATTTTTTTATATTTTTTTTGTGCAAATCTGATCAACTAAATCTCAGCTGAGCATTGGGGGGCATGCAAGCCTGCATGATCCTTCTCCCCCCTTCTTTGATTTTTTTTATATTTTTTTGTGCAAATCTGATCAACTAAATCTCAGCTGAGCATTGGGGGGCATGCAAGCCTGCATGATCCTTCTCCCCCCCCCTTCTTTGATTTTTTAAAATATTTTTTTGTGCAAATCTGATCAACTAAATCTCAGCTGAGCATTGGGGGGGGGGGGGGCATGCAAGCCTGCATGATCCTTCTCCCCCCCTCTACCTTGATTTTTTTGTGCAAATTTATTCATCTCAATCTTAGCTGAGCATGGGGGGCATGCAAGCCTGCAAGATCCTTCTTCCCCCCCTTCTTTGAATTTTTTTTTTTTTTGTGTGCAAAATGTGATTAACTTAATCTCAGCTGAGCATGGGGGGGCAGGCAAGTCTGCAAAATCCTTCTCCCCCTTTTTTTAAATGTTCGTTTTGTGTGTGCAAATGTGATCAACTCGGTCTCAGCTGAGCATGGGGGCCATACAAGCCTACAAGATCCTTCTTCACCCCTTCTTTTTTGTGCACATGTGATCAACTCAGTCTAAGCTGAGCATGGGGGGCCATACAAGCCTACAAGATCCTTCTTCACCCCTTCTTTTTTGTGCACATGTGATCAACTCAGTCTCAGCTGAGCATGGGGGGGCCATACAAGCCTACAAGATCCTTCTTCACCCCTTCTTTTTTGTGCACATGTGATCAACTCAGTCTCAGCTGAGCATGGGGGCCATACAAGCCTACAAGATCCTTCTCCACCCCTTCTTTTTTGCGCACGTGTGATCAACTCAGTCTCAGCTGAGCATGGGGGGGGGGCATGCAAGCCTACACAATGTTTTTTCCCCCGTGTTTTTTGTGCAGGTGTGATCAACCCAATCTCATTGTGCCCACTGAGCATGGGGGGAATGCTAGCATACAAGATCCTTCTTTCCCCATGTTTTTTTGTGCAATTATGATCAACCCTTTTTTTACTTGGCAGGCTCAATGGACATTTTCTTTTTCTTTTTTTTCTTCTATTTTTGAACTTGTAATAAACAGAAGCTGGAGTCCACGGGACAGCTCCCCAGGTCTAAGAGTGTGATTGTGTCCTTCTCTCCCCGAACAAGCAAGCACAAGGGCTGGAAAACGACCGCTTAGACAAATCTAAGTATTAATCAGACCTCTGTGCTGTCTTGTGTTGTATTGCTCTATAAATTAGTGGATATAATATATATTTATATATATATATATATATATATATATTGTGTGTGTGTGTGTTTTGTGGTGCTTATTATTGTCAAAGTTGATGCCTCTATATTCTACATCTACACCTATTAAATCTGTGCTATATTGCAAATATAATGTTGTTTGTACCAATGGATAGAACAGACCTCATACTTTGTATACAGCTAGAAGGATGATGCTAAGCAAATAGTGCAATATAGATACAGAATAGCAGAAATCCATGTGCACAATGCAAAGGGAGAAAGCGGAATAAATGGTTAACTGTAGCTTGAATTGGGGCTGGTGGTGAGATAACCTGTCATGTAGGGGTTCAGGCAGTGTGGGGAGGCATGCCTAAAATGGAAAGGGTTAATTCAGTAAGGGATTGGATAACAGTCCATGTAAAGGGTAAGCATTGCTAAGGCATGCCGGTACACTCTTTCTCTCTCTCTCTCTCTCTCTCGCTCTCTCTCTGTATATACATATATATGAAGCGGGAGTATCATCAGGCAGCTGAAAGGGTTAAGGGCAAAACATGATGCAGTCCAAATAGGTAAAGGGTTAAATGATGTATAGACATAAACAAGTGGAGACTGGAAAGGGGTACGATCTGAGACATGCAGAACAAATAGTCAAGGGGTTAAATGATGTATAGTAATAAACAAGGGAAGACTGGAAAGGGTTAACGGCTGAGACATGCAGTCCAAATAGTCAGGGGATTACATTATGTACAGGAAGAAACTAGGGGAGGCTGGAAAGGGTTAAGGGTCTTTCATGTGTTTTAAGGAAGAATGCAGAGCCAGGAAGACGAGGGGTTAATTCTTGAAAAGCGAGCCATGCAATCGAGGAACAGAAAAGGTCAGGTGTCCCTGAGGAAGAATTCAAAGCCCAAATGGGAAGCTGGGAAGGGGTTAAATGCAAAAGAAGGGAGCCAAGGTAACAGTGTGAGTGTTGGAGTAGAATGAGATCATTTCAGAACAGAATGTTTAAAGGCTCAAGAAAGAAAGAAAGAAGAAGGCAAATCAGGAATAGAAGGGAGGGGGGATGAGAGGGGTTAGCTACTAAAGGGTTAAATGCTGTAGAGGTTGGGTTAAAGCTAGAAATGGAAGGGGTTAAAGCCATAAATAGAAGGGGTTAAGTGTGGTCTAGCTGGAACTGTAGATCAGAAATGAAGGGGTTAACTGCCAGAACTAGGAAAATTGACAGTCCATCAAATTGAGGAGCAAAAAAGGGGTTAAATGCTCAGGAGGCAGACTGTCACCCCTGGAATGAGAAGGGGTTAATTGCTGTCGGGTTGACACTACAGTCTTAAAAAGAGGTGAAGATGTCAGAGCCATGAATACATTTAGAAAACAGCAAAGATAAGGGTTTAATTGCTAAATATGCAGTGCAGGGTTAATTAGGAGAAAGGGATTATATCAGGAATAAAAGGGTTAACCAAAGGCTGAAGCAGCTCTGCTGATGGAACAATGGGAAGGAAAGGGAAGCCGGTAATAGCTGAAGACCGGTTTGGAAGGGCGTTTAAGAGTTAATACTGTAATGGGTTGTAGAAAGGGTTAAACATGGGAGTGGGGGCATTAATTAGGAAGGGACCCATGAGAGATAAATGCCTTTTAATTTTGGGTTTTGAAGGGGTTAAATCTGCTCTCCAGCCTCCTGTTCGTTCTGGGCATTGGCAGCACCCAAGCTACATGCACTGGTGTGAAGGATGCCACTGAGAGCTGACAGCTATATGCACTGGTGTGAAGGATGACACTGAGAGCTGACAGCTACATGCATTGCTGGAAGGATGACACAGAGAGCTGACATCTACATGCACTGGTGTGAAGGATGACACTGAGAGCTGACAGCTACATGCACTGCTGGAAGGATGACACTGACATCTGGCAGCTACATTAAGTGGTTTGAAGGGTAACACTGAGAGCTGACGGCTACATGCACTTTTGCAAGGATGACACAGAGAGCCGACAGCTACATGCACTGTTGGAAGGGTGACACTGAGAGCTGACAGCTACATGCACTTTTGCAAGGATGACACAGAGAGCCGACAGCTACATGCACTGTTGCAAGGATGACACAAGGAGCTGACAGGTACATGCACTGTTGGAAGGGTGACACAGAGAGCTGATGGCTACATTCACTGTTGGAGGGGTGACACTGAGAGCTGAAAGCCACATGCACTGTTGCAAGGATGACACAGAGAGCCGATAGATACATGCACTGTTGCAAGGATGGCACAAGGAGCTGACAGCTGCATGCACTGTTGGAAGGGTGATATAGAGAGCTGACGACTACATGCACTCATGCAAGGATGACTCAGGGAGCTGGCAGCTTCATGCACTGTTGCAAGGATGACTCAGTGAGCTGACAGCTTCATGCACTGTTGCAAGGGTGACACAGAGAGCTGACAGCTTTATGCACTGTTGCAAGGATGACTCAGGGAGCTCGGAGCTTCATGCACTGTTGCAAGGATGATGCAGAGAGCTGACAGCTACATGCACTTTTGGAAGGGTGACACAGAGAGTTAACAGCTACATGCACTGTTGCAAGGAGGACACAGGAAGCTGACAGCTATATTCACTGCTGGAAGGATGACACGTGGCACTAAGAACTGACAGCTACTGTAAATGCACTGTTGGAAGGTTGACACTTTAGAGCTGACAGCTACATGCACTATTGGATGTGTGACACTGAGATCTGACAGCTGCATGCACTGTTGGAAGGGTGACACTAAGAGCTAAAAGCTACATGCACTGTTGAATGGATGACACTGAGAGCTGACAGCTACATGCACTGTTGGAAGGGTGACACTGAGAGTTTGCAGCTACATGCACTGTTGGATGGGTGACACTGAGATCTGACAGTGACATGCACTGTTGGAAGGGTGACACTGAGAGCTGACAGCTACATGCACTGTTGGATGGGTGACACTGAGAGCTGACAGCTACATGCACTGTTGGAAGGGTGACACTGAGAGCTGACAGCTACATACACTGTTGGATGGATGACACTGAGAGCTGAACTCTACATGCACTTTCGGATTGGTGACACTGAGAGCTTAACGCTACATGCACTGTTGGATTGGTGACACTGAGAGCTGACAGCTACATGCACTGCTGGATGGATGACACTGAGATCTGACAGCTACATGCACTGTTGGAAGGGTGACACTGAGAGCTGACAGCTACATGCACTGTTGGATGGATGACACTGAGAGCTGACAGCTACATGCACTGTTGGATGGATGACACTGAGAGCTGACAGTTACATGCACTGATGTGAAGGGTGACACTGAGAGCTGACAGCTACATGCACTGTTGGAATGATGACACTGAGATCTGACAGCTACATGCACTGTTGGAAGGGTGACACTGAGATCTGACAGCTGCATGCACTGTTGGATGGATGACACTGAGATCTGACAGCTACATGCACTGTTGGAAGGGTGACACTGAGATCTGACAGCTACATGCACTGTTGGAAGGGTGACACTGATATCAGACAGCTACATGCACTGTTGTAAGGGTGACAATGAGATCGGACAGCTAAATGCACTGTTGGAATGGTGACACTGAGATCAGACAGCTGCATGCACTGTTAGATGGATGACACTGAGATCTGACAGCTACATGCACTGTTGGAAGGGTGACACTGAGATCTGACAGCTACATGCACTGTTGGAAGGGTGACACTGAGATCGGGCAGCTACATGCACTGTTGGAAGGGTGACACTGAGATCTGACAGCTACATGCACTGTTGGATGGATGACACTGAGATCTGACAGCTACATGCACTGTCGGATGGATGACACTGAGAGCTGACAGTTACATGCACTGATGTGAAGGGTGACACAGAGCTGACAGCTACATGCACTGTTGGAAGGGAGACACTGAGAGCTGACAGCTACATGCACTGTTGGAAGGGTGACACTGAGAGCTGACAGCTACATGCACTGTTGGAAGGGTGACACTGAGATCAGACAGCTACATGCACTGTTGGAAGGGTGACACTGAAATCTGACAGCTACATGCACTGTTGGATGGATGACACGGAGATCTGACAGCTACATGCACTGTTGGAAGGGCGACACTGAGAGCTGACAGCTACATGCACTGTTGGATGGATTACACTGAGATCTGACAGCTACATGCACTGTTGGAAGGGTGACACTGAGATCTGACAGCTACATGCACTGTTGGAAGGGTGACACTGAGATCTGACAGCTACATGAACTGTCGGATGGATGACACTGAGAGCTGACAGCTACATGCACTGTTGGAAGGGTGACACTGAGAGCTGACAGCTACATGCACTGTTGGAAGGGTGACACTGAGAGCTGACAGCTAAATGCACTGTTGGAATGGTGACACTGAGATCAGACAGCTGCATGCACTGTTAGATGGATGACACTGAGATCGGACAGCTACATGCACTGTTGGAAGGGTGACACTGAGATCTGACAGCTACATGCACTGTTGGATGGATGACACTGAGATCTGACAGCTACATGCACTGTTAGATGGATGACACTGAGATCTGACAGCTACATACACCGTTGGAAGGGTGACACTGAGATCTGACAGCTACTGTACATGCACTGTTGGATGGACGACACTGAGATCTAACAGCTACATGCACTGTTGGAAGGGTGACACTGAGATCTGACAGCTACATACACTGTTGGATGGATGACACTGAGAGCTGACAGCTACATGCACTGTTGGAAGGGTGACACTGAGAGCTGACAGCTACATGCACTGTTGGATGGATGACACTGAGATCTGACAGCTACATGCACTGTTGGAAGGGTGACACTGAGAGCTGACAGCTACGTGCACTGTTGGAAGGGTGACACAGTGCTGACAGCTACATGCACTGTTGGAAGGGTGACACTGAGAGCTGACAGCTACATGCACTGTTGGAAGGGTGACACTGAGAGCTGACAGCTACATGCACTGTTGGATGGATGACACTGAGATCTGACAGCTACATGCACTGTTAGATGGATGACACTGAGATCTGACAGCTACATACACCGTTGGAAGGGTGACACTGAGATCTGACAGCTACTGTACATGCACTGTTGGATGGATGACACTGAGATCTAACAGCTACATGCACTGTTGGAAGGGTGACACTGAGATCTGACAGCTACATACACTGTTGGATGGATGACACTGAGAGCTGACAGCTACATGCACTGTTGGAAGGGTGACACTGAGAGCTGACAGCTACATGCACTGTTGGAAGGGTGACACTGAGAGCTGACAGCTACATGCACTGTTGGATGGATGACACTGAGATCTGACAGCTACATGCACTGTTGGAAGGGTGACACTGAGAGCTGACAGCTACGTGCACTGTTGGAAGGGTGACACAGAGCTGACAGCTACATGCACTGTTGGAAGGGTGACACTGAGAGCTGACAGCTACATGCACTGTTGGAAGGGTGACACTGAGAGCTGACAGCTACATGCACTGTTGGATGGATGACACTGAGATTTGACAGCTACATGCACTGTTGGAAGGGTGGCACTGAGATCAGACAGCTAAGTGCACTGTTGGAAGGGTGGCACAGAGCTGACAGCTACATGCACTGTTGGAAGGGTGACACTGAGATCAGACAGCTACATGCACTGTTGGAAGGGTGACACTGAGAGCTGACAGCTACACGCACTGTTGGATGGGTGACACTGAGAGCTGACAGCTACATGCACTGTTGAATGGATGACACTGAGAGCTGAACTCTACATGCACTGTTGGATTGGTGACACTGAGAGCTGAACACTACATGCACTGTTGGATTGGTGACACTGAGAGCTGACAGCTACATGCACTGTTGGATTGGTGACACTGAGAGCTGACAGCTACATGCACTGTTGGAAGGGTGACACTGAGAGCTGACAGCTACATGCACTGTTGGAAGGGTGACACTGATATCTGACAGCTACATGCACTGTTGGAAGGGTGACACTGAGATCTGACAACTACATGCACTGTTGGAAGGGTGACACTGAGAGCTGACAGCTACATGCACTGTTGGAAGGGTGACACTGAGATCAGACACACTGATTGCTATATGGGATGGGAGAGGTGGATGCAGCAATGTGATGGCTCTGAGCTGAGAGCTGTGTGCTGCACAGAGGAGAGAGGGAGCCTCTGCCAGCCCTCCCCTCCCCTCCCCTCCTGCTCCTGTGTCAGTGTCAGCTGTGCTGCTCTATGATGGTTGGCCAGCACAGGGGTGAAATGCAATGGGACTTATACTAAGCAAAGGCAAAGTGCAATGTGCTTTAACTAGCAGCAACCAATCAGCATGTATCTTATGCTGACATCTGGTTGCTCTGGGTTATTGCATCTTCACTCTCTATGCATATTTTTAATTGAGGAAACCAGACTAACAAGCCAATGCTAAGTATTAAAAAAAGAATAAAATAAAATAGACTGATGAAAAGGAAAACATTTAATTGCTGGCAAAAAAGATCCCAACCGTCTATGCCAGAATAAGGTTTGAAAAGCATGAGGATTAAAGAGACCCTGTCATAAACAAACAAAAGGATTTGCAGGTACAATTCCACAAAATTCACATTAAATACTTACTTAGCTTTTTTTCTGTCCAGAAATATTTACGTATATATTTTGTTTTTAAATTTAACCTGCAACATTCTGTAATTTGCTTTCCAGGAAGAGCAGATTCCTTAGCACAGCCTCCTCCCTCCTCTTCTGGGAGTGCCTAATTGTTCTCTGTGCTGGCCCAGCTCCTCATCTCCTTCCTTCATCTCCCTAGCTAACCTTTAGGGCTCGTTCACATGTGCAGTGCCCTCTGAAGAGTGATCTGCATTGAATTGATCTTCAGAAGGCATTTAACAGGCAGTTGATTTAACTCTGTAAATGCCCCACTACCATGCCGATTGCAGAGCGGTTGTGGTGCGTTGCGTTGTCATGTTCGATGTGGGTAACACCCATCAAAATAGACATGCTGTCTAATATTTGCTGTGTCCATGATGCTGTGCCCAGGTTCAGGCAAACAGTAGGGGGGGGGGTAATAAATCCGTGGACCAATGGCCTGGCTTTACTGCCCCCTAGCTGCACTTGTGAATGAAGCCTTAATGTACAGTAGCTGCTGAGGCAAGAGCACCGGAGAATACACCAGAGCAGGGGTCTCCTCCAAACTACAGCCTGCGGGCCACATGTGGTCTGCTACAATATTTTACCTGACCCAGAGCAACGGTCAAAGGCAGGTCCTCAGTGTATAAACTGAGGATTCAGACCATGATGTAAGGGAGGACTGTCATGGGGATTATGATGTAAGGGGGGACTCTGATGGGGACCATGATGTAATTTGAAGGGAACAATAATTTAAGTAAGGAATCTGATGGGGACCATTATGTAAGGGGGGACTCTGATGCAGACCGTGATGTAAGGGAGGACTCTGATGGGGACCATGATGTAAGGGAGAACTTTGACGGTAATTGTGTTATAAGGGGAAACTCTGATGGGGACCATTCTGTAAGGGAAGAATCTCATGATGTAAGGGAGGACTCTGATGGGGATGATTCTGTAAGGGAAGAATCTCATGATGTAAGGGGGGACTCTGATGGGGACCATTCTGTAAGGGAGGGATCTCATGATGTAAGGGAGTACTCTGATGGGGACCATGATGTAAGGGGGAACTTTGATGGAGATCGTGTTATAAGGGGGAACTCTTAAGGGGACCATTCTGTAATGGAAGAATCTCATGATGTAAGGGAGGACTCTGATGGGGATCATTCTGTAAGGGAAGAATCTCATGATGTAAGGGAGTACTCTGATGGGGACCATTCTGTAAGGGAGGGATCTCATGATGTAAGGAGGGACTCTGATGGGGACCATGTTGTAAGGGAGCACTCTGATTGCGACCATAATCTAAGAGAGGACTCTGATGGGGACCACAATGTTAGGGAGGGCTCTGATGGGGACCATGATGTAAGGGGGAACTTTGACGGTAATTGTGTTATAAGGGGGAACTCTGATGGGGACCATTCTGTAAGGGAAGAATCTCATGATGTAAGGCAGGACTCTGATGGGGACCATTCTGTAAGGGAAGAATCCCATGATGTAAGGGAGGACCCTGATGGGGACCATTCTGTAAGGGAGGGATCTCATGATGTAAGGGGGGACTCTGATGGGGACCATGTTGTAAGGGAGCACTCTGATTGGGACCGTAATCTAAGAGAGGACTCTGATGGGGACCACAATGTTAGGGAGGGCTCTGATGGGGACCATGATGTAAGGGGGAACTTTGATGGGGATCATGTTATAAGGGGGAACTCTGATGGGGACCATTCTGTAAGGGAAGAATCTCATGATGTAAGGGAGGACTCTGATGGGGACCATTCTGTAAGGGAAGAATCTCATGATGTAAGGGAGGACTCTGATGGGGACCATTCTGTAAGGGAGGGATCTCATGATGTAAGGGAGGACTCTGATGGGGACCCTGATGTAAGACGGGACTCTGATGGAGACCATGATGTAAGGGGAGGGGCTCTGATGGGAATAAGGTTGTAAGTAAGGAATCTGGTGGGGACCAGGACAACTCTTATGGAAACCCAGATGTAAGGGGGGACTCTGATGGGGACCCTGAAGTAGGAGGGGACTGTTATGGGAACCATGGTGTAAGGGAGGATGCTGATGAGGATCATGATAAAAGCAGGGAATCTGATGAGGAGCATAATGTAAACATAAAACAGTTTTTTTTCTTTTTGGCCTGTGAATATTTGTACACTATATAATGTTGCCCTGAAAAGTTTGGAGGCCGATATCACATCCAAGATGGTGGTGCCCAGCAGCAGTCTAAGGGTTCTTGGATGTCTATAGGAAAATAACATGCATACAATACATGAAATACCCATATACCCTATAGGAAGGTTCTTGTTAAAATAAATGCTCTGGCAATGTTCTCTCTTTTCTTATTGGCTTATGGAAAAGCCAACATCTACCTAAATTGATATTTCATTTTTGGTTTGTGTTTAGCAGGTAGAATTGCATATTGGCTTCTTTAAACTCTCATGGACTCCAGTGCTGAAACATGCTACAAATGCTGGATCTGCTGCATCAAGCCAAGACCGGTGTTGTGTCAAAACAGCCAACTCATCAAAATCTCCAATCACGTCACTTCCGGTGACTCTACAGCATCAATAATTGGACATTTCAACAAGTTGGCTGTTTTGACACAACACCAGAAGCATATAAACTACGGTAGACAATATAATGAGCGGATATTGTTAGTCCGCCCGCTAATAACCAACAACATGGTTACATGGCGACATCTTTTTTTCCCCTTAGCCGCTGTTCTATCAAAACAGCCCACTCGTCACGTACCAGAGTGCACAGTCTGCCGCTGTTCTATCAAAACAGCCCACTCGTCACGTACCAGAGTGCACAGTCTGCCGGTGTTGTGTTAAAACAGCCAACTCGTCATGTACCGGAGTGTACACGCTGCCGGTGTTGTGTTAAAATAGCCAACTCGTCACGTACCGGACTTTACACGCTGCCGGTGTTGTGTTAAAACAGCCAACTCGTCACGTACCGGACTTTACACGCTGCCGGTGTTGTGTTAAAACAGCCAACTCGTCACGTACCGGAGTGTACACACTGCCGGTGCTGTATAAAAGCAGCCAACCCGTCACATACCGGAGTGTACACGCTGCTGGTGTTGTGTTAAAACAGCCAACTCGCTACGTACCAGACTTTACACGCTGCCGGTGTTGTGTTAAAACAGCCAACTTGTCACGTACCGGAGTGTACACACTGCCAGTGTTGTGTTAAAACAGCCAACTCGTCACGAACCAGAGTGTATACTCGTCGCGTACTGGACTGTATACTCGGCGCGTACCGGAGTGTATACTCATTGCGTACCGGAGTGTATACTCATTGCGTACCGGAGTGTATACTCATTGCGTACCGGAGTGTATACTCATTGCGTACCGGAGTGTATACTCATTGCGTACCGGAGTGTATACTCATTGCGTACCGGAGTGTATACTCATTGCGTACCGGAGTGTATACTTGCTGTGTACTGGAGTGTATACGCATCGCGTACCGGAGTGTATATGCTGCCGGTGTTGCGTTAAAACAGCCAACTCATCAAAATGTCCAATTACTGATGCTGGAGAGTGGTTGGAGGTTTTGCCGAGTTGGCTGTTTTGACAGAACACCGGCACAAAATCAAGTGATGGTGTCACACTCCCCCCAGGGACTTATATATATATATATATATATATATATATATATATATATATATATATATATATATTATAGTAAAATACACTAGTAGACATGGAAACTAGAACTTTCAAGTGCATTCATTGGGGTTGATTTAAAGGCAAATTGACAAGGGCATTTTCTTCAGATCTAAGTAAATGAGAAGAAGCTCTGCTGACTTCCATCATCCAATCATGTGCAAGCAAAATCGCTGTTTTTGTTTTTTGTTTTTGTTTTTGCATATGATTGGGTATTCTTTGCAAAGTGAAGTTTCACCTCATTTACTAAGCTCTGGGGCAAATGTCCATGCAGAGTGCAACTGCACTTGACTGCCTTCAGTAAATCAACTCCATTGCATGAAAATGGGGCAAAAAAAAACCAAATGGAAATACCACATTTTGCCATTAGATGGCGACAAGTATAATAGTAAATGCCTATGATTCTTGGTGGCGTCTAGTGTAAAATATGATATTTTCTGTTTTAAATCAATGAAAAACATTCCACCAGTATAGGAAATAGCCTTTTAACATTTGTTTTTTTTTTTTTTTTTGCTAAATTTGCGCAGAACGAATGTACGTGCACTTTCACTAGGCAATTTGTATTTTTTTTTTGTATAAATACCCTTCTATGTATGCAGTATATATATATATAGTACTATAGAAGACTGATGCAGACTAAAGAAGTATTCAGAAATCATGTGGATGGACACAGAAGCCAGTATAAAGGATGCAGGGTACATTATTATTACAGTTACTTAGATAGCCTCATCAATTTACACAGCACTTTACATATACATTGTATATTCACAGCCCCTAACCCTCAAGGAGCTTACAATCTAACGAAAAACCGTGGATGGCTTTTCCGTCAGACTTCCGCTCAAGCTTGGCTTGCCTACACACGGTCACACAAAAGTTCTCTGAACTTTCGACCGTCAAGAACGCGATGACGTTCAACACTACGACGAGCCGAGAAAATTAAGTTCAATGCTTCCGAGCATGCATCAAATTGTTTCCGAGCATGCGTGTTTTTTTTGTGTGCGTCGGAATTGTATACAGACGAACGGAATTTCCGATAGGAAATTTTTCCGTTGTAAAAATAGAGAACCTGCTCTCAATCTTTTGCTGGTGGAAATTCCGACAGCAAAAGTCCGATGGAGCATACACACGGTCGGAATTTCCGACCAAAAGCTCACATTTTTGCTGGTGGAATTTCCGATCGTGTGTACGCGGCATTACTCCCAATCATACATATGCATACTAGGGCCAACCCACAAAGGCACAGGGAGAACATGCAAACTCCAGGCAGGTAGTGCCATGGTTGGGATTTGAACCAATGACCCTATTGCTGCCAGGTGGAAGTGCTAACCGCTTAGCCACTGTGCTGCCCATGGTTCCAGGTTTGCCACCTGTCCGGGTTTCATCTGGACAGTCTGGGTTTTGAGTCATGTGTCCAGGTTTTAGTCTGCCTGAAGCCCAGACACATTATTCAGACCAGGCTGTGGCTCCCCAAGTAACCAATATAGTCACACGCAAATTTGGCCACACCCACTGTTCGCTAAGCGTGCCACATCATTACTCTCCTTGGTGCACCCAAAGGTGTGCAAGGTATTTTACAATTCTATACTGCAAAAAAAATAAAAAAATTACCATACGCCACTAAAGTGTTCGGGTTTGGTTTGAAGAAAAGGTGGCAACATTACGTGGTACAAGGGACTGCTAGAGATCACTGCCATGACAGCCTTGTTAAAAATCAAAACTCTCACTACTGACTTGTTCAAAGGCAACACAACAAACACCACAGGACCATAAGCGGTTAGAGTCACATTTCTTTGACCACAGTTACCCCCTTCACCACTCCCCATCTTGACTCACCTCTCTACAAGACTTGGGGACATCTCAGACATGCAATATCTTCAGCTGGTCTCTTCTTCCTGGATTTAATAGCTGGCCTAGAGGGGGCGTCTTCCCACCCCATGTGTACAAGGGTGATCACACCCAACCACACCTTTATACCGGTAAAGAAGGGGATAGGGAAAGCACTCACATTGCCACATCCGTAATAGCGTAAGAGGAGACAAAAAAATTTTTTACTCAGAAGGAGCAAAACAAGATCGGACTTTACAGGCAACACACAAATGGAATTTAGAAAAAATGCTTTAATATCAAGAAATAATGTAGAACAAAAATTAAAAACCATACGATGTAAAAGACAATATAATGAGAGTCCCTTGAACGTCAAACGTCGACGCGTTTCGCCGTGAGGCTTCGTCAGGACGCGCAAGGCTGACTCCCGGGGGTGTTATTCTTTGACGTCCAGTAGCTAGATTTGAACAGTGATACATTTATCACTGCAGTGGCTTTATTGTCTGCACTCCTATTGCAGGTCGCCCCCCTGCCCCAGAGCACCAAACCCCCCATGTTGAGGGCATGCGGCCTGGTACGGTTCAGGAGGGAGGGGGGGCCGCTCTCGTCCCCCCCCTTCCCCTGCGGCCTGCCAGGTTGCGTGCTCGAATAAGGGTTTGGTTTGGACCTTGAGGGGGACCCCCACGCCGCTTTTTCGGCGTAGGTTTCCCCCTCAAATCCAGACCAGACGCGAGGGCCTGGTATGCTCCGGGAGGGGGAACCCATGCCGGTTTTTTCTTTAAAAACCGGCGCGGAGTTCCTGCTCAGGATTCATAACAAACGCAGTGCCTGGTATTGGCGGGAATCCACGTCGGATCCCGTTCAATACAGTGCCGCGTCTCCCTCTCGCTATTGCAGCGAGCGCGAGATGTCGGCATCCTGTTGCCGAGATCTCGGCACTCCTGTCGCCGAGAATCTCGGGAATGGGAGCACGATAGATCTACAATATCGGCGGCACCTACTGTAAGTGCTTCTACTGAGATTCTGCGGTGACTATGAAGCTCTCCCTCTCTCTACACTAGGACGTCCCCTACCCCCGTTTGGGCATACCTTATTGGATATACCCGATCTGCCTAGCAATTCCTGCTAGCCTCAAGCACCGGGCTTTTCCATTTGTGGAGTGTATTCCTGCGAAAATATCTTTCTTTGAATATTTCTGATTCGCAGATCATACATATACACTGTATCTGCCTCTACCATATTATACTAAGCACATAGGAATTGGTCACCTCTGAGCAAATTTCGCTGTCTGGACCCTCTTCTGAGATAGTGAGATTTGTCCCAACAGTGTAAACCCCCCCCCATTTGTCCGTCCTGATGAAGCCTCACGGCGAAACGCGTCAACGTTTGACGTTCAAGGCACTCTCAACATATTGTCTTATACATTGTATGGTTTTTAATTTTTGTTCTACATTATTTCTTGATATTAAAACATTTTTTTCTAAATTCCATTTGTGTGTTGCCTGTAAAGTCCGATCTTGTTTTGCTCCTTCTGAGTAAAAAAAAAATTCACACCTTTATACAGTATATCATCCAATCTTCTACATCTTATGCCTCATACACACGACCGGTATTCCCGCAATGACAGCTTTCAGCCAGGAAAACCGGCCGTGTGTATGCTCCATCGCAGTTTTCCTGACAGGAAAACTGCGGGGGGAAAAAAAGAGAACTTGTTCTCTATTTTCCCGTCAGGAAAAAATCCTGCCGAGAAAACCGTTCGTCTGTATGCTTTGCCGAGGGGGAAAAAAAATGTGCATGCTCGTAAACAATTCGACGCATGCGCGGAAGCATAGAACGTCATTTTCTCGGCTCGTCGTAGCCTTTGACGTCACCGCGTTCTTGGCAGTCAAAAGTTCAGCGGTCTTTTGTGTGACTGTGTGTATGCAAGGCAGGCTTCAGAGGAATCCCGTCGGGAAAAGCGTCGTTTTTTTTCCTGCCGGGAAAACCGGTCGTGTGTACGAGGCATGACAGATGCAAAGGATGTGGATGCAAAAAAAAAAGGAGGGAAGGACATCTGCTCTGCAGATGGAAATCAAACAACTTTATTAACCACTTCATCCCCGGAAGAATTTACCCCCTTCCTGACCAGGCCACTTTTTGCGATTCGGCACTGCGTCGCTTTAACTGACAATTGTGCGGTCGTGTGACGTTGTACCCAAACAAATATGACGTCCTTTTTTTCCCACAAATAGAGCTTTCTTTTGGTGGTATTTGATCACCTCTGCGGTTTTTAATTTTTGTGCTATAACCAAAAAAGCTGTGTAAATTCTTTTAAAAAAAGCAATATTTTTGACTTTTTGCTATAATAAATATCTCCAAAAAATATATAAAAAACTTCATTTTTCTCAGTTTATCCCGATACGTATTCTTCTACATATTTTTGTTAAAAAAAAATGCAATAAGCGTTTATTGATTGGTTTGCGCAAAAGTTCTAGCATGTACAAAATAGGGGATAGTTTTATTGGCATTTTTTTAATATTTTTTTTTATTAGTAATGGCGGCGATCCGCGATTTTTATCATGACTGCGACATTATGGCGGACACATCGGACACTTTTGATGCTATTTTGGGACCATGGTCATTTATACAGCGATCAGTGCTATAACAATGCACTGATTACTGTGTAAATGACACTGGCAGGGAAGGAGTTAACAACTAGGTGGCGAGGAAGGGGTTAAGTGTGTCCTAGGGAGTGATTCTAACTGTGAGGGGGTGGGCTACAAGTGACATGACACTGTTTACTGCTCCTGATGACAGGGAGCAGTAGATCGCTGTCCTGTCACAAGGCAGAACAGGGAAATGCCTTGTTTACATAGGCATCTCCCCGTTCTGCCTCTCCGTGACATGATCGCAGGGCGCCGGCGAACATCGAGTTCACGGGGCCCGCGGTCACGGTCGCGGAGAGTGCGGCGCACGGCTTCTTAAAGGGGACGTACAGGTATGTCCATTTGCCCACCGCTGCCATTGTGCCGACGTATATCGGTGTGCAGCGGTCAGGAAGCGGTTAAAGCAGAATGGGAAATGCTCAAAAGAGGGCCCTGATCCCTTTTGCAAAATTGCGCCACACCGCTATGGTACCATACATTTTGGCGCGCCCAAAAACACGCACATTAGGAGATATATGGGGGTACATTGCCATGCATCTGATAAAGGGCAGCAAGTAAATGTAACTGTTCAACAAACAAACTTAAGCCTCGTACACACGGTCTGACTTTTTGCCAACAAACTTCAAAATGAGCAAGTTTGACAAAAAATGTGTACGCTCCATCGGACAAACTTTTTTGGTTTTCATCGGACAAATGTTCGGTCTGCAAACAGACAAACTTTTCGCCAACAAAAGTCCGATGGAGCAAAGTCCGACCGTGTGTACAGAAATCCATCGGACTTTTGTCCGATGGACAAAACAAATAATGTTAAAATCAACCAACAATAGCAGAAGTTGACCAAAGGGTGGCAGAAAAGAGCAGAAAAACCACGTGATGTTGGGAAAGTTTTGGGAAAGTTTGCAGAAAAGTCTGAGCGTGTGTATGCTATGGGTGTTCCCGAACAACTCCCTTCGGAAAAAAACAGTACAGTGCGTCAAGCTGGGTGGATCCAATATAAGTGTGCAAGTAACGGTATTAAGGCTGAGACTCCCGTATGCCCTCCAAGTACACAGTGTACAAAAACTGGCACTGGACCACGGGCTGTACAATCCACTTTATTGAATCCCAGGGAAAAATCCACAGATAAGACAGAGCCTAGCATGGCTGAAAGGCGTTAGAATTAGCTCTATCTTATCTGTGGATTTTACCCTGATCTCGGCTCGTCATACGTCTTGTACGTCACCGCGTTATTGACGTTCGGAATTTCCGACAAGATTTGTGTGACCGTGTGTATGCAACACAAGTTTAAGCCAACATTCCGTCTGAAAAAAATCCACGGTTTCCTTGTCGTAATTTCCGATTGTGTGTACGCGGCATAAGGCTACATTCACATGCTGTGTACAAAAGCCGGTGTACTGCCGAGCATTGCCCCCCAGCGGATTCTGCCCGCTCTGTACTGCGCAGGCGCGGCGCTTTTTCCGAAAATAGCCGAACATGTAGAGCTGAGAGTCAGCTCTACATGGCGCCTGCGCACACCAAATTATGCTACACTGCTGATATCCAGGCTCTTTCTTTACCATCCCCGTGGACATGGAGGATGTTAAAAAAAGAGCCAGGAGGCCGAGCGAGCGAGCCGTCCGAGCGAAGCGAGGACGTGAGGCCGACTGGCCACTTACATCTAGGTCCACGCAGGCGCCGTGTAGTGCTGACTCTCAGCTCTACACGTTCGGCTATTTTCGGAAGCTCATTGACGTTCGTACTGCGCAAGCGCCGCACCTGCGCAGTACAGTTGGGGGCAGAATCCGCCGGGGGGACGTTTGTCAGCAGATCACCGGCACTGGAAAACAGGTTGTACGAACCACTTTATTAAGTCACAGGGAAAAATCCACAGATAAGACAGAGCCTAGCATGGCTGAAAGGCGTTAGAATTAGCTCTATCTTATCTGTGGATTTTACCCTGTGACTTAATAAAGTGGATCGTACAACCTGTTTTCCAGTGCCGGTGATCTGCTGACAAACATCCCCCCGGCGGATTCTGCCCCCAACTGTACTGCGCAGGTGCGGTGCTTGCGCAGTACGAACGTCAATGAGCTTCCGAAAATAGCCGAACGTGTAGAGCTGAGAGTCAGCACTACACGGCGCCTGCGTGGACCTAGATGTAAGTGGCCAGTCGGCCTCACGTCCTCGCTTCGCTCGGACGGCTCGCTCGCTCGGCCTCCTGGCGCTTTTTCCGAAAATAGCCGAACATGTAGAGCTGAGACTCAGCTCTACATGTTCGGCTATTTTCGGAAAAAGCGCCGCGCCTGCGCAGTACAGAGCGGGCAGAATCCGCTGGGGGGCAATGCTCGGCAGTACACTGGCTTTTGTACACAGCATGTGAATGTAGCCTTATGCCGCGTACACACAATCGGAAATTACGACAAGGAAACCGTGGATTTTTTTCAGACGGAATGTTGGCTTAAACTTGTGTTGCATACACACGGTCACACAAATCTTGTCGGAAATTCCGAACGTCAATAACGCGGTGACGTACAAGACGTATGACGAGCCGAGATCAATGAAGTTCAATAGGCAGTTCGGCCCTTCTGCTTGATTCTGAGCATGCGTGTTTTTTTGCGCGTCGGAATTGCATACGGACGATCCGAATTTCCGACAAGAATTCTTTCCGTCGGAAAAATAGAGAACCTGCTCTCAATATTTTGTTGGCAGAAATTCCGACCGCAAATGTCCGATGGAGCCTACACACGGTCGGAATTTCCGACCAAAATCTCACATCGGATATTTCTTGTCGGAATTTCCGATCGTGTGTACGCGGCATTAGGGTTCTGTGGATACGGGTTATTTTTATTTTATCTATAGCTTAGATTTGATTGGTATTGGGAAGGTTAGGTTATTGCTCTCTGTGTCCTCTCTAGACTATCTCTTCTATACCTGCTTACATCAGGGGAATCATTACAATTATTTCCAGGTCTCAGAGAACCTCCACTAGACCAATGCATTGGTGGCCAATGAGGAAAATGTCCTCATTATAAAACAACCCTGGTGTCATGACACTGGCTCCGACAAGTGTTGTTGGACCCAGAATTACCTTCATATGGGAAGTCAATCAGCCACAACTCAAGGAGACCCTAGAAACCACAGGAGGAACCCCCAATGTTCCACGGAAACCCAGTTGAGAATGGTTGCTCCAGACAGAGAGTCAGGGCCAGGACAAGGGTCAGGCAGGAGGGGCAGTGGTATCGTGTGAGGTGGGGGGGCACCAGGAGGAGATTGGGGGGGAGTTGTGTTGGGAGGGAGAATTTTCTAAAGGAGCGGAAATGTGTATGTGTGTTGGGTGGGGGGGTAGGAGTGGTGATTTAGGGGGATTTGTGTTGGAAAGGGGGGATGGGGGAAGATAATTTGTGCTAGGAGGGGTCATTTTTTTTGGAGGGAGGGGGGGGGATTTGTGCTAGCAGGGATGGTTGCAGAGATATTTGTTCTAGGAGAGGATATTTGTGTTGGGAGGGGGTATTTGGAGTGGGGGGAGGATGTGTACTTGGAGGGGAAATTCAAGGGGTAAAGGATTTGTGCAAGAAGAAGTGATTTTTTTGGAGGGGGTGCTGGGGGCATTGGAGGAGAGGGGATTTGAGCTGGGAGAGGGGATGGGGGGGCAAAGATTTGTGCTGGGAGGGAGAATTTCAGTAGAGGGCGGATTTGTCTTGAAGAAGGGGCAATTTACACTTAAAGGGTAAGCATGAAGATTGCAGATTGGTGCTCAATTTTTTTTTTTTTTTGGGGGGGGGGGATTTTTGCTGACACATAATGCTCATACATCTTGTGGGGAGGTTTTTTTTTTGGTATGTTAGCCCTGGGCTCTAGATGACCTTGCCCCATCACTAGACAGAGTTATCATTACTTCCTGACACAGAAATGATGGTATATGTCTCTGATGGGGCCAGAGGCAGCAACAGATGCACATTCATTCAGTAGGGCCTGTTTTATTACACTCTCTGATTTCCCTGTACCTGTGACACCCACCCCCTCTCATTTCTTGTTCTGGTGTCACTGGGACAGGAAGTGAGGGTGGATCCATCCAATGGGGACCCAGACAGCAAGTAAAACTGAAGTTTTGACACCCTGCCCATTCTATTGAAAACTGCTGGAGATGGGTTTGAGGTGTGCCTCTCATGACTCTGCAGACTGTGATTGCTGGACTTTTAAAGAATTCAAATTCTCTGGCTGATAGATTAATATTTGACTTCAATGTTATTTTGGAATAAGATTGGTCCAGGCATTTTCAGAACAAGGCAAATGATGTCAGCTCCCATACTTCCCTTATGACAGGCGACTTAACCACTTTCCTTCTGGGCACTTCCTGCCCAGGCCAATTTTCAGTTATCAGCGCTGTCACATTTTAAATGACAATTGTGCGGTCACGCCACACTGCACCCGAACAAAATTTGTATCATTTTTTTCACACAAATATAACTTTCTTTTGGTGGTATTTAATCACCAATGGGATTAAATTTTCTGCTAAAGAAATAAAAAAAGGCCAAAAATTTGTTATAAAATTTTTGCAAACAGGTAATTTTTCTCCTATACTGATGTGCACTGATGGGGCTGCACTGATGGGCATTGATAGTCTGCTCTGATGGGCACTGATAGTCTGCACTGATGGGCACTGATAGGGGGCACTGATGAGGTGCCACTGGTGGGCACTGATGAGGCTGTACTAATAGGTGACACTTAAGGGCACTGAGAGGTGGCACTGATGGGCACCAATTGGTGGCACTGATAGGCACTGGTAGGCAGCAATGATAGGCAGCACTGATAGGTGACGCTGATGATGGGCACCGTTTGGCAGCACTGATGGGCACTGGTAGGTGACACTAGTGGGCACTCATTGGCAGCACTGGTGGACACTGATAGGTGGCACTGGTGGGCACTGATAGGTGGCACGGGTTGGCACTTAGCAGCACTGGCGGGCACAGATTGGGACCAATGTCCCTGTAACAGAAGCCGGTTACCGGCCATTTTTCTATTCTCCTCACGCTGATCGTGAGGAGAAAAAAAGCCGATAACCGGCTTCTGTTTACTTCTGTGATCAGCTGTCATTGGCTGACCACATGGTAAAGGGCCACTGTGATTGGCCCTTTACCCTGTTCTGTGACCAGCCGAGTCCGAAGGTCTATTGACGCCCTCCTGGCACTGGAAGCCCACGCTGTAGCTGTCTTTTGGCTATAGTGAGGACGGAAAGTGGTTAAAGTGGTATTAAAGCTTCTTTTTTTTTTTTTCAATAATGAACATGTTGTACTTACCTGCTCTGTGCAGTGGTTTTGCACAGATCAGCTCCGATCCTCTTCTTTTCGAGTCCCCCGCTGGCGCTCCTGGCTCCTCTCCCTTGAGCAGTGCCCCTAGAGAAAGCCGCTTACCCTGAGGGCACCGCTGTGTGCTCGCCCCCCCCCCCCCCCCACTGCTTAATCCTCATCTGCTCACTGGCTGTGATTGACAGCAGTGGGAGTCAATGGGCTTCTGCTGCTGTCTCAGCCAATAAGGAGGGAGAGTCCCGGGACAGCGGAGGCTATTGTGAACATTGCTGGATTGGAGGGAGCTCAGGTAAGAATTGGGGGGGCGCTGCACACAGAAGGTTTTTTAACTTTATGCATAAAATGCATAAAAGTAAAAAAACCTTCAGCCTTTAGAACCACTTGAAAATCTAGGAAGATATATAATATGGCTCTGCAATCATTCATACATCATTAAATTATTATTTTTTTTTATTTTTTTTATGTAAGCCAAGCAGAGTAAGAATTTGGCCTGATATCAGCCTCTTGAAGTCCCTGTACAGCCAAGCTCAGGCTGACGTATGTTGATAGGAGGAGAGAACAGCGTGACAAGAGAGAATATCTCAACTCTGTGCTGCTTCTCCATTCACGGTCCAGTCACAGGCTGTAGCAGGTCCAGGATGACCTGGACAAAGAAGCAGTGGGTTGAATGATGCTGGACACCAGACTGAGGACATCTAGTGACAGAAAACAACGACTGCAGGGAAATTGAAGATAAATGTGGAAGCAAAATATGGTTTTGTTGTATCTATTAATGGGCCATTAGGTTTATACAACATACAGTATCTGTCTTTTTCTGTGTTTTAGTGCCTTGCAAGGCCCATAAAAGTCATTGGCAGAGCATAAGAAGGCAAGTAGCATAGATTTTCATACACTGGCACTCGCATAGATCTAAATGGGACCCTAATCCAGTTATGCACCCATTGAAAATGCATTCAATGTATTATTGCATAAAACTAGTATAAGTACCTTCATACTGTATATCTTGATATCAGGTTCCTGTTCCTGTAAGTCTCTGAACAACAGTGCTCAGAATGGAAGAGGGAGAAGCAGCACTATAAGCCAATCAGGACTCTATAGTGCTGTCAGTCTTCTTTTCTAGGAGAGCAGAGGGTTGACCGCTTCAGTGTGCTTCTACTCTTTCATTGCCCAACCACAGGATGGGGTGTGATGGCGACTGTATGTCATAACTAAAGAGGAAAAAAGTATGGTCACAAGCTTGGCCATGCTGTCCGTGGAGTCGCTAAGATCACAAGATTGCCTAAACAGATTTGCATATATATATATTATTATTATTATACAGTGCCATGAAAAATTATTCATACCCCTTGAAATTTTCCCCATTTTGTCACGTTACCGCCAAAAACGTAAAAGTATTTTATGTGATAGACCAACACAAAGTGGCACATAATTGTGAAGTGGAAGGAAAATGATAAATGGTTTTCCAAATTTTTTCCAAATAAATATGTGAATAGTGTGGGGGGTACATTTGTATTCAGCCCCCTTTACTCTGGTACCCCTAACTAAAATCTAGTGGAACCAATTACCTTCAGAAGTCACCTAATTAGTAAATAGAGTCCACCTGTGTGTAATTTAATCTCAGTACAATTACAGCTGTTCTGTGAAGCCCTCAGAGGTTTGTTAGAGAACCTTAGTGAACAAACAGCATCATGAAGGCCAAGGAACACACCGGACAGGTCAGGGATAAAGTTGTGGAGAAGTATAAAGCAGGGTTAGGTTATAAAAAAATATCCCAAGCTTTGAACATCTCACGGAGCTCTGTTTATTGTTGGGGTTTATGTACACTTTAAACCAAAATTATGCCTGGCCAAAATGAAGCCACCTTGTGGTGTTGGCTTGCAACTGTGATAATCCCTAAGGAACCATTCACAGCTAAAGCTGAAAATTAGTAAATTACATTTTTTTGGGATACAGCACCATGCACAGTAGCCATCCGATTACCTGCAGGTGTCTGTTTCTGCTTCAAAATTCTCTGTGTTGTGTCCTCTTCACAGCCTCTGGATACTGCCCTGTGTGGTTGTCTTATGGCAGCCGCTGCAACTGAGAAAAGTTGCCCATCCTCTCCTGCCTCCTGCACCATTTATAGGACTTATTTTACTACACTCCCATAGTTACATAGTAGTTGAGGCATACCTCCCAACCCGCGCGGATTCTGCGGGACTTTCCCGCATAGGCACCATAGACTTTCCCGCGATAAAGTAAGTTTTCCCGCACAGGAAGAGGAGCCAGTGGAGGCAGCACGGGAGGAGGAGGTAAGACCCCTCCCCCCGCACTCTAATGTCGGGCCGATCGGCGGCAATATCCCGCGGACCCCCCCGCTCAACAACTTAGATGTTCTGTAAAAAAAACAATTGCTGTCCCGCAGTAAAAAAAAAATTAGGCTGAATGCCACGCAGTGGCATTTTTAAATGTTGGGAGGTATGGGTAAGGTTGAAAAAAGTCCATCAAGTCCAACCTATGTGTGTGATTATATGTCAGTATTACATCGTATATCCCTGTATGTTGCGGTCATTCGGGTGCTTATCTAATAGTTTCTTGAAACTATTGATGCTCCCCGCTGAGACCACCGCATGTGGAAGGGAATTCCACATCCTTGCCGCTCTTACAGTAAAGAACCCTCTACGTAGTTTAACCACTTCAGCCCTGGAAGGATTTACCCCCTTCCTGACCAGAGCACTTTTTGCGATTTGGCACTGCGTCGCTTTAGCTGACAATTGCGCGGTCTCTTTCGATGTTGTACCCAAACAAAATTGATGTCCTTTTTTCCCACTAATAGAGCTTTCTTTTGGTGGTATTTGAACACCTCTGCGGTTTTTATTTTTTGCGCTATAAACAAAAAAAGACCGACAGTTTTGAAAGAAAAGCAATATTACTTTTTGCTATAATAAATAGCCCCAAAGAATATAAAAACGAATTTTTTCCTCAGTTTAGGCCGATACGTATTCTTCTACATATTTTTGGTAAAACAAATCGCAATAAGCGTTTATTGATTGGTTTGCGCAAAAGTTATAGCGTCTACAAAATAGGGGGTAGTTTTATGGCATTATTATTATTATTATAATTTTTTTTACTATCTGCAAGTTTTATCGTAACTGCGACATTATGGCGGACACATCGGACACTTTTGACACTATTTTGGGACCATTGTCATTTTTACAGCGATCAGTGCTATAAATAGCCACTGATTACTGTATAAATGACACTGGGAGGGAAGGGGTTAAACACTAGGGGATCAAGGGGTTAAGTGTGTCCTAGGGAGTGATTCTAACTGTAGGGGGGGTGGTCTCACTACAAGATGACAGAGATCACTGCTCCCGATGATAGGGAGCAGTAGATCCCTGTCATGTCACTAGGCAGAACATGGAAATGCCTTGTTTACATTCTGCCTCCCTATCTCACGATCGCGGGCTGCCGCTGAACATCGAGTTTGGGGGACCCGCGGGCACACTCTCAAGACAAGTGGCGGGCACGCAAATTGAAAGAAACCTACAGGTACTCCCATTTGCCTGTACGAGCCCTTCTGCCGACGTATATGTGTGTGCGGTGGTCGGCAAGTGGTTAAGGTTAAACCTCGAGAGAAAGGAAAAGGTTCACACTTTCACAGTTGATCATTCTATTTTTGTTTCCACATCACACTCATTAATTCCAATATAATTATATATATATATATTTTATTATATTTATTTATTTATTTATTTATTTATTTATTGAAATTATTTTATTTTTTTCTTTTACAATATTTTCACGCTTTTTATTCACATTCTCTCCATTCCACTCACTACTATTAATCTTTATTGTATTGTTGGCATCCTTACCCTCAGTGTTCCCACACCATCCTCTGATATGCTCTACTCACCTATATTTCACACTCACTCCTTTTTGTCTCACCCCTTTTCATTCCACTTCATTTTACACAATCTTTGTTCATTTACCTGTTGAAATACCATTATTTTTTCAAGGGTTGCTTGCCCTTGTTTTGGCGGTGCTTCTCTTCTCCATCTGGCCCGACTCCCCCCGTGTCCCACCCTGCCCCGTCTACCCGTCCCCCCCCCCGGTTCAGTGTGGGGTCCTTGTTTGCGACCTCTCGTAGGCCTGCGGGTGGTGCACGCATTCCATAGCCCGGTCTACGTTTACATCTTGACCTTCCCTGTTTCCTGCGTGTACCTTGGGAGATGCCTGCTCCTGGTGGTGGAGTCCATGGTGGGCCATTGGTCCCAACTCTTGACATTCATCTTGGTAACCATATTCATTTGGATTAATGTCTCTAATAATGACTGTATATCATTAGAACCATACATGTAGTCTTGCTTGCTATTTGTTTTTTGACAAGGTTTATTTATTTATTTATGTGTACCGTATATACTCGAGTATAAGCCGACCCGAGTATAAGCCAAGGTACCTAATGTTGCCACAAAAAACTGGGAAAACGTACTGACTCGAGTATAAGCCGAGGGTCAACAATGCCTCACTTTTCCCATCCTTACTGTGCCCATCCTTACTGTCCCCATCCTTATTGTTCCCATCCTCACTGTTCCCATCTTTACTGTTCCCATCCTCACTGTTCCCATCCTTATTGTTCCCATCCTCACTGTTCCCATCTTTACTGTTCCTATCCTCCCCGTTCCTATCCTCCCTGTTCCTATCCTCACTGTTCCCATCCTCACTGTTCCTATCCTCACTGTTCCTATCCTCACTGTTCCCATCCTCACTGTTCCCATCCTCCCCGTTCCTATCCTCACTGTTCCTATCCTCACTGTTCCCATCCTCACTGTTCCTATCCTCACTGTTCCCATCCTCACTGTTCCTATCCTCACTGTTCCTATCCTCACTGTTCCTATCCTCACTGTTCCCATCCTCACTGTTCCTATCCTCACTGTTCCTATCCTCACTGTTCCTATCCTCACTGTTCCCATCCTCCCCGTTCCTATCCTCACTGTTCCTATCCTCACTGTTCCCATCCTCACTGTTCCTATCCTCACTGTTCCTATCCTCACTGTTCCCATCCTCCCCGTTCCTATCCTCACTGTTCCTATCCTCACTGTTCCCATCCTCACTGTTCCCATCCTCACTGTTCCCATCCTCACTGTTCCTATCCTCACTGTTCCTATCCTCACTGTTCCTATCCTCACTGTTCCCATCCTCACTGTTCCTATCCTCACTGTTCCTATCCTCACTGTTCCTATCCTCACTGTTCCTATCCTCACTGTTCCCATCCTCACTGTTCCTATCCTCACTGTTCCTATCCTCACTGTTCCTATCCTCACTGTTCCCATCCTCACTGTTCCTATCCTCACTGTTCCCATCCTCACTGTTCCCTAGCTCACTGTTCCTATCCTCACTGTTTAAATTTTACGTTGGAAATAGTACCTGAAAAAAAGTTGAGGCTGCGGCGTCCATCGTTTAAATCCCGCGGTCTCTTCCTGGTCCCTTCCGTGATAGGTGATTCTCAGCAGACACTCTCCGCCTATCATGAACGTTCTCTCATCCTCAGTTTCCCAGCAGACACTGTGTTCGGTGTTCCGCCAATCACAGACGTCTGCTGGGAAACTGAGGATGAGAGAACGTTTGTGATAGGCGGAGAGTGTCTGCTGAGAATCGCCTATCACGGAAGGGACCAGGAAGAGACCGCAGGATTTAAACGATGGACGCCGCAGCCTCAACTTTTTTTCAGGTACTATTTACAATGTAAAATTTCGCTGACTCGAGTATAAGCCGAGTGTGGGACTTTCAGCCCAAAAAAAGGGCTGAAAATCTCGGCTTATACTCGAGTATATACGGTATATATTCTTTCATAGAGCCTATGCCTGCATTTTTTTCCCCCTGAAGAGACCCATACCACCACAAGGGTCGAAACTCGTCGGGGTTTTGCACCAAGGCAACCACGATACTGTTGTATGAATTCATATCAATTGTACTTATGTGTGCTTAATTGACACCCTGGAGTCCATGTCTTGATTTTTATTAGATGGTTTTCTTTTTGATTTTGTACCTTGTGTCTTTTTTTGGAATAAATTATATACTCTTTCACATTTTATTGATTTCATCTATACTCATTGCTGCAACTCAATGCCCCTAGGGGTACCTTTTCCTCAGAGGCGGCTCTCTAATTAGGCAGATTAGGCGAGGGCCTTAGGCCTCGCAAGAGTCGCAAATTCCAGGGGCCCCGCGCGGCCGCCTAATTAGTCACTATCACTAGTCATCTGGAATGCCTGCAGCTTGTGCGGGCTATTTTCGTTCCCGCACACCGCCCGCAAACTCCACTTTTCACTGCAGAGAGAGCCGAGTCAGCCGACATCTCTCCCCGCAGTCCCCAGCTGCCTGGCCCTGCTCACACACACAATCATTGCAGACTGCAGAGAGGCATGGAGAACTGGACCCGCCCCCTCCTTCTCCTGCTCTGTGTGATGTTTCCTATGTCTACACAGAGGGGGAGGAGGAAGCTCACCATGCTGCCGAGACAACTCTGCTCGTCTGACATTTACTGCCTGAACTAATGCAAAGTAAGTCTTTCAGAGGAGAGGGGGAGAGGAGAGGAGGGGGGAACAAGCCTACAGTTCACTTTGAGTTATTTTGGGGGAGAGGATATGTTCTAGGGGGCACTTTAGGACTTGTGCTACAAGGGGGCTTGGATATTAAATCCACCCCATTAGCACATATCCTCCCCCCCAAATTAAATAGATGCTGTCTGCCACAGAGGGGGTGGCCCTTGGCACCCCACAAGTGATGTGCAAAATTGCTCCAGGTGCCCAAACTAGTGCCCCCCCTTGCAGGTAAGTTAGTGCAGCAAAGTGAAAAACACAGGAACATGTGTGATCTGTGCAATGCACGTGTGACCCGGGTACAATTTCAGCCCAATTATGTCTGCACACTCTCTGACCATCTCTTGTATCATGTATGCAGTCTATGACCATCTCTTGTATCATGTCTGCAGTCTCTGACCATCTCCTGTAGTATGTATGCAGTCTCTGACCATCTCCTGTATCATGTATGCAGTCTCTGACCATCTCCTGTATCATGTATGCAGTCTCTGACCATCTCCTGTATCATGTATTGCAGTCTCTGATCATCTTCTGTAGTATGTCTGCAGTCTCTGACCATCTCTTGTATCATGTATGCAGTCTCTGACCATCTCTTGTATCATGTATGCAGTCTCCGACCATCTCTTGTATCATGTATGCAGTCTCTGACCATCTCTTGTATCATGTATGCAGTCTCTGACCATCTCTTGTATGTCTGCAGTCTCTGACCGTCTCCTGTAGTATGTCTGCAGTCTCTGCCCGTCTCCTGTAGTATGTCTGCAGTCTCTGACCGTCTCCTGTAGTATGTCTGGAGTCTCTGACCGTCTCCTGTAGTATGTCTGCAGTGTCTGACCATCTCCTGTATCAGGTATGCAGTCTATGACCATCTCCTATAGTATGTCTGCATGTCTGCAGTCTCTGACCATCTCCTGTAGTATGTCTGCAGTGTCTGACCATCTCCTGTATCAGGTATGCAGTCTATGACCATCTCTTGTATCATCTATGCACACTCTCTGATCATCTCTTGTATCATATATGCAGTCTCTGACCCTCTCCTGTATCATGTCCTCTGTGACTATCTCCTGTAGTATTTCTTCAGGGTCTGACCATCTCTTTTATCAAGTCCTCACAGTCTCGTAGTGTAATATAGGATGAAACGAGAGCCATCAAGCTGGAGCCCAGAGAGGACCATCTGACTGAGCCCTGCACGGTGCACCTGAGTGGTGGTCAGTAACAGCGTAGCAAGGCCAGTCTGAGGGGGGATCACTGATGTAGGGGGCAGTGAATACAGTAAGGTAAGGAGGCACTGATATAAAGGGTCCCCCTTATATCAGTAACCCCCCCCCCTTACCTTAGTGCATTCACTTTGCGAAAGGTGCTCTATGGTGACCAGAATCCTCCCCACATTAAAGTTTCCATTTTAAATGCAAGTTGGAACTCTGTGGACAATGACATAAAGGGGAACTCTGATAACTCTAAGATGATCTCGTCACCAGAGCCCCCCCTTACATCAGAGTTCCCCCTTACATCAAATTTCCCCTTGCACTGTAAGGGGGAACTCTGTGCTGGGTTATATTAACCACTTCATTAGCAGGCACTTACGCCCCTTCCTGTCCAGGACAATTTTCAGCTTTCAGCGCTGTCGCATTTTAAATGACAATTGCGCGGTCGTGGTACACTGTACCCAAACAGAATTTTTTAGCATTTTATTCCCACAAATAGAGCTTTCTTTTGGTGGAATTTGATCACCTCTGCATTTTTATTTTTTTTTGCTAAACAAACTAAAAAAGACCAACATTTTTGAAAAAAAAAAATGTTTTTCTTAGTTTCTGTCATAAAATTTTGTTTTCCCCTTCACTGACAGGCACTGATGAGGAGGCACTGATATGTAGAATTGATGGGCACTGATAGGCGGCACTGATATGCAGCACTGGTGGGCACCAATAGGTGGCACTGACCTGCGGCTGTGATGGGCACTGACCTGTGGCTGTAATGGGCACTGACCTGTGGCTGTGATGGGCACTGACATGCGGCTGTGATGGGCACTGACAGGCGGCTGTGATGGGCACTGACAGGCGGCACTGATTGGCACTGACAGGTGGCACTGATGGGCAGCACTGATGATGAGGTACTGATAAGTACTGACAGGTGTTACTGCTGGGCAGCGATTGGCACTGTGGAGGGTAGTGATTGGCACTGTGGCAGGCAGTGATTGGCACTGTGGTGGGGGCTGGCATAATTTAATGTTGGGACATTGCTGGGCACTAGTTGGCAGGTGATTGGCACATCTGAGGGGGCTGTGTTTATAATCAATGTGCTGATTATCAGCACAGACCCCCCTTCTGTCAGGGAGAGCCGCCGATCGGCTCTCCCTGTCTGCGTGAACCGAGGAATGCCGTTCACCGGCACTTCCTGGTTCAGGTGATGATCAGCTGTGATTGGTCACAGCTGATCACGTGGCAAGAAGCCTCTGTCAGAGGCTTCTTATCACGATTGAAGATACGGGGTGTCAAACTGACACGCCGCACTTGCCACGCTGCGCGCCCCCATGGGCGTGCGCCGGCATGTTATCCAGCTGGACGTCATATGACACCCAGTCAGGATAACAGAACCACTTCCTGGCCGTCATTCTGCATATGGCGGACGGGAAGCGGTTAACCTGACCTTCATGTAAATGGAGAAATATGGTTTTGACTCTTGTTATACCTTAAAAATATTGCTAGTAGCAGCTGCACAAATGTTATCTATATTTGTGTGCGTGTAATATTTATATACGTAGTATACTGCATATATTTCATTAAAGAAGAATTGGTTAGAGAAAGTTCTAGAAACTGTAAATTCATAGTTCATAGGATTTAAGACTCTTTATATATGCAATTTATACGGTTAATTTTTATTGCTTGAATTATTTTTCCCATTATGGGAGTTAGTGGGGCCTCATGTCTAAGGTTTGCCTAAGGCCTCACAAAGCCTAGAGCCGCCTCTGCTTTTCCTTTCTCATGAATCTATTCAGGGGTGTGCAGCACTTTAATCCACAGTTGGTATCGCTTTCCCTTTGCTAAGGTTAAACCTCTTTTCTTCTAATTTTAATGAGTGGCCACGGGTTTTGTTAAACTCCCTTCCGCAAAAAAGTTTTATCCCTATTGTGGGGTCACCGGTACGGTATTTGTAAATTGAAATCATATCCCCTCTCCAGCGTCTCTTCTCCAGAGGGAATAAGTTCAGTACTCGCAACCTTTCCTCATAACTAATATCTTCCAGACCCTTTATTAGCTTTGTTGCCCTTCTTTGTACTCGCTCCATTTCCAGTACATCCTTCCTAAGGACTGGTGCCCAGAACTGGACAGCATACTCCAGGTGCAGCCGGACCAGAGTCTTGTAGAGCGGAAGAGTTATCGTTGTATCTCTGATGCATCATGTTTTGTGAATGGAGGAGCTGAATGACATCTCCTCTGCCCATTCACTCTGCATGTACAGTATCATGGGAGTGCAGTAATACAAGTTCTATAAATGGTGCAAGAGGCAGGAGGAGGCGGGGGAGCGTTGCAACTTTTCTCAGTAGCAGCAGCTGCGGTTAAAATGGAACTTCAGTTATTTTTTCGTCTTTCCATCTATTAAATCTTCTGCCCTTGTTGTTGTTTTAACTTTGGATAGTAAAACATTTTTTTTCTGCCAGCAAATACCTTATACAGCTCACTTCCTTTTTCTTGTCTGGAAAAAAGCCTAGGCTTATGACATCATGCACAGCTTTCTCTCTCACTCTCGTGAGAGTTTGCCAGGAAGGGAGGGGGGTGAGTCATAAGAGGGCCTATGAGAGCTGCAGAGCTGGAGGCGTGCCTCTGTGTGTCTGTGTAAATCCAGGAAGAACAGGCAGCAGCTTCAGCTGCCCACATTTAAAATGGCTACAGCCAGACTCAGTGGAGGGAGATTTCTGAAGCATATTTGGCAAGTACAGAATCACAGTATATATAAAATAAAATGCAAAGTGGTTGGAGGGAAGCTTCAGAATGGCAAAGATGTTTTTATTACAAATTATGTGAGAAGACTGCAATTCCTATTTAACCTTGCCAGTGTCGGAAGACAGCCTCTCAGGGTATTATCTGTAAGCTGAGAAAGGGACATAGCATGGATTTTGACCATTACACATACCTATTATAGACATGTGCGATTCGTTTCGTACGAATCGAAAATTCGTACATTTGGAAGCATCCGAAATACGAATTTATATGCTTCCGAATTTTACGAAATACGAAATTTCGTTGACAAATTTCGGATCTGAATTTGAGAAAGGTGTTTTTTGCTTTTTAAATTCATCATAACGAATGTTCGTAATTGTTACGAAAAGTTAACGAACCTAACGAAAATTCGTATTCAATCCAAATGGAATTTCGGACACGAATTACGAAATACGAACTAACGGCCCAGGCTACAATACCTTTCTCAATATGGCAGTCGTCGACTCATTATGCTCATTATGAGGGGCTCCCACCATCCCTGTGCTGTGCTGACTTCCTCCTGGGGCTGTACCTCTGCTGTGCTCATTATGAGGGGCTCCCATCATCCCTGTGCTGTGCTCAATATGAGGGGCTCCCACCATCCCTGTGCTCATTATGAGGGGCTCCCACCATCCCTGTGCTGACTTCTTCCTGGGGCTGTACCCCTGCTGTGCTCTTTATGAGGGGCTCCCACCATCCCTGTTCTGTGCTGAGTTCCTGTTTTTTTTTTTTTGTAGCCCATTGCCGTTAGTTCGTATTTCGTAATTCCGTGTCCGAAATTCAATTTGGATTGAATACAAATTTTCGTTAGGTTTGTTAACTTTTCGTAACAATTACGAACATTCGTTATGATGAATTTAAAAAGCAAACCCAGGAAGTCAGCAGCACTGCTGACTTCCTGGGTTTGCTTTTTAAATTCATGATAACGAACGTTCGTAATTTTACGAAAAGTTAACGAATCTAACGAAAATTCGTATTTCGTACAAATCCAAATAGAATTTCAGACACGAATTACGAAATAACGGCTAATACGAAACGGAACGAAACGAAACAAATTTATTGACGGCACCCATGTCTAATGCCGCGTACACACGTCCGTTTCTTCATGACGAGAAAACTGCTATTTTTTTAGATTGGTCGTGAAAAACGGTCGTGTGTATGCTCCATAGCAGTTTTCTCAGCAAGAAAACTGCCCGCAAAAAAATTAGAACCTGCTCAATTTTATTTGTTTTTTTTTTACACTAAACCTACAGCTTTAGGTATTGTGGTGCGTTAATGCAAACAAGTTAATTGTGTGTTGTGTTAAGGCATCTTATTCATAATGAATGGGCTGCCAACGTGTTGCAATGGATGAAAAAATGTGCTTGACCTTTTTATAACAATGCAGCGCAACACAATGCACAGTATATGTGTTATAGTGAACTGCAGGGCTTTGTGTTCTACTGTACAATGTGCTGAATGTCAATCACAATGAATGACATCGCAACACCCCGCAACCGAAGCAGGGGCATTGCCATTCATTGTGGTAATGTACATGAATGCACGTGTTTTAGCATTCATTAACGCAGCTCAGTTTTGAATGGGCCCGTAATACATTTCTGAGCACCTGGGGAGACCTGGTAATGTTAGAAGAATACAAATAAAAAAAAAAATACTCACCTTACACTTCAGATTCTGGCAGCTTCCTATAGGTACCCATGACATCATTGCACCTTGCTGGGTTTTTTTTTGGTAATCTTGATAACCACAAAATCTCCCTTTTAGTGCCATGACCCCTTGATAAAATATCCCAAGTTGAGGGGACCCCTAACAGTAAAATTATTTTCGTAGCGTGGATTATCGGCACCCAAGTGCCGATAAAATATCCCATGTAAATTGCACCCCTAATCCAGGAAATTTAGCGCTCCCTGAGTCCCTTCCACTCGTACAGTATTAAAACCTCATATGGTACATTTTAGGATGTATCACTCTTTCTCTTTGTTCTCCTTTTTTTTCCCTTTTATCTCTTGCTATCCTAATTTCTTGCCCCCCCCCCCAACCCTCTCTCTAGCTCTCTTTCTTGTTTTTTTTTCTCTTATTCTTTCTCTCCTTTTTCTTTCTTCCTCCCCCTTCCATGAATTGTCTATTTTTATTCCTTCTCTTACTCCTTGGTGGTGGGGGGAATGGGATGAGTGGCAGTGCTGGTGTGGCAATGGGATGAGTGGCAGTGCTGGTGGGGGAATGGGATGAGTGGCAGTGCTGGTGTGGCGAAGGGATGAGTGGCAGTGCTGGTGGGGGAATGGGATGAGTGGCAGTGCTGGTGGGGGAATGGGATGAGTGGCAGTGCTAGTGGGGGAATGGGATGAGTGGCAGTGCTGGTGGGGGAATGGGATGAGTGGCAGTGCTGGTGGGGGAATGGGATGAGTGGCAGTGCTGGTGGGGGAATGGGATGAGTGGCAGTGCTGGTGGGGGAATAGGATGAGTGGCAGTGCTGGTGGGGGAATGGGATGAGTGGCAATGTTGGGAGGAGTTCTGATCAGCCAACTTAGGTTCTCTTGATCAAGGTCATCTGCTGATCTGAGAACTGTAGTGAGGACTTTTAATGGCAACTCTAATCACAGGTAGTGTAACTCACTGTGCCTCCAGCTTCACTGTGTCTCCGACTTCGTGGTGTCTCGTAGAAGTGACACCTATGCTCAATTTAGGATATAGGATCTCCTCCAGCCCCTCCCACTTCACATTCCTCCCCAGTCATCTGACCTCTAGTCTCTGCTACCCAGCCATGCCGTGAACTGAATGGGCGGCTGTGAAGAGGCTGAGTGGGCAGCCGCGGCCTCCAGGAACAGCCCTGCTGGGCAGCCGCATAATGACTGGGAGAGTGGTGCAGGCTTCAGGAACAGCCCAGGATTTGGTGACCCCTGGCGAATCATCATTTAACCCCCAGGTTGAGAACCACTGATCTAGCACAATGTAGGAGTGCAGAATTGAGGATCCTCAGCTTTTGCAGGATCTCATGAGATGGCTTAGCGACATCATTCTCAGTTAGGTGAACAAGCATTCAGATTAAGACCCTGTTCACTCAAGGTGGCTAGCAAGGGGGCAGTAAAAGCAGATAGTTGAAATGCAATTTTAACTACTTCAGCCCCGGAAGGATTTGCCCCCTTAATGACCGGGCCATTTTTTGCGATACGTCACTGTGTCACTTTAACTGACAATTGCGCAGTCGTGCGACGTTGGATCCAAACAAAATTGACTTAGTTTTTTCCCCACAAATAGAGCTTTCTTTTGGTGGTATTTGATCACCTCTGCGGTTTTTATTTTTTGTGCTATAAACAAACAAAGATTTTTTTTTTTAATACATATAAAAAAAAAAACATTTATTCATCAGTTTAGGCCGATATGTATTCTTCTACATATTTTTGGTAACAAAAAATCCCAATAGGCGTATATAGATTGGTTTGCACAAAAGTTATCGTGTCTACAAACTGGGATAGATTTAGGGACTTATTTTTTTGTTATTGTTTTTACTAGTACAGTGAAACCTCGGAATGCGAGTAACGCGGTTAACGAGCGTTTCGCAATATGAGCACTGTTTATTTTTTTAAATCCTGACTCGGTTTGCGAGTGTTGTCTCGCAAAATGAACAGGATTCAAGCCACAGCGATGTGCAGTACCTAGGGTTGCCACCTCATCCCTTTAAACCCGAATGCATATGAAATACGCAGGTTCTGAATCTAATTTAATGCAGATAAGGCACCAAGTGAGTTTAATTACCACCTTAATCAGCCACAGAACCTGTGTTATTAATATGTGTTCAGGTTTAAAGGGATAACCCTAGCAGTACCCGCGTTTGGCCGGAGGTGGGGGGGGTGCCGGAGCAGAGCGGAGACAATCTGAGCCGTTTGGAGCCATTCGGAAATGCTTGGAAAAATTCGGAAATACTCTGTTCCCGAGCCTTTCTAGGTTTTCCGAGTACAGCCGAGCTGTCAACGGGCCTTTCCGAGTGTTTCCGAGGCCCTCCGGCACCCCCCACCTCTGGCCACATGTGGTATTGCATGCCATTGAAGTCAATGCAGAACAACTTATTTTTGTTTCCATTGACTTCTATGGGTAAACTCGTTTGGATATGCGAGTGCTTTGGATTACGAGCATTCTCCTGGAACGGATTATGCTCGTAATCCAAGGTTCCACTGTAATGGCAGCGATCTGGGATTTTTAGCGAGACTGCGACATTGCAGTGGACAAATCTGGCCCCAAATGACACTTTTTGGGGACCAGTGACAGTATTACATTGATCAGTGCTACAAAAGTGCACTGATCAATGTATAAATGTCACTGGCAGGGAAGAGATTAACACTAGGGGGCGATCAGGGGGTTAACTGTGTTCCCTGGGTGTGTTCTAATGGTAGGGGGGATGGGCTGCCAGGGACATGACAGAGATCATTGTTCCTGATGACTGGGAACAGTAGATCTCTGCCATGACCCCTGTCAGAACAGGGATTTGCCTTGTTTATAAAGGCAGATCCCCGTTCTGCCTCTGTACTAGGCGAGCGTGGGTCACCGGTGGACATCGAGTCTGCTTGACCCACGGGCACGCTCCCGCAGCATGCAGCGGGCACAAGCACGTGCCACCAGCGGCGCGCACCTTCCCACAACTACACCTGCGTGAGCCGACATACAGCTACGGCTATTCGCGCAGGAGAGCCAACCTGCCACCTTGATCGGCAAGCAGTTAAGGATGAGTTTGGGTGAGTTCGGATTCTAGCCTGAACCCACATTAGTGAGACTGCCAGGAGGCTGGCACTGTGTTGGGCCCATCATCTGTGGCCGGGGCATACCCCACCCACAGCCACACATATACACCCTTTGTATACTTGCGACTGCTAGGCAGTGAATGCCAGTAAAAGTAAAAGCTTCTTGGTAGCAGTAGTGTATTTAGGTTTTGTGCTGCCCTAGGCCTGACTAAACTCGTGCACCCCTAATTTAAATATGACCCACCCCTTCCTGTCAAGGTCACACCCCTTGCTGTTTAAGACCCACCCTGAAATTTTCGAGTGGGGACAATAGTTCTGAGGGCCTGGGGGGGGCAATGAATCCCCTTAATTTGCATATATTTCCTATCCCTTCCTGTTTAGCTATGGGACAGGAAGTGAAGGGAAATTTCTGCAATGGGACGGGCATGGTAAAAAATAAACTGACAGGGGCTATAACCCTCCCTTATTCCATCCAAAATGAAAAAAAAAAAAGTGTGCTTAAAGTAGAACTATAGGCAACAAAATTCTGATAATTTTATGGAGAGGACTAAAAAGATATAACCATGCCAAAATTAGAAGAAGTGCCCCCCCCACACAGTTGTGGAATGCCAGCCGCCCGCATACGGGAAGAAGTGCGGCCACTTTATGGGGGCGCTAGACTAATTTGCCTCTCAGCAATGTCCGCTCCATAAGACTGACGCTACTCTAACAGTGTAGCCCAAGCCAGCGGCGATTCTTTCCGTGCTGCCCCCGCTTCAAAGTGCTGCCCTAGGCCTGGGCCTTGTTAGCCTAGGTAAGGATACAACATTGCTTGGTAGGCTCCTTCACATGCATTTAGATTAGGACCTGAACATAGCCAAGCCCATCCCTAGACATGGAAATTATCCCTGTTTGCAGGATTAAAGTTGAAGTCCCGGCTAGAGCTAACTAAACCTAAAACTGCTACCATCCACCTTCTAAAACTAAAAGGAAGATGCTTATATGTACCTATTCTTAGGGTGCTCGGTCTGGTCACGTGACCTCCCCCAGCTTCAGGGGAGGGGAGGGGCAGCTGACAACAGATGCCCCATAGTAAGCCTATGGGTGACGTTGTGAGTCAATCCATCCATTGTTGGCGCTCTCTCCTATCCCCTGAAACTGGGGAGATCATGTGACTGGGCCGGAGCACTCAGAGTATTAGGTAAGTATAGGCATCTTCCTTTTACAGGATGGTTAGTTTAGGAGTTAGAAGGTGGGTGGGAACTGTTTCTAGGCTTAACTTAGACTTCTACTTTAAGGAGTTCAACAGGGCATGCAAAACCTCATTATGGTCCTTTGTACCATGCTCTATTTCTTCAAACTATGGCCCTCCAGTTGTTCAGGAACTAAAATTCCCATCATGCCCAGTCATGTCTGTGAATCTCAGAGTTTTACAATGCGTCATGGGATGTGCAGTTCCGCAACAGTTGGAGGGCCGTAGTTTGAAGATCCCTGCTCTAGTTGATTATGTTTAAGTTGAGTTTTGTGTAGATAATTACACAGGTTGAAAGTATGACCATAATGTTTTTGCCCTCAGCAAAAATGCAGAAATACTGAACAGGTGTGGCCAGTAAATGCCGGGACATACTGGTAAATGCCAATGCCAGGACCCTCAGCCATTCATACATTATTCAATGTCACTGCTTAGCAAGCCTTTGTTGGCTGTTTTTTTTTTGTTTGTTTTTTTATCTCATCGGCTTTAAAACAAAACTCCTTGTAGTCTATTTATCAGGGGGGCATATCTTAAATCTATATTAGTTACATAGCTATAAATTTTATCAGTTCCAACAATACCCCTAAGCACCCAGTAAAGCAAAAAACAAAGAAGAGACTCTTGCAATCACCAAAAACACAGGCCTTTTGCCGCGTACACACGATCGGAAATTCCAAGAAGAAAACCGTGGATTTTTTTCCGACGGAATGTTGGCTCAGACTTGTGTTGCATACACACGGTCACACAAATCTTGTCGGAAATTCCGAACGTCAAGAACGCGGTGACGTACAAGACGTACGACGAGTCGAGATCAATGAAGTTCAATAGGCAGTTCGGCTCTTCTGCTTGATTCTGAGCATGCGTGTTTTTTTTTGCGCTTCGGAATTGCATGCAGACGATCGGAAATTCCGACAAGAACTTTTCTTGACGGAAAATTTGAGAACCAGCTCTCAAATTTTTGTGGGCGGAAATTCTGACAGCAAATATCCGATGGAGCATAGACACGGTCAGAATTTACGACGAAAAGCTCACATCGGACATTTGTTGTCGGAAATTCTGACCGTGTGTACGCGGCATTACACTCACAAACATAATCAATGTATCCTCAATGAATGAGTATTTGTTCTTAGAAGTAAACAATGTGTCCACAGTATTTGCAGCATGCAATCAGTATTACCTATCACATGTGTAATTGTTCTATTCTTTTACAGTTCCTGTACTACTCCCTTGAAATGCCTCTTTTATAATGATAATCTTTTGGTGACTTGATTGCCCAAGTGGAGATGGAGTGCCAAGCTGGTAACCCGTACATTTTATATTTCCCCATCGGAATCACTTGTTACCAACCCAGCTTGGCACTCCAGCTCCGTCCGGACAATCAAGTCACAGTAAGATTATCATTATAAAAGATCCTTCAAGGGAGCAATATAAGAGCGGTGGAAGAATAGAACAAGCACTAAGGGCACATTGTTTTCTACGCATTTCTACTCATTCATTGTGGATACATTGGTTACTGTATATTTGTGAGCATAAGGCCAATTTTTATGATGAGTGCAGGAGTCTCTTTGTTTCTATTTCACCATTGCTGGGTTTGGTCATTCTTTTGCAAACTTTGGGAAGTTATTGGCCATGTTTAGGCTCATTTATCCTGCTGTTTTCTACTTCATCCCTATTGGGAGAGCATGATGTGTTATCCCTTCTTTCTTTGCGGCATTAGGAGCATAAATCACGCTCCTATTAGGGTGACCACATTTCCAAACTACAATTCAGGGACAGCCCCCCTCTACTTCCAAAAAATCAGCTTGTTCTGTAAGGAATCACAGCACAGTGATTGGACACAAGAGGCGGGATTTATGATTCCTCCAATCACAAGCAGGGGGCGGGGATTTTGCTCCTCCAGGCATTCCCGGCCAGGAGAAGTACTGTCAGTGAGTAAAGCTGTGATGTGGCGGCCTTTTTTGGGGGCATCAGATTGGCCCGGGGGGTGGCTGTGTCAGTTTCATTCCGGGGACACTGTATTGTCCTGGAATGAAGGTGCCCAGGACAGACCTGAAAAATGCGGGACTGTCCCGGGCAATCCGGGACACGTGTCACCCTAGCTCCTATACAGTCAGACGCCGCTCTCCCTTCCTTGCCTGACATGACCCCTGCCCTGATTTGCCGCTGGAGATGCACCTCCACATGCAACATCCTGGCTTCTTGACAGTGGTCGATTTGAGCCACCCCACTCCCCAATGCCTGTTGACTATGGTGCCTTGCACTCTATGTGAACATCCCAAACCCAGAGCTCTTGATAGCATCTGCCTACTAGCTCCTGACACACAACATTGTTGACATGCCCTGCCTCTACTGTTATTGACCCTTGCTTTGGGTAATGGACTCTCTCTGAATACTGCCTGCCTTGCCCCCTTCTTGATTTATGGATTACACCTTAAATCGTCAGCTGCCCAGAGACTGATCTTGGATTGCTTACCTTTTGGATCATCGAGGACATTACCTCTGGGATTCCAGCTGGGCATCCCAGTTCTGCAAGACCTAGGGTCATTTGAGTATGTGCCGTGCAGGGTGCCGTGACGTGGCTCTGTGGCTCACGCATGCGTTTGCAAATGCGTACGGACAAAACCCCTGTTTTTAACGCATACTGTTAGACAGGTTAATTGGTTGTCTGCGAGCTGGTCGGTAAGTAGGCTTGGTTTTTTTCCTGGGCATTCCCCAGGCTTTTGTTGTTATCTGCTTTAGCCTTCCAATGCTGCTTACTGTTATGGCCCGCTATAGATGAGGGCGGTGGACAAGTTTGTTTTTCATATCACATTGGTGTTTGTATTGGTCCAGCAGCGCACCAACACCTTTGCAGCCATTGTGCTACGCTGGGTGTTTGGTGTGCTCCTGTACCTTTAAGGAGGGGTGGCTCCCCTTCAGTCCACCTGTCCTCATCTAACCATCAGAATGCATGTGCCTCCATTGTGGGGACACTCATAGTTAATGTAGGACCACAGATTCCAGGGTGCCGTGACGTGGCTCTGTGGCTCACGCATGCGTTTGCAAATGCGTGCGGACAAAACCCCTGTTTTTAACGCATACTCTTAGACAGGTTAATTGGTTGTCTGCGAGCTGGTCGGTAAGTAAGCTTGGTTTTTTTCCTGGGCATTCCCCAGGCTTTTGTTGTTATTTGAGTATTTGTAGGCATACTAGCCTTAACTAGTTTGCCTCTTTGGACATACTACGTACATCGTACATAGAGAGTGAAGTGTTTAAAGGGGTTGTAAACCCTCATGTTTTTTCACCTTAATGCATGCTATGCATTAAGGTGAAAAAACATTCGACAATACTGCCCCCCCCCCCCCCGAGCCCCTGTTTTACTTACCTGGCCCCTCGAAAGTCCCGCGCTCACTCCCGTCATCCTCCGAGTTCCTAAGCCCGGCCGTTGATTGGCTACACTGGATGGATTGAAAGCAGCGCAGCCATTGGCTGGCGCTGCTGTCAATCACATCCAATGACGCAGCGCGCCGGGGGGCGGGGCCGAGTGATACAGACGGCGGCTATGGCCGCCGCTGTATCACGGGAGCGCGCCCGTAGTAACTCCACACCATGCGAGCTCGCATTATGGTATGGAGTCCTTGCGGGGAGGAGCTGAAACAGCCGCCGAGGGACCCCAGAAGACCAGGATCGGGGCCACTGTGTGCAAAACGAGCTGCACAGTGGAGGTAAGTATAACATGTTTGTTATTTTTTTGTTTTTAAAGGGGAACCTTTAGTGTTCCTTTAAAACAAGTTCATGGCTGCAGTAGTAACCATAAGCTTGTTATAATTCTTCTTTTTTTTAACTCTTTTTATTGACAAAATGTACAAAAAGAAAGACATGTTGTTACAATGACCAAGGTGTGCTTGTTATCATTTTGATCAGCCAGCAACTGTCACGTAAAAGTGATTTGGGTGACTATATACAGTATCTCACAAAAGTAAGTACACCCCTCACATTTTTGTAAATATTTTATTATATCTTTTTATGTGACAACAGTGAAGAAATACAAAATATAAGGGAAAAAGTTGCGCTACCAACTGTGAAGAAAAAACTGTATAATGGCTGCCAGCATCAACAATCAGACATATTGTAAAAAAGTTATAAAAATAAATAACACTGAAGAAATGACACTTTGCTACCTGTACAATGTAAAGTAGTGAGTGTACAGCTTGTATAACAGTGTAAATTTGCTTTCCCCTCAAAATAACTCAACACACAGCCATTAACCACTTCTGCCTCGGAAGAATTTACCCCCTCTCTGACCAGAGCACTTTTTGCGATTCGGCACTGCGTTGCGTTAACTGACAATTGCGCGGTCGTGCGACGTGGCTCCCAAACAAAATTGACGTTTGGGAGCCACGTCGCACCAAACGTCAATTTTTTCCCCACAAATAGAGCTTTCTTTTGGTGGTATTTGATCACCTCTGCGGTTTTTATTTTTTGCGCTATAAACAAAAATAGAGCGACAATTTTGAAAAAAAAAGCAATATTTTTCACTTTTTGCTATAATAAATATCCCCAAAAAATATATAAAAAAACTATTTTTTTCCTCAGTTTAGGCCGATACGTATTCTTCTACATATTTTTGGTAAAAAAAAAAATGCAATAAGCGTTTATTGATTGGTTTGCGTAAAAGTTCTAGCGTCTACAAAATAGGGGATAGTTTTATGGCATTTTTAATAATATTTTTTTTTTACTAGTAATGGCGGCGATCAGCGATTTTAACCGTGACTGCGACATTATGGCGGACACATCAGACACTTTTGGCGCTATTTTGGGATCATTCACATTTATACAGCGATCAGTGCTATAAAAATGCACTGATTACTGTGAAAATGACACTGGCAGTGAATGGGGTTAACCACTAGGAGGCTAGGAAAGGGTTAAGTGTTTCCTAGGGATGTGTTCTAACTGTGTGGGGGCGGGGCTTACTGTGACACGACACTGATAGCTGCTCCCAATGAGAGGGAGCAGACGATCAGTGTGACTGTCACTAGGCAGAACTGGGAGATTCCTTGTTTACAAAGGCATCCACCCCATTCTGCCGTTCCGTGACCCGATCGCTGGACACTGGCGGACATCGAGTCCGGGTGTCCCGCGGGCACGGTCATGGAGACAGCAGCGCCAGATTCAACGCAACGTATGTATACGTTGCTTTGCATGCCGTGCCATTCTGCCGACGTATAAGTGCGTAAGGCAAGTGGTTAATGTCTAAACCACTGGCAACAAAAGTGAGTACACCCCTAAGTAAAAATGTCCAAATTGGGCTCAATTAGCCATTTCCCCTCCCCAGTTTCATGTAACTCATTAGTATTGCAAGGTCTCAGGTGTGAATGGGGAGCAGGTGTGTTAAATGTGGTGTTATCGCTCTCACTCTCTCATACTGGTCACTGGAAATTCAACATGGCATCTCATGGCAAAGAACTCTCTGAGGATATGAAAAAAAGAATTGTTGCTCTACCTGTACATAAAGATGGCCTAGGCTATAAGAAGATTGACAAGACCCTGAAACTGAGTTACAGCACGGTGGCCAAGACCATACAGCGGTTTAACAGGACAGGTTCCACTCAGAACAGGTCTCGTCATGGTCGACCAAAGAGGTTGAGAGCACGTGCTCAGCGTCATATACAGAGGTTGTCTTTTTGAAATAGACGTATGAGTGCTGCTAGCATTGCTGCAGAGGTTGAAGGGGTGTGGGGTCAGCCTGTCAGTACTCAGACCACACGCCGCACACTGCATCAAATTGGTCTGCATGGCTGTCATCCCAGAAGGAAGCCTCTTCTAAAGATGATGCACAAGAAGGCCCACAAACAGTTTGCTGAAGACAAGCAGACTGAGGACATGGATTACTGGAACCATGTCCTGTGGTCTGATGAGACCAAGATAAACTTATTTGGTTCAGATGGTGACAAGCGTGTGTGACACATGCTTGTCACCATCTGAACCAAATAAGTGAGGTGAGGAGTACAAAGACAAGTGTGTCTTGCCTACAGTCAAGCATGGTGGTGGGAGTGTCATGGTCTGGGGCTGCATGAGTGCTGCCGGCACTGGGGAGATACAGTTCATTGAGGGAACCATGAATGCCAACATGTACTGTGACATACTGAAGCAGAGCATGATCCCCTCCCTTCAGAGACTGGGCCGCAGCGCAGTATTCCAACATAATAACATGCACTGCCTTGCTAAAGAAGCTGAGGGTAAAAGTGATGGACTGGCCAGGCATGTTTCCAGACCTAAACAGCAAATCTACACTGTTATACAAGCTGTACACTCACTACTTTACATTGTAGCAAAGTGTCATTTCTTCAGTGTTGTCACATGAAAAGATAGAAGAAAATATTTACAGAAATGTGAGGGGTGTACTCACGTTTGTGAGATACTGTACCTGCCCAATTACTTTTACAGTAATGGTGTTATGGCGGTGCCCCTGCTCTGTGGTTCCAGGACTCCCCTACTCTTCCCTGGAAACCCACCTCAGGGTGGCAAGCAGGAAGAGATTGAGGAACATCTGTTCCTTGATCACCTCTGCTATGTAAGAAGCTGGAAGCGCTGAGTGTTTCTGTTTTCAGAACTGTCATTGCCTGCCTGCTACAGCCAGGGAAGCTTCAAGAAGCTAATTAAACAGCTAATCAAGCACAAATGGCTCAAAATGGAAAGTGGTTCAGGTAGAGGAGGGTATACCATCACTAAACTATTTCTGCAAACTGGATTCCTTACAATCCCTCACCCCATTTTTTTTTTATTTTTTTTTAAAAAGCAGATAAAAAAGGAACTTTAAGTTAAGAGAATTATAGAAACATATATTCCTTTCTGGTGTTTCTTGATGTCTGTAGGTGACAACAAACTATAGATCCTTATGTTGTCCTAAACTGATGTTTGTGTACCTCCTGTCTATCAATTGCTTTTGACAAGCACAAGGTAGGGAGATGGAGCCTCAGACAGTCATGTAAAACAGGTAGATTGTATATAGATTGTACAGGGAATACGGATTGGCTGCTTTGGAATACTGTCAATCATTGCTCTATGTGCCATGTTACTAGATCCGTCTAATTGCAGAGTAAGGACATGTTTACGCATATGAATATTTCATGTGGTGCATTTTAAGTTTGTTGCATTTTAGAACACATTGACATTCATACACATTACATGCGTTCTTCATGTTTTAACATTTGTCCCTGAAGATGAGTTTTCCTGGTTTCTGGAGCATTAAACTAACTTGCTGTGAGCTCAGTAATTCATGGGCCCACTCCCTGAAGTGTTCCACCTTGGAGACCTACAGTATAAATGTAGGGATGGGGCATAAATGCACCTGGAGAAGTTTCCCTTTCTAGCCACACAATGGCAACGGAATAGAGTAGGATAGGTTCTGGACCACGTGGACTATGGTGGTAGTATGGTGGACTTGGTAGGATAGGTTTAGGGCAACTTGGATTGAGTAGGTGTCTTAGGAGCCACTAGACGGCCCATAGATGCCAGTGGAAGGCAAGTGGCAATTCAAGTAATACCAGCCCTGCTTCTGCCACCAGTGGGGCACCTTGGGGAGGATGACAAGGATCTCTATAACTGTCAGAGTTCTGTGCAGATGGGAAGTGCTAAGGACCAAGCTACAACAGGCTGTAAGGATATATCTCAGAGTTTTCCCTTGGGGGTTAGCAAGAAAGGAAAGGAAGAGAATTTCTTGAACTACAGTATTTGCATTAGTGGAGAGGTGATATCTTCCTTCATATCTGGGGAGCAGTGATGTATCCTTCATATTAGGAGAGTAGCAATGTCATCTCTCATATGCACCCCCTGGCATCCCCTTATTGGCTGCCCACCTCTAATTGACTGACCTGGGCTTAATATGTATTTGAGGTCAACTTCTGTGATCCAAGCAGAAGTCTTCATTAGCATATGGCCAACAATGTTGCGGCAATGCACAGTACCCAAGCCCCCTATTCTAATGCCCCGTACAAATGCTCAGGATTTCTGACGGGAAAAAGTCAGTCGGGAATCCCAACGGGAAAAAAAGAGAGCTGGTTCTCTTTTTTTTGGCCGGCGGGTTTGGCAGTTTTTCCGTCCGAAAAACTGCGAGGGAGCATACACACGGTCGGGATTCCCGGCCAAAAGCTCTCCACGCAGTTTTCCCGTTGGAAAACCCAGTCGTATGTATGAGGCATTAGCATTGAACACCTTTAGGAGTGTCGAATGCCTGTGTTCTCCACCATGCTATATGACTCTATCCGCTGATCCCTATGTCATTACAAGACACAGAAGTGACTCAGGGGTTGGAGGATGAAACCACAGCCAAAGGTAGCAAATCCAAGCTTCTGACATTCTAGGAAGTGTTGGATATTTGAATATCGAAGGGTCCTATGAAGACTGTAGCTCTGGAACATAGGGAAGAAAGGAGACATGGACCAGCTGAGAGGTGATTATAAAAGCTTTTCATTTGTTGGGACCATTATTCTCTTTTCTTTGAAAGCATGCAGGGTAGCTTTAAGGGGTAACCTACCACTAGTGCACTTACTACATTTACCTGGCTCCATAGCTGGTGTTTCTACAGAACTTGTTTGTCAACATAACTGGCATTGCCCTGATCAGCCTTTCTCAACATATTTTTTTTTTTTTTCAAATATAATTTTTATTGAGTTTTCCAAAAAAAAAAAAAGGAACCTGGGCTGAGCCCGCCAAATTACAAAAGTAGCTCATACCAGTGGAGGACACAGCCTCCTAATCACATAACACAGAAGTATCAATACATTACACATTGAATGATATATGTCCTGAAAATTCCCATTATCAACTACTATTCTCTCATAATTACTTAGATAATAGAAATAAAAAACGAAGAGGAAGAAAAAAAAAGAAGGGGGGGAAGAGGGTGGAGGAAAAAGGGGGGGGGAAGAGAGAAGGACGGCATTAGGCTGAGACTGCATGTCTGTTCCCAGATAAATCTCACAGCCCCCAGCAATGTGCTAAATGTTTAAATCTCAAAGAGATCTTTTCCCTCATCCGAATGTACAAACATATTCCAGCTAGCTTATGTCGCTTTATAAGTTCCATGTCTATCCTGTGCCGTCATTATTAGGTCTTCCATTTTATTTATGTCTTCCACCTTCCGCAGCCACCATCGCCACTGACGGTGGTTTCTGAGCCTTCCACATCGTAGGAATGCAGGCTTTAGCAGCATTGATCAGATGCCTCAACAAGGACTTTTATAAACCCGGGGAGCCAGAGTCGTGAAGTAAGAAAAACGCTGGATCGTTTGGAATAAGGAAGTCAGTGAATCGTTGCGATATATTACGCACCATCGTCCAAAAGTCGGCCAATTTAGAGCAGGACCAGAATATGTGTAGCATCGTACCCCTGTCCTCGCCGCAACGCCAGCAATGTTCTGGTGTATCTGGGAAAATCACATGCAGGCGAGCAGGTGTCAGATACCACCTTGTCAGAACTTTATAGTTGGTTTCTTGTATTTTTGTGCATATCGAGGACTTGAGGGAGAGACTGACCATATTCTGTTTTTTGGATGGGAGAGAACGTACGGTCTAGATCGGTTTCCCACCTCGCAATGCAGGGCAAGTCGGGTTGTTGTTCTGGCGTATTTAGGAGAGCATACATTTTAGATAGAGACTGTGGTAGCGGGTCTATGCCCGAGCAGTATTCCTCAAACATGTTCAGGGGTCTAGTATAGCTCCGGGGGTTCGGGATGGTCTGGAAAAAGTGCTGCAACTGTGCCGCGTTCCAGAACGCAAGTCCAAAAGGGCCTGCAGTATCCATCAGTTCCAGAATGGTGGGCCATCTATCGCTAATTACAAACTGGGAAGCAGTCATAAGGCCAGAAGTCCTTAGTTGCCTAAATTGCGTAGGTAAGAGCCCCGGGGGAAATCTAGGATTACCCAAAATCGGGGTCAAGGGCAATGTCATGGCTGTTAAAGGGGGATTTGAGATAGCGCGGGCGCTCTGTCGCAAGGTATTACCTATCAGGGGATGTGATTTCAATTCAGTGGGTAGAGAGTCTCCACACCACAACGCGGTCCGTAAAGGAATGTCAGTCTGGTGTTATTCTATTTGTGCCCACAATTTGGACTCGAAATGTCGCCGCTAATCGATCACCCTGCCCAAATGAACCACCTGATAGTATCTCCTGGTAGTACAAGGCCTCTGCATTGTTTTGGCATCAAGAGCTGGGTACGAGGAATTCGCGTTTTTTTATGTTCCCAGACAAAACGGGTAAAAAGAGCTTGGACTTGTTTAAAATATGCAGGGGGTATCCTAATCAGGAGGGCCTGGAAGAGGTATAGAAATTTGAGCAAGACACTCATCTTTAGCAAGTTGCACCTCCCAAACCATGAATGTAATCCCTTGTTTGAACATGTTCTCTTTTTTCCCGCCGGGATTCCCAGCGGTTTTTAAGCCGGCAGTTAACCTATGAGAAACAGTGCGGTGGAGCATACACACGGCCGGGTTTCCCGACCAAAGCTCTCATGTCGGGAAACCCGGTTGTGTGTAGGGGGAAAAAGCTACCAAGCAGGTTCTCGGTTTTCCCCACGGTTTTCCCGGTGGACTTTTTACCACCGGGAAAACCGATCGTGTGTGCTAGGCATAAGACAAATGTATCAGGGGCCATTGGCAAAATGGCCAGTACATTGGTGGTCAGTGAGAAGAATGCCTCCCGTACAGTGGTGGCAACCTTTACAGATTGCTTAACAGATCATTGGGGTCATGAAGCTGGCTCTACTAAGTGGCTATGGACTCTATGCAGGAACCATCAGATGGCAGCCTCTGGAGGAACCCTGGTTAAGAATGGCTAGCCTTGATGCTATAAACAGAAGCAGGCAGGTTTTGTAAACAATTTAGAGACTAATTCGCCATCTTGACTGATGTGCGCCTTTAGGTTAATTGTCAGAGACAGTAATAAATGCTCCCAATTGACCTTTACCTTTTGTTCATCTGTTTACATCAAATGCCATCAGACAATGATTGATGGTAGATTCTTTTACCTCCCCACTTGATCCCTAAACTTTGTGCAGAGATCTAAGGCTATGATAAACACCCAAACCATTTTTTATTCTTTGGGCTGAATGGGCTGCCTTAAAGCACCTTAGAGCAATGCTCACAGCGTGACAGTACTTATTTATAAAGCACCATCAGTTTACTCAGGCCAGACAAACTTCCCGTTTCAGCATTAGGGAAAAAATGTACACCTTACAGGACTGAATTTTCAGACACAGATGTAACCTTCGATCTGACAATCTGGTTGAATGCCGCTGACTGCATTCCATTGCATTTTCTCTGTATCTGTCACCTAGTATGGGAGCGTAGCACACTCACCATGTAAAAGGGCCAACGTAAGCCTATTTGGAAATATTGTACAGCATTTCACGACAGTACAAGAGATGGCGAACTAAGATGTAGCCCGCAGCAGCCTTCACAAACAACATTGTGCTAATAAGTTCATGTGACACGCTGCGTTGTGTACGTGTGCATCTGATGTGTTATTATGGCACATGTTCATTAGGAAAAGCCACAGCAATGCAGCATGTGTTATGCTGCCAAAGTGTTAGTTGCAAGGTCACGTTTATTTTAAACATGTTCATTTTTATTATTAACATTTATACAAAAATGTATATAAAATTATGTGTATGTATATATATATAAATATATATATATATATATATATATATATATATACAGTGGGTACGGAAAGTATTCAGACCCCCTTACATTTTTCACTCTGTTATATTGCAGCCATTTGCTAAAATCATTTAAGTTCATTTTTTTCCTCATTAATGTACACACAGCACCCCATATTGACAGAAAAACACAGAATTGTTCACATTTTTGCAGATTTATTAAAAAAGAAAAACTGAAATATCACATGGTCCTAAGTATTCAGACCCTTTGCTGTGACACTCATATATTTAACTCAGGTGCTGTCCATTTCTTCTGATCATCCTTGAGATGGTTCTACGCCTTCATTTGAGTCCAGCTGTGTTTGATTATACTGATTGGACTTGATTAGGAAAGCCACACACCTGTCTATATAAGACCTTACAGCTCACAGTGCCAAATGTCAGAGCAAATGAGAATCATGAGGTCAAAGGAACTGCCTGAAGAGCTCAGAGACAGAATTGTGGCAAGGCACAGATCTGGCCAAGGTTACAAAAAAAATTGCTGCACTTAAGGTTCCTAAGAGCACAGTGGCCTCCATAATCCTTAAATGGAAGACGTTTGGGACGACCAGAACCCTTCCTAGAGCTGGCCGTCCGGCCAAACTGAGCTATCGGGGGAGAAGGGCCTTGGTGAGAGAGGTAAAGAAGAACCCAAAGATCACTGTGGCTGAGCTCCAGAGATGCAGTCGGGAGATGGGAGAAAGTTGTAGAAAGTCAACCATCACTGCAGCCCTCCACCAGTCGGGGCTTTATGGCAAAGTGGCCCGACGGAAGCCTCTCCTCAGTGCAAGACACATGAAAGCCTGCATGGAGTTTGCTAAAAAAAAACACCTGAAGGACTCCAAGATGGTGAGAAATAAGATTCTCTGGTCTGATGAGACCAAGATAGAACTTTTTGTGTGGAGAAAACCAGGCACTGCTCATCACCTGTCCGATATCGTCCCAACAGTGAAGCATGATGGTGCCAGCATCATGCTGTGAGGGTGTTTTTCAGCTGCAGGGACAGGACGACTGGTTGCAATCGAGGAAAAGATGAATGCGGCCAAGTACAGGGATATCCTGGACGAAAACCTTCTCCAGAGTGCTCAGGACCTCAGACTGGGCCGAAGGTTTACCTTCCAACAACTCTGTAACTGTTCTTGAATGGCCCAGCAAGAGCCCTGACTTAAACCCAATTGAGCATCTCTGGAGAGACCTAAAAATGGCCGTCCACCAAAGTTTACCATCCAACCTGACAGAACTGGAGAGGATCTGCAAGGAGGAATGGCAGAGGATCCCCAAATCCAGGTGTGAAAAACTTGTTGCATCTTTCCCAAAAAGACTCATGGCTGTATTAGATCAAAAGGGCGCTTCTACTAAATACTGAGCAAAGGGTCTGAATACTTAGGACCATGTGATATTTAAATTTTTATTTTTTAACCACTAGAGGCCCGCGCTATAGCCGAATGACGGCTACAGTGCGGACCTAGAATGCCGGGAGGCCGTCAATTGACGTCCTCCCCTTTCCTCGTTCCCCGCGCGCACTTCCGAGTGCGCATCGGACAACTTCTGTGCCCACCGCGTCACGCGTGTGCCGATGCGCGTGGCTGGTGGCCGCGATGTACGCCAGGTACCCGCGATCGGCATTTACAGAGCCAGGGACGTGGATCTCTGTCAGGGAGAGTAGAACGATGGTGTGTCCCTTGTACATGGGGACAACCATCGGTCACCTCCTCCAGTCAGTCCTCTCCCCTCACAGTAAGAATCACTCCCTTAGGCACACTTAACCCCTTCACCGCCCCTAGTGGTTAACCCCTTCACTGCCAGTGTCATTTTTACAGTAACCAGTACATTTTTATAGCACTGATCGCTGTAAAAATTACAATGGTCCCAAAATGGTGTCAAAAGTGTCCGATGTGTCCGCCATAATGTCGCAGTCACAATAAAAATCGCTGATCGCCGCCATTACTGGTAAATTGTCGCTCTTTTTTATTTATAGCGCAAAAAATTAAAACCGCAGAGATGATCAAAAGAAAGCTCTATTTGCGGAAAAAAAAAGGACGTCAATCTTGTTTGGGAGCCACGTCGCACGACCGCGCAATTGTCATTCAAAGCGTGACAGTGCTGAAAGCTGAAAAGTGGCCTGGGCAGGAAGGGGGTTTAAGTGCCCAGTAAGCAAGGGGTTAATAAATCTGCAAAAATGTCAACAATTCTGTGTTTTTCTGTCAATATGGGGTGCTGTGTGTACATTAATGAGGAAAAAAATGAACTTAAATGATTTTAACAAATGGCTGCAATATAACAAAGAGTGAAAAATTTAAGGGGGTCTGAATACTTTCCGTACCCACTGGGTATATATATATAGTAAAACCTTGGCTTATGAGCGTAATTTGTTCCACAAACATGCTTGTAATCCAAAGCACTTGTATATCAAAGCGAATTTCCCCATAAGAAATAATGGAAACTCAAATGATTCGTTCCACAACCATTTATTCAAAGGTCTTTCAGTTTATAGTCCATATAAAAAGATTATAGCAATGTGATAAGTTGTGTACCCATAAAATGCCCATCCACAAATGGAAGCCTCCACAATGGGATTAGAAGCAAAATCCAGCAGGAGCTACAGAGTATAAAAGAGAAGAGAGGCGCCTCTAAGTGTAGCAATATGTTGCTAAATGTTGTACCTTCATTAAATGTAACCATATTGCTACACTTAGAGAAGCCTCTCTTCTCTTTTATACTCAGTTGTGATGTGACGCTACTTGTATATCAAGACATCGCTTGTATATCAAGTCAAAATGTATTTAAAAATTTAGCTTGTCTTGCAAAACGCTCTCAAATCAAGTTACTCTCAAACCAAGGTTTTACTGTATATATATATATATATATATATATATATATATATATATACATACATACACACACACATACAGGTACATCTCAAAAAATTTGAATATCATCAAAAAGTTAGTTTATTTCAATGATTCAATTCAAAAAGTGAAACTCATATAGTTTATATAGATGCGTTACGTACAGAGTGATATGTTTCAAGCATTTCTTTCTTTTAATTTTGATGATTATGGCTTAAAGCTATTGAAAACCCAGTATCTCAGAATATTTGAATATTACATAAGACCAATAAAAAAAAAGGAATTTTAATACAGAAAAGTTGGCTTACTGAAAAGTATATCCATGTACAGTATATTATACATGCAATACTTAGTCGGGGCTCCTTTTGCATGAATTACTGCATCAATATGGCGCGGCATGGAGGCGATGAGCCTGTGGCACTGCTGAGGTGTTATGGAAGCCCAGGTTTTTTTTGATAGCGGCCTTCAGCTCATCTGCATTGCTGGGTCTGGTGTCTCTCATCTTCTTCTTGACAATACCCCACAGATTCTCTATCACATTTATTTACTTATTTTGGTCAGCCCAAAGTTAGGCTTTTAAGAGGAACCTGCTCTCAATTTTGGCATTGCTATATACAGTATGCCCCATAGTTGGGAAAGACAGAGGTGCCTTGACACGGTAGTGTGATGTCGCTTATATATTGGAAAATGTATACAATAAAAACCACTCTTCCACTCTCAAGCCTCGTACACACGACCGAGAATCTCGTCGCAAAAAAAACATTGTTTTTCTTGACGGGTTTCTTGTCAAGCTTGACGAGATTCTTGTCAAGCTTTCCTTGCATACACACTGTCAATCCAAAATCTCGTCAGTCTAAAGCGCGGTGACGTACAACACGTACGACGGAAGTATAAAGGGGAAGTTCCATTCTCATGGTGCCACCCTTTGGGCTGCTTTTGCTGATCTCGTGTTACCAACCACGCGTTAGTAAAAGTTCGGGGAGAGACGATTCGCGCTTTTCAGACTTCGTGCTTTCAGTCTGTTACAGCGTGACGAATGTGCTATCTCCATTACGAACGCTAGTTTTACCAGAAGGTGCGCTCCCGTCTCATACTTTATTCTGACCATGCGCGGTTTTTGAAGACTCGGAAAAGCATACACACGAACGGTTTTCTCGTCCAAATACAGTCTGACGAGAATCACGACAAGAAAAATGAGACTCCCGACGAGAAAAAAGAAAGCAGGTCTTCTTTTTTTCTCGTCGAGGTTCTGGGCAGTTTTCAAGAAAGCTCTCCCAACAGTTTTCTTGTCGTTTCTTGCCGAGAAAACCGGTCGTGTGTACGAGGCTTTAAGCTAAACCTTCCTGATACCACCAATCGCCAGATTCTGGGGGATAAATTAATTAATCCGCACTCCTGGCACACTGGGCAACAGTCGACGAACAGCGATAACATCACTGTAATATGAGTCTATTCCACAAATCAATCACAGTAGCCATCCCCTCTATAAAACATAGAGGAAATAAGGGCGCTCTGGTGGAGGTAGATAGCTGGTCAGAAGGATGATAGTGATGAGATGGCACTTTTGGCAGCACTTTGGTTAGAGGAGAAGAAACTCTGAAGATATAAAAAAGGAAAAAAAAGGCACTTCTAAATGCAGTATGCAAAATGTAATAAAGTGCACAAAGGGTTAAAAGCACTTACAAGATCGTTGAGTGTTAAAAGACATGATAAAATCAGGAGTGTGTGGCATGTGTGGCATGTGTCCATCCTCGGCACGGTGGTAGAGAGCAGTGTAGAGCCGTCCAGCAGCTGTAAAGCGTTCTTGTACATGTTGGAGAGGGGGAGGCAGCAGGAAAGCCTGTATTCCGGGTTCACTGCGGGACAAATGAGGCTGATGATGTCAGTGTGGAGTAGGGGGCGGTAACGCGTTTCGGAGTATGTGCGGCTCCTTCGTCAGATCTCTATAAGACTGCATCCTAATGCATTCCACCCAAAAGGGCTTAGTCTTTGTTTTTAACCTAAGTTGAAGCAGTTTATTTTTTTTATTTTTGTTTTTTAGTGCTGATTAGTAGGGGTGGGGTTTGGGCATGCCACTACCATGGCAAGTTCACAAATCACAAACCTATGGGCTGAAAAGTTTGCAGTTTAGCCACCAGAAATAAAGAATGAACTTATAATGTAGTGTATAGCCATTGCCCCTGGTCAGTAAAAGTCAATCCCTTGAAGGAATGGATAACCCGGCAAACTGAATCTGAGCAGATTCACTTGTTCCTACTGACTAGCTAGAAGGTGTGCCAGAGAAAGTTTGTATTGGGATTTATAGTCATGTCAAGTACACACAATGGAAAATGTTGACTTATCAATGTTTGAAGCCTACAAATTGCTGAGATTGCACTGTTTGTTGTCACCAATCTCCTTCAGAGTATCAAACACAAGAGTATAAATGGTACTTTTAATGTGCCCTCACATATGTAAAAAAATAAAAAAATAAAAACATATTCCACTATTAATAAACTATATATACATTTATTTTTATTCATCAAAAAAATTATAATTAAATCAAGGTGCTTATCAATCTGGCCACCAATGGCCCATACATTATCACAAAATAGTAGATTTTACAATAAATTAAAGAAATATTATTTCACAGTTTGTTTTCCTCACTATTATCCCCTGCAGCATATCACTCCTATTTTTTTTTGTATTTATTTGATTATTTTGTATGTATTTATTTCAAAAACAATTGAACATGACTTCTCATCCGTGCTTTTTTGTTATCCCCAGCATAATATGTACTGTACCGAAAACTCCTGAGGAAGCTCATTTGAGCGAAACATGTAAGCCGTATCTGTCATAGTCATTTATGCATGTAGTAGCACTCCTAAACTTGATAAGGATGTTTTTTTTATATTTTCATGTTTTTATCTTCATAATAAAATATTGGAATTTTATGATACTGTTACTGTATCACTACTATATTTAATTTGAAACACCTTTAAAGTCCCGGGGTTTGTTACCCCTCCCCCACCTCCCCTCTTCTTTTCATATCACTCCTATGTTTATTATACATAGGGTATTTCCCAAAATCTTGTATGCTGGTGGAGTCAAGGGGGATTCAATGGCAGATACATATGATGCATTTCATGGGTTCAAACACTTCACTTCTTCAGGTTCTGTGATACAATAGTGAAAATTCCAACAATATCCCAAAAGAATAAAAGAAAGAGTGTGTCAATTGTATTGTTCTGTCAACTCGAACCAGGTATCTATCCCCAATGGAATAATACAATCCCTCAAATAGAAGGAGAAAACCTCAGATTTATTTGAGGGACCTTATAGAATCAAGCATGATAACTTGCCATTAGGGGTCAAATAGTGGTAGCAAGGTATTCCTCCATCAGCATGAGCAGCATGTGAAATTTTCAGTATTTGAATAGGCAAACATTGGATCTTGATTTAAATAGTCCCTACAGATAAAGGTGACATACTTGAACAAATGACACATAAAATTGACATGGCGTGTTCATTTTCTTTATCTAAATTAACGAAAATGCAGATTTGTCATATGGAAAAAGTTCACCCTACATTTAACCTCACTTAAAATCCAAACAAGAATCCAGTGCTCCCGATTAGATGTCATCGATTAGAACCTCCTATACAGGTGGAACCTCAAATATCTAGGGCAGCCTTTCTCAACCTTTTCAACACAGAGGAACCCTTGAAATAGTTCTCTGGTCTCGGGGAACCCCTGCTAAAAATTACAGATCTACAATTCATGAAACCTTAGTGTGATGGTCAGTGGGAAGAATGGTCCTTACACTTGTGGTCACTGGGAAGAATTACCTCCTTACAGATAGCTAAAAAGATCAATGGTGTTAGTAGGAAATTATCTGAGAGGCAGAAATTGCCCAATGCTGAAGGAACCCCTAGCAACCTCTGGAGGAACCCTAGGGTTCCACGGAACCCTGGTTGAGAATCACTGATCTAGGGTCTATTTTGTGTAATCATGCCAAGACCAATGGAGCTCTCTAAGGTTGCATTTGTATGGGCGTTTTAGCCACCGTGCGAATCCCATCGGCAGGAATCTATTGATTTCTGATGTTGGGGTTGGGCTCGGGGGCTTCTCCTATCTGCTCACAGCTGTTAAACCCAGCAGCAGGAATCAGTCAATTTCTGTTGCTGGGATTCGCACCGTGGTTGATTGTCTGTGCGAAAGCCGCCTTAGGAAAGGAAGTTGTGGATGCCTATGAGTCTGGCAAAGGGTTTTAAAAGATTTAAAATGTAAAATTCAAATTACAGTGGAACCTCGGAATACGAGCATAATCCGTTCCAGGAGAATGCTCGTAAACCAAAGTACTTGCATATCAAAGCGAGTTTCCCCATTGAAGTCAATGGAAACGAAAATAATTTGTTCCGCATTGACTTCAATGGCATGCAATACCACATGCGGCCATAGGCGGGGGGCGCCGGAGAGCCTCGGAAACGGCCGGAAAGGCCCGGAGACAGCTCGGCTGACCTCAGCAAACCTCGGAAAGACTCCGTTCCTGAGCCTTTCCGAGGTTTGCCGAGGTCAGCCAAGCTTTCCGTGCATTTCCGAACGGCGACGATCGGCTGCGATCGGCACCGGCGCCTCCCCACCTCAGGCCAAATGCGGTACTTCACACCGCTTTGGCCTGAATCCTGCTCGTTTTGCGAGACAACACTCGCAAACTGAGTTGGGATTTTAGGAAATACAGTGCTCGTATTGCAAAATGCTCGTTAACCGCGTTACTCGCAATCCAAGGTTCCACTGTATTGGAAATCAATCATGCCACTGTAATGAAAAGTTATACGAGTGGGATGGATTTCAAATGATTGCTAATTTGTCCAGGACTGGCCAGCCCATCAAATTCAACCCAACCACTTGGTACAAAAAAGAAGTCTGCAACAATGCTAAAATGTCATCATGGGGGTGTTCAGGTAACTCTTTGAAGTTTGGGGTTGAAGTACACGAGTCTTCAATTAGAAAGAATCTACAATTTAATCTGCAAATGAGGTCTGTTAAGCAAAAGCTTTTGCTGTCCAAAGAGTACATAAGAGCAAGATTACAGTTTGCCATTGAACATAAAGGCAAAGGCCAGACCTTCTGGAACAATATGCTGAAGGCTGATCCATCAAAGATGGAGTTGTATGGTCACAGTAAAAGTAGAAAATTTGCTGCAAACCGAAGGGAAGAACATCAAAGCAATTAGTAAAGAGTGGTAGTGAAAATTTTATGATTTGGTATCTTTGCTGCTTTGGGCCCTGGGCAGATCTCAGTCAGCACGTCAACGATATATTCTGCATCCTATCGATTTTTGTTTGATAAGAATATGAGGCCATCTGTTCAAATGTTGAAGTTGAATGGAAAATTAGGATTTTAGCAGAGTAACAATCTGGAGCACACCAGAAAATCCATTGATGAATGGTTTAAATAGAAGTAGAGGGTTATGGGCTGCCATAGTTAAATCCCTGATTGGATTTTGATTGAAATGGGCAGTTCACACAAGGAAACCTACAAATATTGTATACCTGAAGGAATTTTGCATGAAGAAGTGGGTCAAAATTTTCACTAGATGTCAAACACTGGAGAACAGTTTTACAAAATGCCTACAATAAGTTATTTCTTCTAAAAGGAGCAACACCAGCTTTTGAGCCAAAGGGTATACTTACTTTTTCCCCAGTAAACTATTATATCTATTGATATTTTGGTTGAACAAATGATTGAAAGAACTGCTTTTTCTAGTGTCCTTTAAGTATACCATCTTTATCTGTAGACACTTTTTGCCTGCTCAGATACGCTGACAACAAATTTCATGTGGTCTACTTAATTTTTGACAGATAGATAGATAGATATACTGTATCTTATAATGATGATAATGCCCCACTTATGAAGGCCCAAGAGACAAATGCCACTGACAATTTCCCTTTCCCTCTCTGGTCAACGATGAACCAGGTGCTGGCCTCGTGAGCCCATCCCCTCTCACGTTCCACAGCAAATGTACAAGGCCACACACTGATGACATCATACCATTGATAGCCTATTCCACAAGATGGGTTTGCTGGTAGTCCCAGCCCCTAAAAAGGGTGTGGTCACAGGTGGGGACTGCCAACAAGCCATACTGGTGGAATAAACAATCAATGGTAGGATGTCATCAATACGCAGTCTACTTTGGATACTTAATTCCCCACTAAGGATTGGTTTACACTGTTGAGCTGTGGTAAATGACAGCTAGCTATTAGCAATTTGCCGAACTAGCTTGCTGGTATACTCACCCCCTAAAAGGGGTGTGATCACAGACAAAGACTACCGACAAGTCATTCTGGTGGAATAAACTATCAATGGTATGAGGTTTTCTTTGGATGCTTATTCCCCACTTAGGCTGGTTGACACTGTTGAGCTGAGTTGAGTTGAGAGGTATCTTAATATAGTGCGGTCTTACCCTGAAGGGTCCAGACGCGCATAGCAGAGTTCCTAGGAAAAGAGGACCCAGGTCGCAGACCGGTGATCTGCCAAGCTGGTTCCGCCTATCGGTATGGTTCCGAGCTCGACTGCGCAGGCGCAATCTGAGGCGACGGAAATCGCCGATGTTTAACAGCTGTTCTGCAGCGCCTGCGCAGTCGAGCTTGACACGCTCGCTCCCGTTGCTTAGTTACACACAGCTCTTTCTTCTCCACGCCGCTCTATAGTATAGAGCAAGGGGTGGCAAGGGGCGAATGAGATGTGATATTGAGCAGTGCGATTTTTTTGTTTATGCACGCCGCTCTATAGTGGCTCAACTATAAACAAACAAATGACACTGCTCAAGATTATCAGATCTTATTCGCCCCCTGCCGCCCCCTGCCGCCCCTTGCTGTACAGTGGCGTGAAGAAGAAAGCTGCGTGTGTAATGAAGGATGGGGGTCGAGCGCGTCCACAGCTGGCGAGCATATGGTTCCTCCTATCGATCTGGTTCCCTCTTGACTGCGCAGGCGCAAGCCGAGCCGACGGAAATCTAAGAGCTTTAACAGCTGTTCGGCAGCGCCTGCACAGTCGAGCTCGGAACCATATCGATAGGGGAACGAGCTTGACAAGTCACCGGGACTACCGCCAAGTCATTCTGGAAGAATAAACTATCAATGGTAGGATGTAACCCATATGCAGTCTTCTTTGGATGCTTAATTCCCTACTAATGCCGCGTACACACGGTCGGATTTTCCGACAGCAAAAGTCCGATGTGAGCTTTTGAACGGAAATTCCGACCGTGTGTAGGCTCCATCTGACTTTTGCTGTCGGAATTTCCACCAGCAAAAGATTCAGAGCAGGTTCTCATTTTTTCCGATGGAAATTCCGATCGTCTGTAGTAATTCCGACACGCAAAATTCTGACGCATGCTCAGAAATAATTTGACGCATGCTCGGAAGCACTGAACTTCGTTTTCTTGGCTCGCCGTAGTGTTGTACGTTCATGTGCTCTTGGCGATCGGAATTTCCGACAACATTTGTGTGTCCATGTGTATGCAAGACAAGTTTGAGCGAAAATCCGTTGGAAAAAAAAACGGTTTTGATGTCGGAAATTCCGATCGTGTGTACACGGCATTAGGCTGGTTGACACTGTTGAGCTGCAGTAAATTGCAAGTAGCTACCAGCAAGCTACAGAGTTGGTAGTCCAATCCTCTAAGAAGGGCGTGGTCACAGGCGGGGACGACCGCCAAGTCATTCTGGAAGAATAAACTATCAATGGTAGGACCTAACCCATATGCAGTCTTCTTTGGATGCATATTTCCCTACTTAGGCTTGGTTCACACTGCTGAGCTGCAGTAAATTGTGGCTAGCTATCAGCAAGCTGCAAAACTGGCTTTCTATTAGTCCCACCCCCTAAGAGGGGCATGGTCACATACAGGGACTACTGGCAAGCCATTCTGGTGAAATAACCTATCAAAGGCATGATGTCATCGGTTTGCGGTCTTCTTTGGATGCTTAATTCCCTATTAAGGCTTGGTTCACACTGTTGAGCTGCAATAAATTGCAGCTAGCTACCAGAAAACTACACAACTGGCTTGCTGTTAGTCTCAGTCCCTGAGAGGGGCATGGTCACAGGTGGGGACTACTGGACAGCCAATCTGGTGGAATAAACTTTCAATGGTATGATGTCATCAGTATGCGGTCTTCTATGGATGCTTAATTCCCCACTTGGGCTTGGTTCACACCAGTGCATTGGGGAGCTGCAGGGCCATTTATTCTTAATGGCAATACAACACACCTTGCTAACGGACATGTACTACAGAGCATCACAGTGCACAGTAACAAACTACCATGGGTTGTGGTGTATTGCATTAAAAGGAATAGCACATGCACATTTTTGGTGCAAAAAGTAGGCATCCTATTCAAAGGAATGGGCTGTCCTAACATGTGGTGACACATGTTAAGGTGCAGACCAATGTGCCTGTATGCACATGTGCTAGCACAGCACACCATTGTGAACCTACAGTAGCCTAATGCCGCGTACACACGACCGGAAATTCCGACAAGAAAACCGTGGATTTTTTTCCAACGGAATGTTGGCTCAAACTTGTGCTGCATACACACGGTCACACAAAATTCCGACCGTCAAGAACGCGGTGACGTACAACACTACAACGCGCGTCGGAATTGGGTACACTGAATTGGATACACTTTTCCGACAAGAACGTTTCTTGTCGGAAAAATTGAGAACCAGCTCTCAAACTTTTGCTGTCGGAAATTCCAACAGAAAAAGTCAGATGGAGCCTACAACACGGTCAGAATTTCCGACCAAAAGCTCACATCGAATGTTTCTTGTCGGAATTTCTGATCGTGTGTACGCGGCATTGGGTATAGAAATAAACACTTGATGCTGTAATTATTTTCCTTGTTCATTACAATTGGGTCTCTGCGTTAATTTTTACAGAAAGGGTTTTTTTTTTCGATGACGTTCCACTAGGGTTACGTCATGTTGTTAGCTCAGAGGCCAAGCTGGGTTCTTCTATAAAAAAAAACAATTATACTTTCACATAGGCATCGCATTGCACAATAAGCTTAATATCCTGATTTCCAAGCGTGACTGACAAGAAAATATTTGTGTTATGGTCCTGATAAGGTGATCGGCAGTTGCAGACGTGAATGGTGCATGTTGTACCTTGTAGATAGCGTATCTGTGATTGAAGATAACAGGTTACATAGCTGGCTCGGTGTAGGAAGAGAGACGTCTGATCACAGCAGTGTGCATTCAATTCACACAATGCCCTCTAGGTGTAGATGGAATTGTATTTTTTTTTTACCTGAAAAATAACACCAAGGCAGAGCGAGGAAAAAAAAAAAAAAAGAGTTCTTTGTAGGGTTTGCTTACATTTTCCTTCTGATCATATTTAAAAAAAAAAACAAGCTTGGCTAGTCAATTCAAGGAAATGGGCTATTTAAGGTACCCCCCCCCCATACATTTACATGCTGTCAGCTTAGGTAGCTTTTCTACTCTGATGCCGCGTACACACGATCATTATTCACGGCGGTTAAAAAACCGCCGTGAATAATGTCATTAAAAACGAGGGAACAGCTTGTTCCCCACACACGGTCGTTTTTCACGTCGTTTTTTCTCTTGTCGAGAAAAACGACCATCTGTGGGCTCCGCGGCAGTGTTTCCCTATGGGAAACACTGCCGCGGAAAACATGTCGAAAAAAACAACGAGAAAAATTAGAACATGTTCTAATTTTTCTCGCCGTTTTTAATGCCGTTTTTCTCGTCGAAAAAAACGACAGAATGCCCACAGACTATCGTTTTTCTCGTCGAATGGGAAAAATTTTGTTTTTCTCGACGAGAAAAACGGCCGTGTGTATGCGGCATTACTGTCAGATTTAAAGGAAAACTGACCACATGTGATAATAATCCTCACCCCTTTTTCTGAAAATATTAATGGCCTTGTTACCAAAACAGGAAGGGGAACATTTTTATTGGCGACACTAGTCCTGGTGACCCTGGTGACATCTGGAACAGGAAGTGAAAGAAAATCTCCCCAATGGGACACTGATTGCAAAAAATAAATAAAAAAATAGGGTTTATAAGAGCCCTTTCACACTGCCAGCGCCCGAAAAATGCTGGTAAAGCGCTGCTAAAACTAGCAGCGCTTCGCCGTCATTTTTCGGGTGCTAGCCGGACGCTTTTAAGCCCCGCTAGTGGCCGAATAAAGGGTTAAAAGCGCCCACAAAGCGCTGCTGCCGAGGTGCTTTGCAGGCGCTTTGGCGGTGCTGCTCATTAATTTCAATGGGAAGGGGTGCTTTAGGAGCGGTGAATACACCGCTCCTAAAGCGCCTTAAAAAAGCTGCTTACGTCATGCCAGCGCAGCGCCCCAGTGTGAAAGCACTTAGGCTTTCACACTGGGATTGCAGATGAGGCTTTTTTCAGGTGCTTTACAGGCGCTATTTTTAGCGCTAAAGCGCCTGAAAAATGCCTCCAGTGTGAAAGGGGTCTAACTCTCCCTCTATCTATCCAAACATGAAAAAAAAGTCTTGCATTTAGTTCTACTTTAACACTGAGACTCCAGCCAGATGCGCCCGATCAAAGCAAGCCGTCACTAGGACCCAGCAATCATGCTACTATTCCGGAGTCACAGCGCGCCACGCATGCCCCGCATTGCGCATGCACCCATAGCAACAGGATGACGGAAGGACGCCTAACTGTGGGACCGCCATCGTCACAGAAACCCATGACGTACGGCCGGCACCGCACTAGGTATACCACAGTGTGAAGAGAAAGTGTAAGCGTGTAGGAGCGAGGCTGGGGAAGAGCAAGCAAAGCAAGGGAAGAGTGATACAAGAGCAGGGCAAAGATAAGAGGGCATGAGATAAAGAGGAGATTAAAAAAAAAAATAGAAGAAGAAATAACAAAAAGAAGAACTGGAAAAAGAAGGGAAAGGAGGGGAGAAAACTGAAAGAGAAAAAAGCACCAATGAAGAAAAGAAAAAAAGCACAGCAGACAGAAACCGAGGGAAAAAAGAAAGGAAGAAAAAATGAAAAAAAGAGGGGAAAGAATGAAAAACGGTAAAAGGAAAGAAAGGGGGAAAAAACAGCAAAACAAAAAGGGGGGAAATGAAAAAGAGAAGGGAAAGATAAGAAGAAAAGCAAAACAAACAAGAAAAAGTGGAGCAGGAAAAAATTACAAGAAAAACCAAGAAGAATAAAGAAAATGAATAAAAATAAATGAAAGTAAATCTGAAAATAAATGGAAATAAACAAAAAATATATAATATAAAATAAATACAAATAAATATAAATATAAAAAGAAAAGCTCCATCTAGTGGCCGTAATGCAATATTTTCCAGAGTGTGGTATCTTAAGAGAAGTTTGCATTATGGCCACTAGATGGAGCTGGCAATCCTACGAAATATTAGACACAATATGGTGATTATTCACAATGGCTGTGGAAATGCTAAGGAATGGAGATCACTGAATAGGTATGCAGATGAGGAGTTTTGATCTTCCCCTGACTATCCTGATCTGCCTGCTGGAAAAAAGGATTAACAATAGCAGCTCACATATTAGCAAAACAATTGTCATTTTCTAAAGGAAGCAGCAAGGGCAGCCCCCAAGTTATCACAGGTTTACTTCAAAGCTGAATTTCAACTAAAAGTTCCCCTCCCCACCCTCCTATCCTACTTTTTTTTTCTTTTTAAATCTTTTTACTTCTTCTCACTTTTTACTAACTCTTTAGGCCAGGCTAGTGATGTCATGGGCCCTTCTTCTTCCTAGTTGGTGGTAGTCTCTCTGTCTCTTTTGTCATGTCATGAGGCAGCACATTAGTTTAGTGGTTAGCACTTCTTCCATAGTGAAAATGGTTATTCCTGCGCTACTAAAAAAATTGAATAAATATTTAAAATACGTTTAAACTGCTGCAATCACCGGAAGGGTCAGACCAAACCCATGTGGTAATGAAATAGAAGTGGGGGTGTGGTGTTGCGCTGTTACTAGAAATATAAATTCTGTGTGAGCAATCAATGACCTCTAACTCAATAAATATATAATACATTTCCAAATATATCAATTATTAAATAATTAGATCCAATAGTGCATGTGAGCTAATATGAATACAAATAGTACTGAAGAAAAAATAAATATTAATAAATACTCCAAATAAATATAAAGCTAAAAAGCATGAACATAAATAAACATGGTGACATAAAACTTTAAATGGTGGTGCAAGCGGCGAGCTCGTTAGCCTCCGTCTGTCGCTATGCCTTTTCCGTCCCTACGCGTGGCGTCACAGTCATGTGACTTCATCAGGGGAAGAAGTCACGTGACTGTGACGCCACGCGTAGGGACGGAAAAGGCATAGCGACAGACGGAGGCTAACGAGCTCGCCGCTCGTATGAGATAAGTTCTTTTAATCAAATGTTAATGTGAGTACCTAGCATTTGCACCAATAAACATACCCTGCTGGTTTTTACATACGTCACTATCGAGACATTCCTTGTTTCCTCTTGCTCCTTGCAAACCCTGATGCCATTGAGAGGTAAAATCAGCATTTAGGATCTAGTGATTGACCCAGGACCCCATGTGAGGAACCACTATTCCCAGCACTTTCATATGCGGTTACCTTATTACCGCAAGGTAAGAGGCCATCCTCACTTTATTGTGTGTGCCGCACAGAATAGAGATAAAATCTATCTCTGCATCACCCGGGTATTGCATGAAAACGGGACACCTGCTTTGAAGAGAGCATCCTGTTGCTATTAGCACCACTAGCGGATGCATTTATAGCTCATTGAACTATTGCTGTTTCAGTTCATATCGGACACTTATGACAATCTAGCACATTGTGCACATTGTTTTAACACTTGCACGGAATTGTGTTACTAATGTTTTTTGCACATTGCAGCAGTTTCTACCTGTATGCTTCATAACTGTGCACTTGACTGTTGTTGTTTTTGTTTGCACTTTATTGGATCACTGACATTTATGCACATTGCCCTTTTGTAGCGTACACTGCGACTTGGTTCTATGGTTTAGCCCATGGTTTCAGCCCAAGTTGCACCACCATTTAACGTTTTTTATGTCACCATGTTTATTTATGTTCATGCTTTTTAGCTTTATATTTATTTGGAATATTTATTAATATTTATTTTTTCTTCAGTACTATTTTTATTCATATTAGCTCACATGCACTATTGGATCTAATTATTTAATAATTTATATATTTGGAAATGTATTATATATTTATTGAGTTAGAGGTCATTGATTGCTCACACAGAATTTATATTTCTAGTAACAGTGCAACACCACACCCCCAGTTCTAGCACTTCTTCCATGCTGCACTGGGATCCAAGTTCAGGTCAGGACACTACACCCTGTTCCAAATTATTATGACAATGATATTTTTCTGATTTACCTAAATAATTGATGTAAACAACAGTCAGCATAAGAAAAGGAAGGAAGAGAAAACGGGACTATAGCGGTGCTACTGAATTAATATCAAACACAGTGGAAAACCAATTTGTAAAAAAATATACAGTATTTTTATTTAATAATTATTAGTACACAATTAATAAAAATTAGAGCATTATCACTGATAAAATTTTCGGTGGGGTGATTCCAAGATGGTGGTTGCATCAATTGTAGGTTGAGAAGATCATACGTAGTCCCTACATGTTTCGCCCTTTGGGGCTTCGTCAGGGGAAGTATGTCTCAAACTTCTATACATATAGCAACTACTAGATAAAAAGCAAGAAATACTAAATTATCAGTTGACCATTCTAGACATTTATCTAAAATTGGAGGTCTATCTATAAACAGGTCCACAAGTGACAAGAAAGAGCAACTTACCACCAAAGTGCCTGATGTCCCTAGATGAACAGAGGAAAATGAGGGAAAATTGGAAAACACCAAATAGGTGTGCGGGCAGAAAACCACCCTTGGAACAACAAGGGACCAGATTCCGAACAAGCGGTCACCCACAGTGAGTGCTCAAAAAGACCTGGCCAAAAAAGGAAATGACAAGAAAAAAAACAATCAAAAGAGATTTATCTTGGAAAACCCTAATGGATACTGTGAGGGGGTTAGCTCGGCAGCGGGTGTGTGTGACCCCCGGGATGGGCTCCCCACACATAACAGGCCCAGCAAACGGAGGTTGTGGTTTTCAAAATCAAAAAAAGGTGCGGTTTATTTTCTATTTACAGTGACAAAACACAGCAAAGCAAAAGAAACATAACCAAAATAAATCCTGGTCAAGTTGACCTCTGACTAAACATACAGGTTTCCTAACTAACAACTGGGATCAGCCTAGTGCTGTCCTAGTCCCTAAGTCCCTGGTTTAGTAAAGGTCCAAACAAATAGCCACACAGGCTTTGCCTCACCGCACAGGGGTTCACTCTCCCTAGACAGTCCACACAGGTCTGGTTCCAGGCATGAGCTAACACCTAATGAATCTGGGAGTTCTTATAGAGGCCTAAATGAGCTGACAAGCTTCAGCTGGCCTCATCAACTCCCTGTCTGTACGACGCCCCACACTCTCCCTAGAGGTATGAGTCATCCATGAGCCCACTAGCCTTATACAACTCTCCACCTAGTTGTATAAGTCGGCGTAAAGCCTGAATCTGGGCGAAATATATCTACCCCCCTGGATGCAACCAGGTGACTTTACCTTCCTGCTGTCACATACCCCCCCCCTCTTGTTTTAACCTCGGGGTTGGAACACCAGCAATCAGGCATTCATGTACTCGAGACAAAGCATCCACATTCCCCATTTGAACGCCAGGGCGATGCTTTACTGTGAAGTTGAATTCCTGGAGGGCCAGGAACCACCTATTCACTCTTCTATTTGTTTCCTTGTTTTGAGCCATCCACTTTAACGGAGCGTGATCCGTAACCATGTCAAAGTGCCTACCTAGCAGGTAGTACCGAAGGGAATCTAGAGCCCACTTCACCGCTAAACACTCCTTTTCAACGGTGGCGTAATTTACCTCATGGGGCTTCAACTTCCTGCTGAGGTAAATGACTGGGTGCTCTTCCCCGTTCCAGACCTGGGACAATACTGCTCCTAACCCCACATCTGACGCATCACTTTGTACGACAAAGTCTTTAGAGAAGTCGGGTGAGTACAACACTGGCTGGCTACATAAGGCTTGTTTCAAGAATTGGAATGCTGCCTCAGCCTCGGGGGTCCATTTAATCCTGACCGACCCTTTCCCCTTCGTCAGGTTGGTTAGGGGCACAGCCTTAGAAGCAAAGTGGGGAATGAATCGCCGATAATACCCAGCGATTCCCAGAAAGGCTCGTACCTGCTTCTTGCTGTTGGGACGTGGCCAACTCTGGATGGCCTCGACTTTGTTGAGTTGGGGTTTTATTACTCCCCTCCCAATGGTGTACCCAAGATATTTGGCCTCCTCCTGCCCAATGGTACACTTCTTGGGGTTAGCCGTAAACCCCGCTTCCCGAACAGAGTCCAGGACTGCTTGCACTTTTGGCAGATGTGAGGCCCAATCTGTGCTATGGACAATTACGTCATCCAGGTAAGCCGCAGCATACTTCCGATGGGGCCTCAGCATCTGGTCCATTTTCCGCTGGAATGTGGCCGGCGCATTCTGTAACCCGAACGGCATTCTTTTATATTGGAACGCCCCGTCTGGGGTTACAAATGCGGTTTTCTCTTTGGCCGACTTGGCCAGGGGGATTTGCCAATACCCTTTTGTGAGGTCAAGAGTCGTCATGTATCGGGCTGTTCCCAGCCGGTCGATCAACTCATCTATACGTGGCATGGGGTAGGTGTCAAATTTTGTAACTTTGTTCAACTGACGAAAATCGTTACAAAATCGCCAGCTCCCATCCGGTTTAGGCACCAACACAATGGGACTAGACCAATCACTTTGGGACTCCTCTATCACCCCTAAGTTCAGCATTTTCTGTACTTCCTCCCGTATTGCCTCCCGTCGAGCCTCTGGGATCCGATAGGGTTTTAACTTCACCCTTTCACCGGGCGGGGTAATGATGTCATGCTCTACCCCAGATGTTTGTCCCGGCAGCTCAGAGAATACCTCCTTGTTGCGAAGCACAAACTCCTTAACCTCCTGTTGTTGGGGTTGTGACAAGGTGGCTGCTATTCCAACCTCAGGAATCACGCAACCAGTTTGAGCTGGTGACCAAGTGTCTGCGACTAGGGACTCTCTATCCCTCCAGGCTTTCAACAGATTAACGTGATAGATCTGTTCGGGCTTTCGCCTTCCTGGTTGTCTGACCTTGTAATTCACTTCGCTCACTTTTTCCATTATCTCGTAGGGGCCTTGCCATTTGGCAAGGAATTTACTTTCAACCGTAGGGACAAGTACCAATATCCTATCCCCCGGGGAAAAGGTACGGGTCTTGGCTCCACGGTTGTACACTCTCTGCTGTGCCAACTGCGCTTGGGCCAAATGTTCCTTCACGATGGGCATTACCTGTGCAATTCGATCTTGCATCAGGGCGACATGCTCAATCACACTCCTGTGGGGAGAACTCTCACTTTCCCAAGTTTCCTTGGCAATATCCAACAGCCCTCTTGGGTGTCTCCCATACAGTAACTCAAAGGGGGAGAATCCCGTAGAGGATTGGGGCACCTCCCTAATAGCAAACATCAAATAAGGAAGTAAACAGTCCCAATCCTTTCCATCTCTATCCACCACTTTCTTCAACATTTGTTTTAGGGTTTTGTTGAATCTTTCAACCAGCCCATCGGTTTGGGGGTGATACACAGACGTACGCAATTGCGTCACTTTGAACAATTTACACAGCTCTTTCATAACCCGGGACATAAAGGGTGTACCTTGGTCCGTAAGCAGTTCTTTACAAATACCCACCCGGCTAAAAACAAGAGATAGCTCTTTGGCTATGGTTTTGGCCGAGGTATTTCGGAGAGGGATCTCAATGATGGGTAGAGGGACCAGCGGGCTACGGAAATGTGGCATCGGTGCCAACCTCTGACACACAGGGCAGGAGGAACAATAATTTTCTACGTCCTTCATCACCCCCGGCCAATAGAATCTCTGTAATACCCTCTCTCGGGTTTTCTCTGTCCCCAGATGACCTCCAAGAATGTGCCCATGGGCCAACTCCAACACCAACTTCCTGTAAGGTTTGGGCACCACAAGCTGCTCAACGGTTTCTTCTGCCCTTTTTGCCACCCGATACAGTAGGTCCTTCTCTACGCTGAAGTATGGGTAAGTGCAGGTATTATCTGGGTTCACTAACTCACCATCTATTTTCACTACGTTTTCCCGTGCCTTTATTAGGGCGGGGTCTTTCAACTGTTCTGTGGCAAAGTTTTCCCTGTGAACCTCAAGATCAGAAAACTCCACAGACGGTAGGTTTTCGTCTGAGGAGGTGGGCTCCTCTCCAGTTTCTTGAGTCTCCCCTGCCAATACTGATAAGGGAAATTCCGGAGAGTCCTCACCACTCTCAGGGGAGTTCTGGCTATCACATTCCTGGTACATAGGGGCACCAGTGAGGGGCTCAGGATCATCCCACAGTTCCCAGAACTTCGGAAAATCCCTTCCCACAATGGCGTCATGCGGTAACTGAGATACTAAGCCCACCGGATGAGAGAGGGTACCTTTGGGGGTCTCGAAACACACTGTAGTCACTGGATACTCTCGGGTGTCCCCATGCACACAAATAACAGCTACCTTGCTATTCCCAGAGACCTCTGTTTTAACTAACTCAGCCTTTATCAGGGTCACAAGGCTACCTGAATCCAGCAATACCACAACATTTCTACCATTAACACACATTTTGCATAAATGTTTCTCAGTTCCTCGAATGGCAGTGCATGCGACTGTCGCACACAGCGACTGACATCTGCCCGTCAGAAAGTCACACTGCATGGGTTCCTCCACAACCGGGCAATTGGCTGCAATATGTCCCGCTTGCCGGCAGCGGTAGCAAACGATCCTTCTTGCGGCCTCTTGAGCCGCTGATTTCCCAGGCTGTTCTCGCCAAACTTGGGGTAGAGCTCCCACCCTCTCACTCTCTCCACCCTCACCCCTTGGAATCCTCTTATCCGCCCCTGGGGATGGTCTGGTCTTAGGGTGGAAAGTCCGAGTGTCTCTGGAAGAGGCCGTCAGGTTCTCTGTAGCCAAGTATTTCTCCACACGATCCACAAGACCATCGGCCGTCTCTGGGTCTCCATGGCTTACCCACTTTTGGATGGCAGTAGGAAGAGCTCTCAAAAACCGATCCATTACAACACGTTCCACAATCTTTGGTGCGGACAAAGTCTCTGGCTGTAGCCACTTTCTGCTCAGGTGAATGAGATCATACATTTGAGACCTGGGGGGTTTTCCAAGCTGGAAAGTCCAGTTATGCACACGCTGAGCCCGGACAGCCTGGGTGACACCCAGCCTTGCCAATATTTCAGCTTTTAGCATCACATAGTCTTTTGCTTGGTTAGGCTCTAGGTCATAGTAAGCTTTCTGCGATTCACCAGTTAACAGAGGAGCCACCAGTCCAGCCCACTGCTCCTCAGGCCACTTTTCTCTTTCAGCGGTCCTTTCAAATGTGGTCAAAAATACCTCTGGATCATCCTCTCCAGTCATTTTTGTCAATAAACGACTCACCCCAAAGGACGCGGTATTAGTGGGACGGCTTTCCTCACTGGTCTGCGGACGTTGCTGCATTACTGCTTCCATCTGTTGTTGTAGTCTCTGCTCTTGCTTCTGCAACAGGTCTATGAAGCGGGCCTCAGATTGCTGCTGGGCTCGTTGCTGAGCCTCCAGACTCTGTTGCAAAGTTGCGTTTGTCTGCTGCTGGGCTGCAAGGCTCCTTTGCAAACCTGCATTTGTCTGCTGTTGATTGGCATTTGCTAGAGCCAGCTGCTTCAGTATCTCCTCCATGCTGGCTTAAAAAAAACTGCCACTGGTTCTCCACCAACTGTGAGGGGGTTAGCTCGGCAGCGGGTGTGTGTGACCCCCGGGATGGGCTCCCCACACATAACAGGCCCAGCAAACGGAGGTTGTGGTTTTCAAAATCAAAAAAAGGTGCGGTTTATTTTCTATTTACAGTGACAAAACACAGCAAAGCAAAAGAAACATAACCAAAATAAATCCTGGTCAAGTTGACCTCTGACTAAACATACAGGTTTCCTAACTAACAACTGGGATCAGCCTAGTGCTGTCCTAGTCCCTAAGTCCCTGGTTTAGTAAAGGTCCAAACAAATAGCCACACAGGCTTTGCCTCACCGCACAGGGGTTCACTCTCCCTAGACAGTCCACACAGGTCTGGTTCCAGGCATGAGCTAACACCTAATGAATCTGGGAGTTCTTATAGAGGCCTAAATGAGCTGACAAGCTTCAGCTGGCCTCATCAACTCCCTGTCTGTACGATGCCCCACACTCTCCCTAGAGGTATGAGTCATCCATGAGCCCACTAGCCTTATACAACTCTCCACCTAGTTGTATAAGTCGGCGTAAAGCCTGAATCTGGGCGAAATATATCTACCCCCCTGGATGCAACCAGGTGACTTTACCTTCCTGCTGTCACAATACATATATATAAATATATACTAAATTGATAAAAATATATAAATATATATATAATTTTGTAACATAATTGAGCAACCTTAAAACTTTAGTAAACTAGAGAAAGGTCCATAAAGATACCGTATATACTCGAGTATAAGCCGACCCTAGTATAAGCCGAGGTACCTAATGTTACCACAAAAAACTGGAAAAACGTACTGACTCGAGTATAAGCTGAGGGTCAACAATGCCTCACTGTTCCCATCCTTACTGTTACCATCCTTACTGTTCCTATCCTCACTGTTCCTATCCTCACTGTTCCTATCCTCACTGTTCCCATCCTCACTGTTCCCTAGCTCACTGTTTAAATGTAACATTGTAAATAGTACCTGAAAAAAATCCCGCGGTCTCTTCCTGGTCCCTTCCGTGATAGGCAATTCTCTCTTTCAAGTATTTTATTCGTATTTCAAGAAGTACAGAGACAACAACAGAAATATTAACACTAAGCCTTTGGCCACATACAATTCTCCGAGTAGGGATAAGCGATTCTGACCATACCTAAAAAAAGAAGATCATAAACATACTACGGTACCAAAAACCTATCCAGATGATCCAGCCGACAAAAAATTGGAAAAGGTCCAGAGGTCAAGGGGGACCATCCCAGCACCCCCGTCGGGAACTAGCTGTGCCCGGACAGCCTCCCCCGAGGTCCCTAGGTGAGACCGGCATCCCACGTTGGCTAAGAACATTACCCTAAATACAAAAACATGGGTACCTAGCTCGTAAACCTCAATGTGTGGTCCTTATGACTTATTGGCTACAAGAAAAAAATGCTATAAGCGCAGTCTGAAAACATAAGGTGGCCAAGTTACCTACTGAAAAATTAAAAAGAAAACACCAAAACAAAAAATTAAAAATGAAAAATTACAAACTACCAAACAAAACCTAGGACACAAGACAGACACAGGAGGGGGGATGGGAACAGAGCAGAAAAGAGGAATGAAAAGAGAAAGGTAGAGCCAGTTGACGGGATAAGAACCTGTCAAGCACAATCAATGTGAATGTTGGGCTGGTGGACCCGGGTGAAGTTCGACGCCCACATGAATCGCCCATGGATCCCAAATAGATTCAAACCGTTCTGTATCGTCTAGCAAAACACTTGTCAGTTTTTCCTGGGTCATGATCCACGAGATCTTATTTTTGGCGGCCAAAAAAGAGACTCTAGGCAGTTTCCAGGCCTTAGCAATCGTCAATTTGGCACCCAACAGAATGAAGTGAATTAATGTGCGATCAAATTTGTGAGTCTTGGGAGTGAAGGCGTTAAGGAGGGCCACCGCCGGGGTCCTCGGGACCCGGAGACCCGTTACGGATTGGATCAAGTTAAATATCCTCTTCCAGAAGGGCCTAATTTTAGCACATTCCCACCAGACGTGGACCAAAGTCCCTACCGTCTCACAACCTCTGAAGCAGAGTGGATTAGCGGAGGGGAACATAAGTGCTAATTTGGCCGGGGTAAGATACCACCTCGTCATCACTTTGATGCTGGCCTCAATTAGTGAGAAATTTTTAATCCCCTTGTAGGCTCTAGAAAAGGAAGAAAACCAGGTCTCCAGATCCCAATGCATCCGAAGGTCACCCTCCCAGGCCGCCATGTATGTAGCTTTACAATCCCTCTGGGCCAGTGACTGATAAATAATGGAGATTCCACCTCTCTGATCTGTGGCCTGACCACACCATAACTCGTAATCTGTAAAACGAGGTGGAGTGGGTTTTCCCCTCCAAATTTTATAGAGGAAATGTTGAATCTGACTAAACCTGAAGTGTTCTGTAGTCGGGATCTCAAGTTGTTGTTTGCAAAATTTCAGAGTGATTGGACCTGAAGCCGTGAAAAAGTGTCCAATCCGATACAACCCCTTATCCAGCCACCATTTAAATGATTTGATGTCACGTCCGGGTATAAAGTCTGGGTTGTTGAAGATGTGAGCCAGGGGGTGGAATACAGAGACTAAGGAAGTCTCAGTTCTAAGTCTGTCCTAGAGAGCGAGATATTGCGAAAGTATAGGGGAGAGTATAGGGGGACGATCCTTAGGGAGGATCCATAGTAAAAAATCCAGGGTGTAAGTAGGGGCAGCTTGTCTCTCTATTTGTATCCAATCCGGTTTTTCCAATTTTGAATATACTGTGGACAGTTGGGCAAGTCTAGCCACTTGGAAATACCAAAGCAATCTTGGTAGCCTAACCCACCCTTCTTTTTAAGTCTGAAGAGCGTATCGCGGGGTAACCGGTGTCCTGTTCCTCCCCAAATGAACTGCGTCACTTTCCTCTGTAAGGACTGGAGGTGGTCTTTTCTGATGTTAATCGGTAATGCTCTAAACAAGTATAATAGTCGGGGAAGGAATGTCATTTTAATGGAATGTATTCTCCCAAGCCAGGACAAGCCACCCTTGGCCCAGTATTTCAGATCTGATTCCAGCTTCTTGTAAGTGGGTGGAAAGTTAGCTGAGTACAGCTGTTCAATTTTGGAGGTGAGATTAATCCCCAGGTATTCTAAACTTGTATCCTTCCAAGAAAATTCGAAATCAGTCTTAAGTGTTGCTACAGTACTTGGCGGTAGTGAGACGTTAAGGGCATGGGATTTAGAATAATTAACCCTAAGGCCAGAAGCTATCGTGAATTCTTTTAATGTTTTGCAAAGATTAGGTAGGGACGTGATGGGGGACGTTAAGAAGATCAGCATATCGTCCGCAAAAAGACCGCATTTATGCGTTTGGGTTCCACAGGAGACGCCCTTGATGTTGGGATTAGAACGTATAGCTGTTGCCAAAGTCTCGATGGCGATAGCGAAAATTAGAGGGGATAGGGGGCATCCCTGTCTGGTTCCCCTTGAGATGTCAAATATTGAGGAGTAATGACCTTGAAGGCGAATCATCGCCTTCGGGGTGGAGTATAAGGAGTGGAGAACTCCTAAAAACCTGCTTCCGAAACCCCAGTGCTCCATGAGAGAGAAAATGTAGGGCCATTCGATGGAATCGAATGCCTTTTGCAGATCTAGAGATAAAAGCATCCCTTCTTGCTTGGGACCTCCCTCCCAGTTCGATTGGAGTAGTGAAATAACGTCAATGGCCCTCCTAATTTGATCCGGCCCTTGTCGGCCAGGGATGAACCCTACTTGGTCTTTATGGACATATCGTCCGATGAAGGAGGCCAAACGGTTAGCTAAAATTTTAGTTAGTATCTTAAGGTCATTATTTATGAGGGATATGGGCCTATAGTTCTCCACCTCCTCCGGGCTTTTGTTAGGTTTAGGGCGAACTGTTATAAAGGCAGTGTTGAGCTGAGGATCTAACGGATTGCCTTTAGCTTTGGTATTAAAGAATTTTGCCATAACGGGCGCTAGGGTGTCTGCAAAGGCCTTGTAATACGGCACAGAGAGACCATCTGGGCCAGGAGCTGAACACTTTTTGAGAGACTTTATGACTTCCTTTATCTCCTCAACCACAAATTCCGCCTCCATAACATCCCTATGAGCTGTCGAGAGTTTTGGTATGGGCAGATCCCTAACGAAGTCAGAGAACCTATGACTATCACCAGCTTGGGTCGAGCTATACAGTTTGGAATATAATTCTTGGAAGGCTTTAAGTATTTTATTTGGGTTGGCCGAAAGGGTATGACCTGTAACCCTGATCTTGGGAATAGATTGAGAGCGATACCTGGGGGTCAACTTTGATGCTAACATTGTCCCGATTTTATCCTTTTGGTGGTAAAATCTAGCACCACTCCATCGGATGTCTTTCTCCGCTTTGGAAGTTAGCGCTAGATTGAGTTCTAACCTGGTAGCATCCAATAGATCCGCTAGGGCCCTGGAAGGACACTTTTTGTGTTGGGTTTTCAGGGTGTTATATTTATATTCTAAATTTTTGATATCCAGCAACCTCTCTCTTTTAATACGGGTCGCAATGCCTATTATTTTACCCCTGATAACTACTTTATGGGCTGCCCACAGAGTTTCTGGTGTGACCTCCCCTACATTATTAAGGAGGAAATATTCCTTCAGGGAGTTCTCTATGTCCTTAGAAATGATGGGGTCACTTAGAAGGGATTCATTGAGACGCCAATGTGTCCCTGACGCCTTAGTGATGGTGTTGCGCAGTGAAAGACAAACCAACGAGTGGTCTGACCACGTAGTGTCAATAATGGATGCTTTGCCTGACGAGGGAATCAGGTTAGGGGACACCAGGATATGATCTATCCTGGCATAGGAGTGGTGGGGGGCCGAATAGTGGGTGTAATCCCTTTTGGTTGGGTTCAATTCTCTCCAAATGTCAACCAGGCCATGGGCATGAAGGGTTTTCGCTATGTTCAAACTGGCTTTAGTAGGTCGTGTCAGTTGGGTCCCATGGGGTCTAGACTTGTCAAGTCCTTGGTCAAAGGCGACATTTGAGTCCCCGCCGAAGATAACCTTACCCTCAACCAGGGGGAGTAGGGTTTGGAGAAGCGTTTGAAAAAATTTAGCTTGCCCCTTGTTGGGGGCATAATAGGAGATTATTGAATATAAGACACCCTCGATCGAGCCCTTGACAAGGATGTATCTGCCCTCAGGATCTTTGTACGTAGAGGAATGGTCAAATTTGCAAGTCTTAGAGAAGAGAACCGCGACCCCCCTAGTTTTGTTTTCTGCATTTGCTAAGTAAAAGTTCTGGAAATGAGAGTGGAGAAACCTGGGGTTGTATCGAGTAGGGAAATGGGTTTCTTGAATTAGGACAACATCTAATTTTAGGGAACGATAGTGCTCAAAGGCCAATCTCCTTTTCCTGGGGGAGTTTAGCCCCTGAGCATTATGTGTGGCGACCCTAAGGTCCCTACCATTCTGGGGTGGATCAGCCATTGGGAAACATGTGTGGAAAGCTGCTGGTGCGGATGTCACTTACCCCTTGATGTCTTCTCCTGACGAAGCTGAAGAGAAGGGGATGGAGATGTACGGTCCGAGTGCTGAAATATAGGCCTTGAGCGGCCCGTCCACTGGCTCGAAAGAAAGAACAGGTTAGAAAAGGGGTGAGAGAGGGGAACATACAAAAAGGTAAACAACATCTTCCAAGAAGATCATAGTCATCCGGAGTGTAAATAAACACCCAGAGACCTGAAAAAATGCGCCGGTGTCCTCTAAGTGAGGTCTGACAACCCATCCCGCAAAGGCAGAAACCTGCTTCCGAGGGATGGGTGGAGGCGCAAGGGTATCACCCCCTTCCCTGGCATATAATCTGACCGATATGGTAATCTGACACATTATGCGTAAAGGAATAATAATAATGACAATAACAAAACAACTGTCTCATAAGAAATTTGACAAACTGAGAGCTGTCCTAACAAAAAATGACACAATAATCCTTCTCTCACTCAGGACCATAATTATCTATGTTTCTAATATAAAGTTCCTGGTAGGTATTGGAAATCCCGCCAAAGAGGGCTAAGCTGGCTTGATAGGAGTCCTCATCTATCAGATCTAAGTCCCAAGGAACACTTTCAGGCTACTCCAGCTGACCTTACATGGAAATGTCTGGAAAGTTCCTCCGACCGCCCTCTGGTTTTAAAATGGGATAAACCTAGCTCCAGGTGAAAGAGCCCTGAATCATACACCTTTTATGTAATAAGATGAGGAAAAATGAAAACAAAACTATGAAAATATCTCGTTATTTGAAAGAAAAAATTTGCAAGCGAACAGATAGAAGGTGGCCTGCTTGGCCACGGGTTGGAGTAGGAGCTTGAAGCCCCTTCTACATCAGAGACTACAGTCCCAAGTGACGTGTCCAAAGCATGGAGCAGAAATTAGAAAAGACCTGTAAGGCTATTTTATGGAGGTCTACCGTCCTTGGACTTCTTGGTCTTACCCGAGACCCATAGGGGGGAAACTGGTGCTTCTTGGGATATTAATTTTAGATGAAGGAGAAGTCTCTCACCTTCCGGTAGGCTGGAAAAAGCATAAGATTTGCCCTTGAAATCGAATTTTACTGCGAGGGGGAAGGCCCAACGGTACTTGATATCCTGTCGTGACAGTACTGATAGTAGTGGTTTAAGAGCTCGCCTCTTTTGAATGGTAGCAGGGGACAAGTCCGCAAAAATTTGAATTTGGTGACCCCGGAATGAAACCTGTTGCTGGAGTCTAGATTGTTTCATTACTTCCTCTTTGACGGCGTAGAAGTGAGGTTTCACAATGACATCCCTAGGTGAGCCGTCCTTTCTGGGGGGTCCGAGGGCCCTGTGAGCTCTGTCCAACTCCAGTCGGTGATTCGAGATGTTAGGAATCAATTCCTTAATAAGGTCCTGAACTGTAGTGGGGACATCCGTGATGGTCTCAGGGATACCTCTGATCCTAAGATTGTACCTCCTGGACCTGTTTTTAGAGGTCATCGATCCTGGAAAGAGCAGTGTCCAGTTGGTCCTGCAGGGTCTGGATATGAGCAGCATTTTGGTTGGTGTGGGAGACAGTGATATCAAGTTTATTCTCTATTGCCTCCATTCTGGATCCCAGATTTGCAAAGTCAGATTTTATGTCTCTCATTATCTGTGCCGCTGTGTTAGCTAGTCCCCTTTCCAGGAGGGCTGACAGTTTGAGAAATAGGTCTCCCTGCGGGGAGAAATAATCCTGGTCTGGCATGCTGGGTGAGGGGGTAACGTGCAGGTGCGAGCTAACAGGGCCTGCAGGAGAAAGGGCATATTCCTCCAAGGTGCATGAGGGATTCAGTGGAGGCCGGGGAAGGGACCTGGGGGTATTGCTGAGGTCCCTGTGTCACCTGGGAATAGGAGAGAATAGCGGGGGCGATCACTTGCCTGAATTCTGTCTTCCTCTCCCCGGAGACCACGTGTGGCTGTGTGGAAGTATGTGCCGCGGCCATCTTGGTATACCTGTCTCCTCCGGACTTATTGAATTCCGGCCCGAGATCACGTCTGGCAGACGGTCCAGACATCCAGGAGTGTTCCTGAGGGGTTCCCCTTAGCTGAGAGGGGAGAATTTGACAGTGATGGCCCGGTCTGTGTCCGCTGTGTCGATCGCTGGGTAGGGGTGATGCGGAGCTCCCAGCTTAAGCTGCCATTACGGAGCGCCCGCGCATGCGCCACGTGATAGGCAATTCTCAGCAGACACTCTCCGCCTATCACGAACGTTCTCTCATCCTCAGTTTCCCAGCAGACACTGTGTTCGGTGTTCCGCCAATCACAGATGTCTGCTGGGAAACTGAGGATGAGAGAATGTTCGTGATAGGCGGAGAGTGTCTGCTGAGAATCGCCTATCACGAAAGGGACCAGGAAGAGACCGCGGGATTTAAACGATGGACGCCGCAGCCTCTCAACTTTTTTTCAGGTACTATTTACAATGTAAAATTTCGCTGACTCGAGTATAAGCCGAGGGGGGGGACTTTCAGCCCAAAAAAAGGGCTGAAAATCTTGGCTTATACTCGAGTATATACGGTACTCACATTAAAATCAAAGTAGATGGAACACATGAAAGGGAGGAGGCGCCTGTTAATGCAGGTATATAAGATGTCCTTAGGAAAGGCTTGATTAGAAAGTCCAAACAGGACAGTAAGTCCAAGAAGCCTAGTCGGTAGGATGCTCTGAAACTGAGCAAAAAAATATAATAATAGGAATTATTATATATCTCTCATTGTTCCAGAGAGGTATTAGTGACAGTTTATATGGAGATTAAAAAGGTATAATAAAGGGGGTATGAGTGAAGTATGCTGAGGGGAAAAATGGATAATATTAAAAATGTTACCACCGGTAACAATAATAAAATAAATGTATAAATGTGTAAGGATTGTGCTGACGCACATCCTGGTAATAATGTAATAAAGGTAAGTAAGACTTAATAAACCCAGTTTAAACAAAAAAAAAAAAGGGGGGGGTGGCAATGTGCTTAAAGTATAATGCAGGTTAAATAGGCTAGAAGGTCATAAAAATAGAAAAAAAAATACAATTTAAAAAAAAATATACTGAAAAAATATATATCAATATGGCTTAGTAGCCTGCTAGATGCGGGCGCAAGGATCCATAAAAATCAACATACCTTTCAAACATAGATACAGTTTTACAGTAAGGTGACCAGATTTTTTAAATGAAATCCGGGGACATATTTTTTTTTTACTAGTAATGGCGGCAATCAGCGACTCTCTGCCTGTAGCCGCCGGCGCCCGCCTCACAGCCTGTCAAGTCTCACTCTCTGGGCCCCGGCTACTACGGGGTGGGGAGCGGAGGAAGATCACTCCGCCAGGGAAGGCAAGGAGATAGGCAGGCGGCTGGCCGGGACTTGAGCCAAGGCAGAAGAACAGAGCTGAATGGGCATGCACCCGAAACTGAAGAAATATTACCTCTGGAATAGCACATGATCATCAGAAAGGGGCACATATATTGGAAAAAATACACCTCCCTAAGCTAGTAGGAGCGGGGGGGGGGGGGTGTAATTCAGAATTATTATTTTTTTAATTCTGCACTGACTGTCCTTGAAATTGCCCCAGCCCCTGTTCAAATCCAATCCGGGGACCAAACTGGGGACAGACTTGGTCCGGGGACAGTGTCCTCAATCCGGGGACTGTCCCCTGAAACCGGAGATGTCTGGTCACCCTATTTTACAGGCCACCTCCCCTGCTCTGGCAGATCAACTAACCAGAGCTGCCGGTTTTTATACACTCACCACTCAGCTGGCGTCTGACGTACATCAGACGAGTGCGGACGTGAGGGTGTCAGTGCGCATGCGCCCGGTCCCCGGAGGTAAGCCCGAACTACAGAGACCATGGGGCCATGCGGCAGGAAAGTCATTGGGGCGCGGCCCAGAACCGCCAGATGGCAAAGGGAGATCCCCCTGACACTCCCAGGCAGTAGGTGATGGAAAAAAAACCCCAAAGTCCTGAAGGAGGAACAACTAAGGAGCCCCTAGGGCTGATGTCATCCAGGGAGATGGAACACGGGGAAAGCACAGAGACACAAGTCAGGCAGCCGTTGGGATGAATCCCAAAGGTGCCCTTGGGCGTCCATATGGGTGACCAGTAAAAGCCCAGTAATGTGATCCTGTCCCAGCACTTATGGGGGTCCCCCCAGAAAAAGGAGCAAAGGTGGCAGTGCCAAATCAGTCACCTAAAGGTAACAGCTAACCAGACAAAAACTGGTTCTATCAGAAAGTGAAAGAGCAACAGATAGACCTCAAAAAGAAATGTATATACATAAATAGTAAATCAATACTAATACAAAACAAATGCACATACAATTTTCTCATATAGAGATAGTAATCAACAAAAACATACTTATACACAGCATTCTATCATAAATACATGATCAAAAATAGAGATGATATAATACCATAATCATATTACTATGTAGCGATACCTCCAACTAAGGAGGCCGCAGAATTAGATTTGGGCCCTGAGTGCAGCTCCGCCAACCCCCGGCAATAGGCTCTACCCCCTTCTGGCACAGCTAGTATTAACAATCAATGATATATCCTATGCAATATAATAACTAAGCAAGGACACAATGATGAATTGTAATAGGTAAAGTGTTTTACTTATTTTCTCAATATGGATAAAGGGGGTAACAGTAATCACAGTTCAAGATAATCACTCCTAAAGGCAGCGTCCTGCCACTCTAACACACTATGTAGTAACACACGCTACAGGTGCGCCATACGGGCGACCGTTAACTAAGTGCCCTATCGCAGTAATCAAACACGCTAGAATCCCCACCAGGCCTGGTTCTAATATTTAACTTAGTCCTTCTTTCTTCACCGGCAAGTCTGTAATGGTGGTGCACTTCAAACAGAGTATAACTTTGTAATCCAAGGGGTATAGAACTTGGTTAAATAAAGCCGCAGGCTCAGTTCTGACAAGGCTCTTCAATAGGGGTATCAAAATAACTTGTAGGCCACGGCAGTCTATAGGCCTATATGCAGTAACAGTATCTAGCTGGGCTTATGCCCTCTCACCTGCCGGACTACGGATCCAGTCCGGGAAACCTCCACCGGCCGTGTCACACACACACGATCTCTCCAACCATCGGGTCCCCGATCCAACCAGGCTGTAGTGCACAAAGTCAGATGCCACCCAGGCTCGCAGAGGGGGGGGGGGGTGGAAGGCTCTTTGGTGCTGAGCAAGGCCTCAGGCTTCAGGCCTTGCACTCCGACACATCCGCATAGGAGGATCCGTCTGTGAAGTCTCGTGTCCCAAAGAGGCCGAGCCCGGCCTCGCCTCCTCCTTTTATAACCCCTCCCATGAGTCTCTGCGGTGGAACATCTGAAGAATGAGGTTATGGGTGATGTAGTTTCTTCCCATTATAGGGGAACACCCCGCTACACACTCCCCCCACTTAAACTCTTTGGTCCCCAAAGATAAATTTTAACAACAACTATATATAACACTGGACAATTCTGAAAACGATGTTGGGATAGGGGATTCCCACCATAACTGAGGGGTAGAATGCCCTTGCCCACAGGTCACATTATCATGGGTGGCCTGCCTAACTGTGCCAGAGAGTGAGCTGGGGTTGCCCTCCACCAAATGGACAGTGGAGGGATCCGGAATCTCAGCATTTCTCCTAGCAGTGACTACAGAGTCTTCCGAACTGTTCCCCATCTGAGGGTAGGTCAGCTTCTTAGGAGGTCGAATGACTCTTCAAGCCCTTTGCTCTCCTGGAATCTCTGGCTCTGGCGCCACAGGCTCCTCTTCCTCGGAGCAACTATCATGGGTATCTTCCCAGAAATCTGCTGAAGGACTAAAGGGGATGAACTCTGTAGCCTCTGGGTTCAGTGTTTCATCTGTGGTATCTTGGGTGACTGGAAGATCTATGATAGAAGTTCCTGGAGTTGGGGAAGGCCACAGCCAATCAAGTTCTCCCTCCTCATCTCCACTAAGTTGGGAGGCTTCTCCATTTTCAGCTCGGGAGGTCTGTGACCGAGTGTTCGGCCTAGGAGTATCCAAGATAGAGGCCGGTTCAGGGGAGTCTCCCACGGGAGGTATTCTAACTGCCTCCGCAAGTGGGAGCAGGTGGTTTCGATGCCATGTCTTCAGTGGGCCTACCTTTCCCTCTGGCTTCACCTTGTAGACAGGTAGGCCCGGCAACTTCCTGCAGATGACATAGGGTTCAGATCTCCATCTGCCTGCAAGTTTGTGCTTTCCGGGGACTCCCAGATTGCGCAACAGTACTCGATCCCCGGGCTGTAGGTCTTGTACCCGGACCTTCAAGTCGAAATTTCTTTTATTCCGAGCTCCCCTTTGATCTGAGGCCGCTTGAGCTTGTTCATAGGCTACTTTCAGGCTGTGTCTGAGCCTGTCCACATATCCTTTGTGGGATGTGGCTGAGGAATGGTCCAGTGAGGTGCCAAAAGCCAAGTCCACCGGTAGTCTCGCTTCTCTCCCAAACATGAGTCGATATGGGGAGTAGCCTGTAGCATCACTGATGGTGCAGTTGTAAGCATGTACTATGGCTGCTATGTGTTGGCTCCAATGTTGCTTTTTCTCGCTTTCCAGAGTCCCCAACATGTTGAGCAAGGTTCGGTTGAACCTTTCCGGCTGAGCATCTCCCTGAGGATGGTAAGGTGTAGTTCGAGTCTTCTTAATTCCCAAAGAATCCAAGAGCTTCCGGATCAGCTTACTCTCGAAGTCCCTCCCTTGGTCTGAATGGAGTCTCTGTGGCAGCCCATAATGGACAAAGTACTTCTCCATAAGTACCTTGGCCACGGTGGAGGCCTTCTGGTCTTTGGTGGGGAAAGCCTGGGCATACCGGGTGAAATGATCGGTTATCACCAGAACATTTCCTAGTCCACTCAGGTCGGGTTCGAGGCAGAGAAAGTCAATGCACACCAGGTCCATGGGCCCTTGGCTCTGTAGATGGCCCATTGGGGCAGCTTGATGGGGCAAAGTCTTCCTCTGGATGCATCGCGCACATGAGTGGCAGTACTCCTCTACCTCTGCCCTCATGCAGGGCCAATAGAACCGACTTCTGACAAGTTGAAAGGTCCTTTCAGCCCCTAGGTGGCCATGATTGTCATGCAGAGCAATCAGAACAGTCTCCCGATGTTTCTCTTGGAGGAACAGCTGCCACTTATCTTCTGAGTCATCAGAGGGGCCCCTTCGGTAGACCACTCCCTGATGTAACTGCAACCTATCCCACTACTTCCTCAGCAGGCGAGCTTCTTTTGAAGGTTGACGCATGAGTCTGTTTGGATCCTGATTCTCCAAGGCCTCCAGGACCAATCTCCCCATGGGGTCTTCCAATTGGTCACACCTCAATTCCTTCTTGGACAGTCTTGGTAGGTTGTCCTCTTCCAATTGAGCTACTCCACAGTAGTGTTTGGGGACTCCCACCGTGGTAACTCCTATTTCCTCTGCTCTGGAGCCTCCTTGGGCTTGGAATTCAGCTCCTTGACAAAGGGCCCGCACCCCGTCCAGTGCCACTTGGGTCCAATCTTCTATTTCAATGGTGAGGGAATGAGATCTCCTGGACAGAGCGTCTGCGTCTCGATTTCCCACTCCTGGTCTATACTTAAGGCTGAAGTTGAATCCAGACAGTGCGGCCAGCCACCTGTGTCCAGTGGCGTCCAGCTTGGCCGTGGTGAACAGGTAGGTAAGGGGGTTGTTGTCGGTCTTCACAGTGAACTCCGCTCCATACAGGTAGTCTTTGAGCTTGTCTACTACCGCCCACTTGAGGGCCAGGAACTACAGTTTGTGAGTGGGGTAGTTCTTCTCAGAGGGGGTCAGGCTCCTACTCACATAGGCAATGGGCCGCAATTGCCCCTCGTGTTCTTGGTAAAGTACTCCTCCCAGACCGTCATGACTAGCATCCACGTGCAGTTCATAGGGTTTGGTTGGGTCTGCGTAAGCCAAGACGGGTGCAGTGGTCAGGCTCCTCTTCAATACCTGGAAAGCCTCTTCACACTTCTGATTCCACTGATCTCTGATGGACTCTCCTGGCCTCCTGGGCCCCGAGCCATCCTCTTCTCCTTCAGTCTTGAGCAACTCATTCAATGGTCTAGCAATTTGGGCAAATCCCTCCACAAACCTCCTGTAGTAGGAGCAGAAGCCCAAGAAGGATCTGAGTTCTGTTACTGTGGTGGGCCGTGGCCAGGAGGTAACTGCCTCCAATTTCTCAGGGTCTGTGGCCACCCCTTCTTCAGACACTATGTGCCCCAGATAGTTCACAGAAGACTGGTAGAACCGACACTTCTCAGGCGAAAGCTTAAGTCCTTCCTCACTGAGTCTTCTCAACACTTTTTCCAGCCTCTCTTCATGTTCCTCCAAGGTTCTCCCAAAGACAATGACATCGTCCAGGTATACAAGGACTTCGATCAGGTTCATGTCTCCTACTGTCTTCTCCATGAGACGTTGGAAAGTAGCTGGGGCTCCAGACAGACCTTGGGGCATCCGGTCGAATTCAAAGAACCCCACTGGGGTTATGAAAGCTGTCTTCTCCTTGTCTGCTGGGTGCATCGGAATCTGATAGTACCCACTCTTGAGATCCATAACGCTGAACCATTTGGCTCCAGACAAGCTCTGTAGGGCATCCTCTATCCTCGGAGTGGTGTATTGGTCAGGTATGGTTCTCCTGTTGAGAGTCCTGTAGTCGATACAGAGCCTCAATGATCCATTCTTCTTTCGGACCACCACTATGGGAGAAGCATAGTGGCTTCTGGACTCCCGTATCACACCAGTCCTCTTGAGTTCTGCAAGTTGTTCCCTCAGATCCTCCAGATCTGCTAGCGGGACCCGCCTGACCCTCTCTCGGAAGGGCTTATCTTCCTGGAGGCGGATCCGATGGGTGGCACTCCTTGCACACCCCACATCAAACTCATCCTTAGAGAAGATCTTCTCCCATCTATTCAACTGGGCCTTGGCTCTCTCTTTCCAAGCCCTGGACAGATTCGGGTTTTCCATGGACAGCTTCTCCCAAACATCCCCTCCTCCACCTGTCCTCTTCACTTCTGACAGGGTAACAGGGGCCGCCGGGCTCACCTGGCCTAGCAGCATTCTGGCTGGGATTTCCATGGGGTCTTTGGTAGTATTCCTAACACTCACTGGAACTCTATAATGGACCTTCTTCAGGACCTTCAGCGGAACCACTTCCGGTATCACCTCCAGGCCTGAGGACTCACCCCTTAGGTCTGACTCCAGCATGACAAAGGGACCAGGCTGCTCCCAAGTAAGCTTCACAGTGGCCCTGAGACAGGTTACTTCGCTGGGCTGCAACACTACCCCTTCTCTTCCAAGTCTCCACACCTTCCCTATCCCCTCTCCAGGGGTCTCCCGCTCTTGGACCAGCCGTTGGTAGGCTGTCTTCAGCATGGGATGGATCTTGGTAGCTGCTTGTCTTTCTTCTGTCACGAGAGGGGTCAGGAGTCTTCGGACCAGGTCCGTGTTCGTCCCTATTATAAGGGAATTCTTGTTGGCTCCAGGCGGCCTAGGGCACACAACTGCCAGGGTGTCAAACACTTCGGCCTTCCCAGCCACGGATGGGTCAAAGGTCATTTTGATGGGAAGGTAGCCGTCGTAAGGGAAACTCTGGGTTCCAATTCCCCATATTTCCAGCTCTTCTATCTTCTGGATAGGCAGATGACTCAGGTGCCTGTCGTAGAAGTCCCGGTATAGTAGGGTCACTTGTGCCCCGGTATCCAGAAGGCTCCTGGTGTAGACTCCCTCCACTTGAATGGGCACTATAGGGGATGGGCTTACCAGCTTCTCTGGATATGGTCCGGCAGGAGCCGCCTTCTTCAGACCTTTTCCCTTTTGACTCTCTCTTGACCTATTCCCTTTGGACTTGAACCTTTCTTGAGCCTGGTATGCACTGACTTCCCTCCTTTTAATGGGTGTAGGAACCCGCTGAGGGGTACTATTATTTTTCTTGGGTGGGCACACCCTTTGGGGAGTGCTGTGCCTCTTCTGAGGGGTCTCCCCCCTTCCTCCTGGAGTATAGCTTTGTTGAGGGGTATTGCGTTTCCCCTTTGGTGTTCTATCTCTCTTTTTGTTTTTCTTCGCATTCAGCTTGGAGTTTACTGAAGATGATGGGCACCCGGTTGACTCCTTCACCGGGGCCCTCTGGAGTTTCCTGCCGGCTTGCGGTTGTCTGGTCTCTTCTTCTTCGGACTAGAACATGTGGCTGAAATGTGGCCAACTCCCCCACAGTTGAAGCAGACTATATCTCCCCATTCTTGTAAAGGTTCGGGTGCTGAGGCAATCGGGAACAATTCCTTCCTTGGACTTTCTTTCTTCTTGGGACACTCTGTGCCTTTTGCTATCAGAGAGGTCAATATCTCTAACACCTTGGATATCTGAGTTTTTAGCGTGTTTATCTCCGCCTCTCTTTCAGGGGTCATTACTGGATTGACCAGCACCTGTGCGGGTACAACACTTGTCTTATCCTTCTGCTGGTCCTGTTGCAGCGCCTCCTCATCTCTGATGATTTTTATTAAATCAGCATAAGTCAGCAACATTCCTCCTCCCAAGGTTTTCAGGTGCAGCCAGACTGGATCGGAGCATAGCGCTCCATTTAAGACTTGCTTCATTCTTGCCGCATCGGCATCTTGGGGCTTCATCCCTCTCTTTAACACAATCTTGCACAGCAGCCTGTTTAGCCTTCTGACATACTCGGAAAGTTTCTCCTCCGGTTTTTGGAAAGTGTGTTCAAACTGGTAGACCATCTCTGTCACCTTGTCTAATTGACCAAACTCTTCCTGCAGCATAGCTAGACAGTCCTGCGCCGTGCACCCTGCATTCCCAAACCGGAAACTTTTCACTGCTTCTGCTGCTGCACCTTTAAGGCTTTCTAACACTCGCTGCCTCTTCTGTGCTTCAGGCACCTCCCATGCCTCCACCGCCTGTAATGCCTGCTCCACCCAGGTATCAAAATCTTCTTCCCCTGCCGGGACAGGGAGCTTCCCTGAGAATATTTTTAGTCTCCGGTAGCTAGTTTCCACATGCACCGTACTTGTCTTCTGACATTTGGCTAGCAAATCCCCTATTGCATTTATCAGTTCTGGTGATATAGCAGTGGCCGGTGCAGGTGCCACCGGGGGTGTCACCCTGTCTTCTCTTTCAGGTGGAGTTCGGGCCGCAGCCTGTGGCGATCCCGTAGGGGATGGTTCCCTTTCTACAGTTATTGCATGCGCCAGCCTAAATGTTCTGTTGTCTGGTGTCCGCAGACACTTGTGCTTACAGGTCTCTGGCATCCCGTCCCAATATTCCACTAATGCGTATTGATATGAGATGTCTGGGTCTGTCTTTATGTCTATCACCCACGGTGTGTGATCTGGGGACACTGAACTCATTAGTTCCTCTACCGTCTCACTCGACCATTTCTCCCCAGGGAGGCTAATGGCTATCGACTGTTTTGGCTCTGTATTAGCGGCTTTGCACCACTCTTCTACCGCTCTTGGATCCATGGGGTCCATGACGGCACTTCTGGCGTTCGCTTGCTGCATCAGGATTCCGGACGAGAACCCCCACGTGTAGCGATACCTCCAACTAAGGAGGCCGCAGAATTAGATTTGGGCCCTGAGTGCAGCTCCGCCAACCCCCGGCAATAGGCTCTACCCCCTTCTGGCACAGCTAGTATTAACAATAAATGATATATCCTATGCAATATAATAACTAAGCAAGGACACAATGATGAATTGTAATAGGTAAAGTGTTTTACTTATTTTCTCAATATGGATAAAGGGGGTAACAGTAATCACAGTTCAAGATAATCACTCCTAAGGGCAGCGTCCTGCCACTCTAACACACTATGTAGTAACACACGCTACAGGTGCGCCATACGGGCGACCGTTAACTAAGTGCCCTATGGCGCAGTGATCAAACACGCTAGAATCCCCACCAGGCCTGGTTCTAATATTTAACTTAGTCCTTCTTTCTTCACCGGCAAGTCTGTAATGGTGGTGCACTTCAAACAGAGTATAACTTTGTAATCCAAGGGGTATAGAACTTGGTTAAATAAAGCCGCAGGCTCAGTTCTGACAAGGCTCTTCAATAGGGGTATCAAAATAACTTGTAGGCCACGGCAGTCTATAGGCCTATATGCAGTAACAGTATCTAGCTGGGCTTATGCCCTCTCACCCGCTGGACTACGGATCCAGTCCGGGAAACCTCCACCAGCCGTGTCACACACACTCGATCTCTCCAACCATCGGGTCCCCGATCCAACCAGGCTGTAGCGCACAAAGTCAGATGCCACCCAGGCTCGCAGAGGGGGGGTGGAAGGCTCTTTGGTGCTGAGCAAGGCCTCAGGCTTCAGGCCTTGCACTCCGACACATCCGCACAGGAGGATCTGTCTGTGAAGTCTCGTGTCCCAAAGAGGCCGAGCCCGGCCTCACCTCCTCCTTTTATAACCCCTCCCATGAGTCTCTGCGGTGGAACATCTGAAGAATGGGGTTATGGGTGATGTAGTTTCTTCCCATTATAGGGGAACACCCCGCTACAACTATAAAAAGGAAAAAAGGGGGAGAGGTCAAAGAGAGAAAAAAAAGAGGGAAAAAAATAAATATGTCGGAGAAAAATCCCAAATTACATACAGACATGCACCCTCCCTTAAGGACAGTTTTGTCCATAGCCATTTTGAGCCCTTCAGTCGCGATAAATGTTTGAACCCCGGAACTTTTTCCTGTGATCATTGTGATATTTGCCCATTTATGATGAATAGTTTGAGTTGTATCCTCCCTGATGGACAGATTTACCATGCCAGGCGTAGGGTTACTTGGCATACTCCTGGCATTGTTTATCTAGCAACCTGCCAATGTGGTGGGTTTAATATTGGTAAAACCAAGCGTCCCGTCTTGAAACGTATTTGTGACCATATAAAGCCCATCTTTAAAAACAAAATGGAGTCAGCCATTAGCTGCCATGTTGGTCTCTTTCATGGCTTTGATCCGACAATGATAAAGTTTATGGCCTTGGAACATGTTCCACTTCATGCTAGAGGAGGCAGTGTTGACAAGACCTTGTTGCAGCTTGAGACTCGCTGGATCTACAATTTAAAAGCGACTGTTTTTCCAGGGTTCAATGAAACCCTTAGTTTCAAGCCCTTTCTATGATTTTCTGGTTATTTGTTCCATGTTCCCTTTCCCCTTCTCCACTTTTTGCTTTCTCCTCCTTTCCCCCCCCCTCCCTTCCCTCTTTTCCTTTCCCTCTCCCTCCCCCTTCCTTCTCCCCTTCCCTTTCCTTTCCTTCTCCCTTCTCTCCTTTTCCTTCCCCCTTCCCTTTCTCCCTTCCCCCCATCCCCTTTCCATCCCTTTCTTTCCCTATGATGTATATTTTTCTCTCTTTGACCTCTCCCCCTTTTTTCCTTTTTATAGTAATATGATTATGGTATTATATCATCTCTATTTTTGATCATGTATTTCTGATAAAATGCTCTGTATAAGTATGTTTTTGTTAATTACTATCTCTATATGAGAAAATTGTATGTGTATTTGTTTTGTATTAGTATTGATTTACTATTTATGTATATACATTTCTTTTTGAGGTCTGTCTGTTGCTCTTCCACTTTCTGATAGAACCAGTTTTTGTCTGGTTAGCTGTTTCCTTTAGGTGACTGATTTGGCACTGTCACCTTTGCTCCTGTTTCTGGGGGGAACCCCATAAGTGCTGGGACAGGATCACATTACTGGGCTTTTACTGGTCACCCATATGGACGCCCAAGGGCACCTTTGGGATTCATCCCAACGGCTGCCCGACTTGTGTCTCTGTGCTTTCCCCGTGTTCCATCTCCCTGGATAACATCAGCCCTAGGGGCTCCTTAGTTGTTCCTCCTTCAGGACTTTGTTTTTTTTTCCATCACCTACTGCCTGGGTGTGTCAGAGGGATCTCCCTCCTCCCTTTGCCATCTGGCGGTTCTGGACCGCGACCCCTGGCTTTCCTGCCGCGTGGCCCCATGGTCTCTGTAGATCGGGCTTACCTCCGGGGACCGGGTGCATGCGCACTGACACCCTCACGTCCGCACTCGTCTGATGTACGTCAGATGCCAGCTGAGTGGTGAGTGTATAAAAACCGGCAGCTCTGGTTAGTTGATCTGCCAGAGCAGTGGAGGTGGCCTGTAAAACTGTATCTATGTTTGAAAGGTATGTTGATTTTTATGGATCCTTGCGCCCGCATCTAGCAGGCTACTAAGCCATATTGATATATTTTTTCTATATATTTTTTTCTTTTTTTTTTTCTATTTTTATGACGACCTAGCCTATTTAACCTGCATTATACTTTAATTGCCAGCCCCCCCCCCTTTTTTTTTGTTCAAACTGGGTTTATTAAGTCTTACTTACCTATATTACATTATTACCAGGATGTGCGTCAGCACAATCCTTACACATTTATACATTTATTTTATTATTGTTACCGGTGGTAACATTTTTAATATTATCCCTTTTCCCCCCAGCATACTTCACTCATACCCCCTTTATTATACCTTTTTTGTCTCCATATAAACTGTCACTAATACCTCTCTGGAACAATGAGAGATATATAATAATTCCTATTATTATATTTTTTGCTCAGTTTCAGAGCATCCTACCGACTAGGCTTTTTCTTGGACTTACTGTCCTGTTCGGACTTTCTTATCAAGCCTTTCCTAAGGACATCTTATATACCTGCATTAACAGGTGCCTCCTCCCTTTCATGTGTTCCATCTACTTTGATTTTAAAGTGAGTATCTTGATGGACCTTCCTCTAGTTTACTAAAGTTTTTTGTGACAAAGTATTTTGACAATTTATAAGAGCAGCAATTTTAGGGTTGCTCAATTATGTTCCAAAATTAGATATATATTTATATATTTTTATCAATTTAGTATATATTTATATATATATATATATATATATGTATCCATTAGGGTTTTCCAAGATAAAACTGATTTGATTGTTTTTTTCTTGTACTTTCCTTTTTTGGCCAGGTCTTTTTGAGCACTGACTGTGGGTGACCGCTTGTTCGGAATCTGGTCCCTTGTTGTTCCAAGGGTGGTTTTCCGCCCGCACACCTATTTGGTGTTTTCCAATTTTCCCTCATTCCCCTCTGTTCATCTAGGGACATCAGGGACTTTGGTGGTAAGTTGCTCTTTCTTGTCACTTGTGGACCTGTTTACAGATAGACCTCCAATTTTAGATAAATGTCTAGAATGGTCAACTGATAATTTTGTATTTCTTGCTTTTTATCTAGTAGTTGCTATATGTATAGAAGTTTGAGACATACTTCCCCTGACGAAGCCCCAAAGGGCGAAACATGTAGGGACTACGAATGATCTTCTCAACCTACAATTGATGCAACCACCACCTTGGAATCACCCCAACGCAAATTTATTCAGTGATAATGCTCTAATTTTTATAAATTTTGTACTAATAATTATTAAATAAAAATACTGTATATTTTTTTACAGATTGGTTTTCCACTGTGTTTGATATTAATTCAGTAGCACCGCTATAGTCCCGTTTTCTCTTCCTTCCTTTTCTTAATCAAATTTTGGGATGAGGTGCGTTATACTGGGTGTCTACCCTTAGTCAGACCACAAAAATTCTAAACAGTCAGCATAATTCTCATGTTATCAACTATTAAGAGTACAATTAAAATTTTATTGAACAAACCTCCTAATGACTTACAATGCACTGTTCCAAATTATTACGCACAGTAAGTTTCAAAACACTTTATAGGTTATAAAGAACTGAAAATTGTCATTTGTTGTGTTTGCAGCATATTTACTCAAATCAAAAGCTATTTCAATCAAACTTTGAACAACATTTTAATTTTTTAAACATTTTAACAGGTCACGTTACATTTTAACATAGGACCCCTTATTTGATAGCAGCTTCACAAGTCTTGCATCCATTGAACTTGTGAGTTTTTGGACAGTTTCTGCTTGAATTTGTTTGCAAGATGTCAGAATAGCCTCCCAGAGCTGCTGTTTGGATGTAAACTGCCTCCCACCCTCATAGATCTTTTGCTTGAGGATGCTCCAAAGGTTCTCAATAGGATTGAGGTCAGGGGAGGATGGAGGCCACACCATGACTTTCTCTCCTTTTATCCCCATAGCAGCCATTGATGCATATTCTTTGCAGCATGAGATGGTGCATTGTCATGTATGCAGATGATTTTATTACGGAAAGCATAGTTCTTCCTTCTGTACCAGGGAAGGAAGTGGTCAGTCAAGAACTCCACATACTTTGCAGAGGTCATCTTTACAACTTCAGGGATCCTAAAGGGGCCGACCAGCTCTCTTCCCATGATTCCGGCCCAAAACATGACTCCACCACCTCCTTGCTGACGTCGCAGCCTTGTTGGAACAGGTTGGCTGTCCACCAACCATCCACTACTCCATCCATCTGGACCATCCAGGGTTGCACGGCACTCATCAGTGAACAGGACTGTTTGAAAATTAGTCTTCATGTATTTTTCTACCAAATGCAGCCGTTTCTGCTTGTGAGCATTGGTTACTGGTGGCCGAATGGAAGGTTTATGCACAGTTGCAAGACTCTGGAGGACTCTACACTTTGATGTCCGTGGGAATCCAGAGGCACCAGCAGCTTCAAATATCTGTTTGCTGTTATGTAATGGTGTTTTAGCAGCTGCTCTCTTGATCCGATGCATGGATCTGGCAGAAATCTTCCTCAATGTGCCTTTATCTGCACGAAACCCGTCTGTGCTCTGAATCAGCCACAAATCTCTTAATAGTGAGATGATCAGGCTTAAGTTTTCGTGAAATATCTAATGTTTTCATACCTCGTCCAAGGCATTTAACTATTTCACTCTTTTCGGCAGCAGAGAGATCCTTTTTCTTCCCCATATTGCTTGAAAATGGTGCTCTGTTTAATAATGTGGAACACCCTCCTTTAGTAGTTTTTTCTTTAATTGGGCTCACCTGGCAATCTAATTGTCACAGGTGTCCGAGATTGTTTTTAGTGATCAAAAGAGCTCTGAGACACAATGCCATCCATTTAAACTGAAAAACAAAATATTTAATCTTTGTGAACACTGAAATATCATTGGCATAATAATTTGGAACAGGGTATATATGCATGGAGTTTATACATTTTCCAGGTACTCTGGTTTCTTCCTACTCTCCAAGAACATGCTGGTAGATTAATTGGCCTCTGTATAAAATTGGCAGTAGTGGAATATTCAATTGAGCATGTCCAAGATGGCTGCCTCACTATCTGCCCCAACAGCAGATAAAACGCTTTGACTCCCTCTTGGGGAGAAACACGCTTTATACAATAAATTAATGACCGAAAGTACTATATGCCTAGACTGTGTGATCTTGTTAGTGGTGGAAAAAAAACATCAAAAGTTTACAGTATATGACAGGGACGACCTTGGTTCTGTAGGGTGGCAATCACAGAGGAGCCAGAGCTCAGCAACCAAGAAACACGACCCTCTGTGTAACAACGGTAACACTGTTGAAGTGGTACATCATCCATGAAAAATGTCTTTTTGGTGTAATAAATAAAAGTTTATTAACTATGATGACTGCAACCCCTCTTTGATTACCATCCTTCACAACCAAGGACATCTCTGTCATACACGCCTTTGGTTGGTTTTATTTCTACACTATTGAGCTCTGCCTATCATACTGATGTTCCACATGCCGCGTACACACGGTCGGAATTTCAGATGAAAAAAGTCAGATGGGAGCTTTTTGTCGGATATTCCGATTGTGTGTATGCCCCATCTGACTTTTTCTGTCGGAATTTCCGACGGACGATAGAAATCCGTTCGTCTGTATGGAATTCCGACTGGAAAAAAACATGCATGCTCGGAAACAATTTTACGCATGCTCGGAAGCATTGAACTCCTTTTTCTCACCTCGTCGTAGTGTTGTACGTCACCGCGTTCTTGACGGTCGGAATTTGGTGTGACCGTGTGTATGCAAGCCAAGCTTGAGCGAAACTCCGTTGGAAAAAACATCCGATTCTTTTCCAATGGAAAATACGTTTGTGTGTACAGGGCAACAGGAGGACCTAGGATATGGTTTCCTAAAGTATTGAGTGTAACCACCTCCTTCCTGTGTGGAGACAGGGGTATTCTGCACATGCGTACCTGGAGAGGTGTTTTTTTATCATTACATCAGGTTATTTGCAAATTCATTTTGTTTATCCAATTTATCACAGCACCACATACATCTAATAACACTATCAATAGGGGCTCTCCCCTTTTCTTCTTTTTTTTTTTTTTTGGACATTAACCACTTGCCTACCGTTGTATTGTAATATGACGGCCGCAGGAACCCTTTGTCCCTCTGGGTGGGCGTCATATGACGTCCTCGGCTTCCCGGCATTGTGGAGAGCGCACGCGCCCGCCGCATCACTGGGGACCTGATGCGCGTGCCCGGCGGCCGCGATGTCGGCCGGGCACCCGCGATTGCTCATCACAGGGCAGGGACGATCCACGTCCTGTCAGGGGAGAGGAGGACTGATCGTATGTTCCTTGTATATAGGAACACCGATCGGTCTCCTCCCATCATCAGTCCCCTCCCCCCTACAGTTAGAATCACTCCCTAGGACACACATTTAACCCCTTGATCGTCCCCTAGTGTTAACCCCTTCCCTGCAAGTGACATTAACACAGTAATCCGTGCATTTTTATAGCACTAATCCCTTTATAAATGACAATGGTCCCAAAATAGTGTCAAAAGTGTCCGATATGTCCCCCGCAATATCACAGTCATGATAAAAATCGCAGATAGCCACCATTAGTAGTAAAAAAATAAATAATAATAAAAATGACATAAATCTATCCCCTATTTTGTAACTTTTGCACAAACCAATCAATATAACGGAAAATTTATATCAAATACTTACCGTAATTTTCCTTTCCTGATGGACTCCATGGCAGCCTATGTGTGGGTTAATCCCGCCCCTCATACCTCATAGGACCCTTCTCCCATAAATCTTTGCTCTGGGCCAGAGGCCGTGTTCCATAATTTAGCCTACTCCAGCCACTGGGAGGGAACTCCTGCTGCCATGGAGTCCATCAGGAAAGGAAAATTACGGTAAGTATTTGATATAAATTTTCCGTTTTCCTGACAGACTCCATGGCAGCCTACGCGTGGGAAATAACTAGCCATACACACCCGGGTGGGCAGAGTGCTGGACAAAAGAAAAAAGGTTTAATTGGCACCATCAACAGACAAGATACGTAAACCAAATTTAACAGAAGATAATGAGGCTGGCTCTACGCAGTAGTGTGCCATGAACGTGTTAATTGAAGACCACAAGGCCACCTTGCAAATAACTTCTGGAGGCACGTGACGTGATGCCGCCCATGATGAAGACACACTTCTAGTTGAGTGAGCAGTCACCGCTTCTGGAGGCGCCAAGCCCTTGGCTTTATAGGCCCACTGAATGGCCTGAAAAATCAATGCTCCGATACATCTGGAAGAGGCACGCATTCCCTTATACTTCCTGTGAAAAGAACGAGCAGGGGTCGGTCTGACGGAAAGAAGCTGTAGCTTCAAGATACTGACTCAGAGCTTTTCCAACATCTAAAGGGATAAACACTGGAATCCTCGGTAGATCTGAACGTTGGAAGAGCAATCTCCTGATTGTCATGAAACACAGATGCCTCTTTGGGGTTTGAACCCAACATAGGAATTAAAAAGTTTAGAAATGGCTCCTTTTATCCCTGAGAGCTGATTTCAGAGACCCTCTTGGCCGATGTTATAGCCACCAAGAAGACAACTATTAGAGAGAGTCATTTGACAGAAGATTGATCTTCATGTTCCAACTCTCTACCTAAGAAAAAATCCAGGACAAGGGGAAGATCCCAATTATAAAAACTTGGCTCTGAGGTCTGAGCATTATTGCTCCTCTGAAAAACTACTGAGTAAGAGGGTGTCTAGCCCAGGAAACACCGTAAAGGCAGAGATTACAGCGATTTGGACTCGCAGCAAGCTGACTGACAATGAGAGATCCAATCCTGATTGTAAGAAGCCCAGTATATCATGTATCTTTGGGTTATTGCAAGAACCTGCAGTGGAAGAGGTGTAGTCTGAAAACTTTTTCCAAATCCTCTGGTAGACCCTGTTGGTGCCTGTTCTTCTGGCATTTAATATTGTGGAGATGGCCCTACTTGGACAGCCTAGGGCCTCCAACCTTCCCCTCTCAAGAACCAGATCATCAGATGTAGATGGGCCGGGCATGGATGTAGAAATGCCCCTTGTGATAGGAGATCTGGTCTGGAGGGTAGAGGAACTGGGTCCCGGAAGCTGAGTTGCATCAACAGTGGAAACCATGGCTTGTTTGGCCAGTACGGGACTATTGCCACTATCTCTGCTTCTTCCATCCTGAGCCTCGACAAAAAACGGAGAATGACAGGAACCAGGGGAAAGGCATAGGCCCTGTGGAACCGCCAATGGTCTGTCAGAGCATCTACCCAAAAGCCTGGGGATACCAAGACCTCGTGTAATATCTCTCTAGTCTGAAGTTGCATGGGGAGGCGAACAAGTCTACTTCCGGAATGACTCCCTGGGACAGGAACCACCTGAAGACTTTGGGGGGGGAAGTCCACTCGTTGTCCAGAGAAACTCTCAACAGAAAATCTGCCTGAACGTTCGGGACTCCAGGGAGATAGACAGCTGTCAGGTTGGCCAGGTTTTTCTGGGCCCAGATCATGATGGGCTCTATTTCCTTTGACAGGGAGAGACTGCGAGTACCCCCCTGTCTCTTGATGTATGCGACTGCCGTTGTGTTGTCCAGTCTTAGGAGGACTGAGTCTCCTGCTGTTAAGTGGTGAAAGGCCTGCAGAGCGCAGAACGCTGCCCAGAGTTCCAGAACATTGGAGACTATCCTGTGAGAGGGAAAATTCCATATGCCTTGGGCTACTTCTGTCAGCCCCTGTTGCTGGCATCTGTAGTGATGGTGACCCAAGACACAGGTGCGATGGAGTGACAATTGAGGAGGTTCCTCTGTTGTAGCCACCAAGGAAAGCTCTCCCGCATGGATGAGGTTATTTGGATAAAGTGCTCCCGAAGCCCTGGATTATACTGCTGGAGGAAACCCTTCTGGAAGGGCCGCATTTTCCACTAAGCCCACTTTACCATGGGTGTTGTTGCCACCATGGTGCCAATGATCTTTAGGCATTGAGAGGCTTGGAGATGAGGACGACATTGCAAGCCAAACTCTGTCCCGGATCACTGGGATTTTTCCAGGGGTAACAAGATTGTGCTCTTGATAGCGTTGAAGTGTGCCCCGAGGAATACCAGGGACTGCGTAGGATCCAGATGGCTCTTTTCCAGATTCAGAAGCCAACCAAACTCGAGTAGAGTGGAGATGACCTGGGATCTGTGGATTAGCAACTGCTCCTTGTCCCGAGACAACAGCAGGTCGTCTAGATAGTGATACAGACGGATACCTCTGGTCCTGATCAGAGCCACGACAGCCAACAAGTTTTGAAAACACACGAGGCGATGTTGTAAGCCCGAAGGGGAGACAGGTGAACTGCAGACGGATTTGATCGACAGCAAAGCAAAGGTATTTCTGGAATTCTGACGCCATCGGAACATGGAAGTAGGCGTCCTTCAGGTCTATAGAGACAAGCCAATCGCCTGGTTGGATTGCTTGACTGATCATGAGTAGTGTCTCCATCTTGAACTTCTCCTTCTAGATAAAAGAATTCAAGTGGCTTAGGTCTATAACTGGCCTCCAGGAGACGTTTTTCTTCAACACCATGAAGAGGGGCGAGTAGACCCCTTAAAACCTTTTGTCGTCTGGAACTGGAATTGCAGCGCCCTGAGCCACAAGAGAGACAGGAGAATTTTCTTTTTCTCTTCCGAGAGAGGCAAGGATGCCGACTCACTCTGTTTTAGGCAGGTGCAATATCATAAAGACTTAGGGGATTCTTGTCCACCGGAAGATGCCCCTTTTGAAAACTTCTGGCCTGAAGGCTGTTTTTTCTTCCAGGTCTTCTTGAACTCACAGCCAGGCCTATAGTAGCGAGCATTCCTTGCTCGATCTGAACTTTGCCTGGGCTGTGTTCTCTTCTGGTTTAGCAGACGGCGATCCTGGGGAAGGAACCCCGACTTGCCCCCTGTGGCACGGGTGATGGCACTTAGCCGTGACAGATGTCAGCATGATCCGAGCCACCAGGCGAATTATGTCTAGGGAAGCCCCACGAGAAAAGCCAACGTCAACCTTAGCCCATGAATAGTTGAGCTCCTGGCCAGTTCTTCCGAGATACTCCTCAGAGAAGCATCTACATCGTCTGCCCAGACTTCCATCGCTTTAGAAAGGGCTGCGAGAGCTAGAGCTGGTTTGCAGGTCATACCCGCTGTAATGTAGATCCGCTTGAGGTCGGTATAAATTTTCCACTCCAGGCAATTCCTAAAGGAAACAGTATCCTCCAATGGGAGTGTGACGTGCCTCACCGTCCTAATTAGGGCTGAGTCAATGAGAGGAGCCGACTCCAGGTGTTTTACATCCTTGCTTTTAAATGGGTACATTTTTGATACCTTCATTAACAGGCAATTCTTCCTTTCAACACCACCCCATTCGTTGGCAATTATTGCGCTGAGTTCACCCAAAAAGGAGAAATTAGGGCTTTCTTTTTTTGAGGTGTTTAAAATATTTCCTCTGTTTGGAGGGTGCCTCCACTGGCTCTTCCATCTCAAAGCTTCTTTGACAGTTTTTGACCAGCTGTGGTACTATGGCAAATTCAAAACCTGCACCAGGGTCATCTACCTCCACCTCACTGTCTGAGGCTTCAATTGAGGAATGGCTCGGCTGTGAAGGGCCTGGAGCCTTGAGATCATCCCTAATAGGGACTGACATAGTGTCGCCAGCAGGGTTGTGGGTATGACCAGAATCCCCTTTACTCAGGGACTCACGGACCACCTTTCTGACCAGTGCTTCCACTTGTTGGTCTCCACCCTCTCTTTCTTATGCGACTTTAGAAAAGCATCGCTCGCAGAGCGATTTGCCTTCAGGAACCTGGGCCCCGCATACCCAGCAGGCTTTCCTGACAGAGCGGCTGGAGTGGCGGTGAGAGTGACACCCAGAGGTGGTTTTAGACTCCTATCTGTGGTACCTAGATCTAAAGAAAGATCTAGGACGTCTGGACTTTGAAGAGGAGTGACAACGTTGAGACCTAGGATGGTCTTTGCCGTGCTTTGGTGTTCAGACCTAGAAGAGCTGAGTGAAAAAGAAAGGGTTAAGAGCTCCTGAATGAGTGAACCCAAGCATCACAGGTAGAAAATAAATAAATAAATCCTACTTGCAGCGCAAGGGTTGGCCACAAGAGGGTGGTGACAGATCCATGGCAAGGCAGTTTGAAAGTGAAATGAATCATTAAAGCCTTATGAGAAAGAGGAGTGACAACAGGCATGAGAGAGCACATAACAAAACATAGCCAGCACCCAGGGAGCCTGCAGCAAACAATTTACCTTGTAAACTAGAGCCCAGTGCCTGGGTAAACACCGCATAAGCCTGCAAGTCATCCCAAGTAATAGCTGCTTTGACAGCTATTTAAATCTGCCACCGTTAACGATGTCACCGCCCCACAGCGTGCCTGCGCCGGAAAAAGTTGCCATCCGGTGGCGGCCAATCGCATGCGCGACCGCCGCCGCCATTTTGGCGAAACTGCCCCTGCACAAACCAAGCACGGAATCTTCGTTCGCGGCTTGCGGATGCGCAGCAACTTCCTGAAACGGCGAGCTGAAACGCAGCTGTGCTCCAGACGCCGTGGCCACTCACTGGAGCTTGATAGAAAATAAGGAGACACACAAAACACAGAGATACGGCTGCCATATAAAAGGAATATCTTTGTACATTACCACCACCACGGCACGATCCGGACCAGAACCTGGGACTGGGGAGCTGATTGCTCGACCCACCGCACGATCGGGCGTTTACAAAGCCTCCCGCTAATAGCTGGGACGTTTGGCCATATTGCCGCTTGCCTGCCAATGGCCAGGTTAGTAAGCTCTTCATGGTATCACATCATATCGCCCATGTCCACCTGCTAATAGCTAGGATTGCTGGACTGCAGAGAGGATCACCGCTAACCACCAACGTATCGCCGTGCACACCGCCAGGCCTGGATTACAGAAAAACTTCATGAAAAGGTAAGACTATATCTTGGTCCTAGGAGGAGGACAAAAAAAGGAACACGGCCTCTGGCCCAGAGCAAAGATTTATGGGAAGAGGGTCCTATGAGGTATGAGGGGCGGGATTAACCCACACGTAGGCTGCCATGGAGTCTGTCAGGAAACGTTTTTTTTTACCAAAAATATGTAGAAGAGTACATATCGGCCTAAACTTTGGAAATTTTTATTTTTATTTTTTTTAAATGGGATATTTATTATAGCAAAATGTAATAAATATTGTTATTTTTTTTTTTAAATTGTCAGCCTTTTTTTGTTTATAGCGCAAAAAAAAAACGCAAAGGTGATCAAATACCACCAAAAGAAAGCTCTATTTGTGGGGAAAAACATTACCAAAATGTAATTTGGGTACAACGTCGCATGACCACACAATTGTCATTCAAAATGTGACAGCGCTGAAAGCTGAAAGATGGCCTGGGCAGGAAGGGGGTGAAAATGCCCTGTATTGAAGTGGTTAAAGCCTCACTTTCAAAAACGCATTTTGGCGGGTTATGACAGCCGATGCCCACCGGTAGTAGGTTAAATTGTGCTGGTTGTCCTTCAGCTTGAAAGCAGGGTGACACTGGGCCTCAGAGAAGTGAGTCTTCTGGGGACAGTGCCTGGAATATTGCTGCTAATTTTATTTATTTTATTTTGACAAGAAAAAGAAAAAAAAATAGCATTCCTCCTTAAGTCAGTAGAAAGGGAAGACTGTTATTCCAAAACAGTCAACTGAAAATAAAAAGGTGTAAATGTAAAGCTCAAATTAATAGACTTGGCATTCGGATTTGTTGAGTCCTTATGGTGATGATTAGTGATAAGCATTCATGAAAAATTTGCAGATCCGCTTCTATGATCTAATCTGATGGGGTCTAATCTGACAATCCCCTGGTAATTAATATCATTGAGGTTGTTCTTTCATTTTTCTTTTTGTTTTAAGTTAACAAAAAAAAAAAAAAAAGGTACGACCCCTCTCTACCAAGACACCAGGCATGCATGCCAGGAAACTGAAAACACGCTAAACACTAAAACCTGTGAGGGAGGACGCTGGCACAAAACCAAACTCCAGGCTGGAACACCAGTCAATTTAGTTAAATATCTAATAAAAAACATTAGATGCATTCTTAAATAAATTTAATATACCGTATATACTCGAGTATAGGCCGACCCGAATATAAGCCGAGGCACCTAATTTTACCACAAAACACTGGGAAAACATATTGACTCAAGTATAAGCCTAGGGTGGGAAAATGCAACAGCTAATGGGTAAACAATGCCCATCTGCAGCCTCACTGTGCCCATCTGAAGCCTCATTGTGCCCAGTTGCAGTCTCACTGTGCCCAATTGTAGTCTCACTGTGCCCAATTGTAGTCTCACTGTGCCCATTTTCAGCCGTACCTTTCATTACTAAAACAGCATGTGTCTCCCGCTGTGTAATGCAGTCTGTTCGGCCGTCCATTGAAACAAAGCCCCGCCTCCTCCTCGTCCGTCTGTGATAGAGGAACACTGATACGATGCTGGGAAACTGTATCAGTGTTCCGCCTATCACAGACGAGGAGGAGGCAGGGCTTTGTAACAATGGGCAGGTGAGCAGAATGCATTACACAGCGGGAGACACACGCTGTTTTAGTAATGAAAGGTACGGCTCACTCGAGTATAAGCCGAGGGGGAGTTTTTCAGCCTAAAAAATGGGCTGAAAAATTCGGCTTATACACGAGTATATACGGTAAGTACCTAAATTAGTCTTTATGTTAGATTCATGTAATACCCAACACACAACCTCATACAGGTGTAGACCTTGTCAAGGAGTTGCCCTCATCAGGCTGTAGAACTCATCAGGATGTTGACCTCATCAAAGTGTTGCTGTCACCAAGGTGTTGACCTAATCAGGGTATAGACCTCATCAAAGTGTTGATCTTATCAAGGTGTAGAGCTCATCAAGGTGTTGACCTCATCAGGATGTAGACCTCGTTAAGGTGTTGACCTCATCAAGGTGTTGACTTTGTCAGGTTGTAGACCTCATCAAGGTGTAGACCATGGATATGCAATTAGCGGACCTCCAGCTGTTGCAAAACTACAAGTCCCATCATGCCTCTGCCTCTGGGTGTCATGCTTGCTGCTGTCAGTGTCTCACTATGCCTCATGGGACTTGTAGTTTGGCAACAGCTGGAGGTCCGCTAATTGCATATCCCTGGTGTAGACCTTACCAAGGTGTTGACCTTATAAACGTGTAGAGCTTATCAAGGTGTGCACCTCATCAGGTTGTAGACCTCATCAAGGTGTTGACTTCTTCAGGGTGTAGCTGAAGCTACTGTGAACCTCTTACTCTTTTGTCAATGTTCATGTAAAAACAGACTCTTAAGAAGCATAATATGTAATTTTCTATAGCTAAAATAGTTAAAATGTAAAAAATTTTTTTTTTGCCCAAATCAGTTAACGGTGTGACTGCTATGCTTCCATCACCCAATCTGCAGGCTAAGTATGTGGGGAGGGTGATAGCACAATGGCTTATTAGTACAGTTTATACCACTGTTCCTGACACCCCCCCCCCCCTCCACGTACCAGGCTTCTCTACCAACCAAACACTTCAGGCATGGAGCACAGATGAAAAGGTGACAACGCTACTACAACATTAGGATCCTAAAAGGCAGTGGCGGCTGGTGCTCAAAATTTTTGGGGGGCGCAAACAAACTGAAAAAAAACAAACAAACATCAATTGCCGCCACTGTGCCCATTAAACGCAGCCACTGTGCCCAAACGCCACCAGTTTGCCCCCCCCCAAATGCAGCCAGTTTCCCCCCAAATACAGCCAGTTTCACCCCAAATGCAGCCAGTTTGTCCCCAAATACAGCCAGTTTGTCCCCAAATGCAGCCAGTTTGTCCCCAGCCCGGCACTTACCTTCCTCGGGTCAGCGCCGTCCTCCTCCATGCTCCCTCATGTCTTCTTCCGTCCTCAATGTCTTCTCCCGCTCTCAATGTCACTTAAGCCAATCAGGTTACCGGTAACCAGACCCGGTGAACCTGATTGGCTGAGACGCGTGTCAGTGTTAACCAGGGAACGCACAACCCATGCGTCCCCTAGTTAACTATTTGGAAAAAACCAACCAACTGCTGTTATTCAGATGGCCAGCACTCGCAGGGGGACCGGCCATCTGAATAGTGGGTGGCAGCGGCGCCGGCAACAATACATACATTCATGCAATGCATGAATGTATGTATTGTTGACTTGAGTGACGGTGCAAGGGAGAGAGAGGGCGGCACTCCTGCGCCCACTATGGACGCACCACCACTGCTAAAAGGGCAATTGTAGAACTTTTACTTTCTAGGTTTACACACGCTATAACTTCAATGGATAAAAGGAGAGTCATCAACCTGGTGATATTGTCTGGCAGAGACTGGCTGAATATAATTACAAATAATTTGCTCCTTAATAAATTTTTGATGTATATTTTCTACTTGGGTACTTACTTTGGCTGTCCAAACTTCGGACTGGCCCAAGAAAATGAAATGTGGTTGCACACCCCCTTTTATCTGATGTTAAAGACTAAAATATATTTCTATTAAAATACTTACCTGCTCCCTTACCTCCACTTTTGGCAGACCTGTCGCTTCTCCCTGCTTCAAAGGCCCCCTTAGCAAGCCTGCTGGGGCACCAGTGTGTGTATTCATATGTAGCGCCCTCACCTCTCCCCCTACCTGCCCTTTTGTATGTGTTTTCGGCTCCTCGCAGGAAGGGGAGAGGCACACCGCACCACAAGCCCGTACCCTCCTGAGTAAGGAGGTTGAGTGGTGTTAGTTTTCGGGCCTGCCTGCGGCTGGAGTTGAATCCTCCGAGGACGATTCTCACCTCTACTTAGGTAGATGCAAGTCCTTATGTTTCCCCAGGAATATAACTGTCCACACCAACTGAAAGTCCAACTTCTATATTTATTTCACACGGATAATAAATATGCCTCTTTGAAAGCAGACAGGTTGGGACAAGACACAGGACAGCTTAGGTGGGAGGAGGTCCAGGCACAAACTTGAATCAGGTTCTCTTACTGTTTAGATTTCACAAACAGTTATGGCGCATGATCTCTGCCACAGACTGTGAGGTTGGTCTCTGCCACAGGCCAGGTGAATAGTAAGTCACTGCCACTGACTTGGTGAACGGGTCACTGCCACTGACCGGGTGAATAGGGCCTTGCCCTATGAAGTCACTGCCACTGACTTGAAGCGAGTAGGGTCACTGCCACTGACCTGGTGAACTTCCTTCCTAAAGTATTGGCCCATGTCAAGGAGAAAACCATCCCTCCGGAGAGTTACTAGAGGCCCTCACCGTCACCACGACTCTGCGCTGGGTCTTCGGAAAGGGTTACCTCCCTGGCCTCCTCATCTCAGATACGGGTCCCCTCGCAAGGCGGCACCTTGGGAGCTCTCGATCCCTAGCGGATCCCAGCCGAAGGTTGCTGGGCCCCGGGGCTTCAAAATAGTACCTCAACCCAGACTGAAGGTGTCTGAGATGGAACAGGAACTCGGCCTCCGGGCCTAGGGCACCCGGAGATAACCAACCCACACACCCAGGCCAAAGGTGCCTGGGCGTGGACGAAGACGACCCACACACCCAGGCCGAAGGTGCCTGAGCGTGGACGAAGAAGAGCCCCCATGGAAGATGGCCGCCCCTTTTTATACCCTCTCCCGACAGGCACAGCAGGTTCCCTGCCCCGCCGTACTGCTGCCGAAAGGGGACAAGAAAAGGCACAACCCTGTATTGCAGTTCAACCCGGACCCAGTGCGACAGCGCCACCTGTAGGTCCCAGGGAACTACACACCAATACCAACTCCCATGGTACACAAATGGTCCCTTAACCCTAACAATAGTGTGTCTGAGTCCAACTACCACTCAGACACTCCCCTAAATTGTACACCCCGCTACACATAGACACACACATTGCCAGTAAGCTACACCTCACTCTGCCCTCGCAGGAGCCTATGAGAGTCTGCTGTGAGACCAGGAAGTCAATGGTAAGGTGCTACAGAAGGGGCAGGGAGTGGTGAGGGGAGCCAGGTAAGTGTTTAGGAATGGGAAGGAAGGAGGATGGAAGATGTAGTGGGGCTTTTTTTACCTTAATGCAGAGAACGCATTAAGGTAAAAAAATATTTTGACTTTAGAACTACATTATTGTTTGTGAGGTCTAAGGAAAATGTAATATAGAGTGTTACTTACCCTACTACAAGGTTCTTCAGGCCTCCTCCTGGATGGTTCTCCTGGAAGTGTCGACTGGTCCCACGCTCCTCTTCTCTAGGCCAACCGCTGATTCTGCAATGTATTTGATGTATTCGCGGACCTGCCCACATTTAAGGTTACGGTAACTAATTCCTCTAGGTCCCTAAGACAAAATGGGCATTAAAGCTGGCCTTGAGGCAAATAGATGAGATACAAATTAATGTGGCTCTATACTCATTAATACATCATTGCATGTATTATTTATAAATGCAAGCAGTGCAAGTACAGTGGAACCTCGGATTACGAGCATAATCCGTTCCAGGAGTATGCTCGTAATCCAAAGTACTCGCATATCAAAGCGAGTTTCCCCATTAAAGTCAATGGAAACGAAAATAATTTGTTCCGCATTGACTTCAATGGCATGCAATACCGCATGCGGCCAGAGGCGGGGGGCGCCGGAGAGCTTCGGAAACGGCTGGAAAGGTCCGAGGACAGTTCGGCTGACCTCGGCAAACCTCGGAAAAATTCCATTCCCGAGCCTTTCCGAGGTTTGCCGAGGTCAGCCAAGCTGTTCTCGGGACTTTCCGAGCATTTCCAAACGGCGCCGATCAGGTGCGATCGGTGCCGTTTGGCTCCAGCGCCCCCCACCTCAGGCCAAACACGGTACTGCACACCGCTTTGGCCTGAATTCTGCTCGTTTTGCGAGACAACACTCGCAAACCGAGTTAGGATATTTTAAAATACAGTGCTCATATTGCAAAACTCTCGTTAATCGCGTTACTCGCAATCCAAGGTTCCACTGTACCTTCATTTTACTTGGTATCAGCTTTTGTTTACTTTCAGTAAAGCAGAGCTCACACAGGGGGAGGATAAAGCAGCACAAGGAGCCAATCAGTTGTGCCAGAGTGCAAGGAGCATGCTGATAGATGAAGAGAATAAATACGTGAATTAACAGGGCCAGCGGAATATAAAGTGACAGTGTACTGTTGACAATTTCTCACAACCTATATATAACAAATAAAGTGCTGAGTGCTCCAAAAAACGAAAACTGATATTTCTTGGTTCAAAGTAGGATTTTCAAAACATCACACTCCCCTCTTGGATGTCCTTGATGACGACCTGGAGGAGGGGTGAAATGCGTCGATGTATTTCCGGTTTCACTAACCAGTGACGCAACTTCCGGTATCCGTAAAACGCGCGCCGTTAGCGGCGAACCCGGAACTTACTGATGCCTGTTTTACAGAGCCGTCTCATGAGTGGCGTTTATGTGATTGTGCATAGAATCCAGTACCGGCAGTACTTCACTATGTTTTTTATCTTTTTTATCTTTTTGTTTTCCAATATGAATGATCTCCCTCGGTCCACATGAATATTTGTATGGAAGCTTCTCTGATGCCGTGTACACACGACCGTTATTCATGTCATGCAAAAAAACGAAGTTTTTCTCGTCGTGATTCCTCTCAAGCCTGCCTTGCATACACACGTTCATGAAAAAAACGCTCGAGCAAAGCGCGGTGACGTACAACACGTACGAGGGCACTATAAAGGGGAAGTTGCATTCGAATGGCGCCACCCTTTGGGCTGCATTTGCTGATCCTCGTGTTAGTAAAGTTTGGTGAGAGACGATTCGCGCTTTTCAGCCTCGTGCTCTTCAGTCCGTTACAGCGTGACAAATGTGCTATCTCCATTCTAAACGCTAGTTTTACCAGAACAAGCGCTCCCGTCTCATACTTGATTCTGAGCATGCGTGTTTTTTTTCCCCCTCGTAAAAGCGTACACACGACCGTTTTTCACGAAGTGAAAAAGAACGACGTGAAAAACGACGAGAAAAAATAGAGCAGGTTCTATTTTTTTTTCGGGCAGTTTTCTCGGCGCAAAAAATGCTATGGAGCCTACACACGACCGTTTTTCACGACCAATCTAAAAAATTCAATTTTTCTCGTCATGAAAAACGGTCGTGTGTAGGCGGCATGAGAGTCCAGATTTATACATCAGATCTTTAAGATCACAGCGTTTTTGACCCCTGGACTGCAAAGCTGAGGGTCCATTAACTCTGGTGAGTGGGGTCGCAAGAGGGGAGTGTGATGTTTTGAAAATCCTACTTTGAACCAAGAAATATCAGTTTTCGTTTTTTGGAGCACTCAGCACTTTATTTGTTATATATAGGTTGTGATAAATTGTCAACAGTATACTGTCACTTTATATTCCGCTAGCCCTGGTAATTCACGTATTTATTCATTTGTAAGGTTTTAGCACCTTTGTAATAGCTGCTGCGGTTTACAATTTTTTCTACTATTTACTTTCACTACTCCATTTAGCGCGAGTTTTAGCTAATAATATACGATAGATGAAGAGAGAAGAGTACAACATGATGATCTCGCCAGTCTTCTGATTCTCCTTTCACTGTCCAGTCACTGGCAGAGGGAGGGATAAGACCTGTAAGTATTACCAACTGCAAAAACAAAGATCAGGTGAGAAAAAACTGTGCTGTGTGGCAGAGTGGTGTAAATCTGGACAGAAACACAAATTATTTGGCACACAAAACAGTATATATATATAAAAACGATATTACCAAAAGTATTGGGACAACTGCCTTTACACGTACATGAACTTTAATGGTATTCCTGTCTAAAGCCTCGTACACACGGTCGGACTTCCATCGGACTTTTCTGTGGATTTTTGTCCGGACGGAGTTGGCCGGGCACACCCATAGCATACACACCACAGGACTTTTCTGCAAACTTTCCCAAAACTTTTTCCAACATCATGTGGTTTTTCTGCTCTTTTCTGCTCTTTACCGACACCCATTGGTCAACTTCTGCTATTGTTGGTTGATTTTAACATTATTTGTTTTGTCCATTGGACAAAAGTCAGATGGTTTTCTGTACACACGGTCGGACTTTGCTTCATCGGACTTATGTTGGCCAAAAGTTTGTCCGTTTGCAGACCGAACTTTTGTCCGATGAAAACCAAAAAAGTTTGTCCGATGGAGCGTGTACACGGTCGGATTTTTTGTCAAACTTGCTCAAAATTAAGTTTGTTGGCAAAAAGTCCGACCGTGTGTACGGGGCTTTAGTCTGTAGGGTTCAGTATTGAGTTGGCCCACCCTATGAATCTATAACAGCTTCAACTCTTCTGGGAAGGCCGTCCACAAGGTTTAGGAGTGTCTATGGGAATGTTTGACCATTTTTCCAGAAGTGCTTTTATAAGGTCAGGCACGGATGTTGGGCGAGAAGGCCTGGCTTACAGTCTCCACTCTAATGGCTTGTACACACGATCGGAATTTCCGACAACAAAACCGTGGATTTTTTTCCGACGGATGTTGGCTCAAACTTGTCTTGCATACACACGGTCACACAAATGTTGCTTGTGAAATTCCGAACGTCAAGAACGCGGTGATGTACAACACTACGACGAGCCGAGAAAAATGAAGTTCAATGATTCTGAGCATGCGTCAAACTGATTCCGAGCATGCGTAGAATTTTTGTGCGTCGGAATTGGCTACACACGATCAGAATTTCTGACAACAACTTTTGTTGACGGAAAAGTTGAGAACCAGCTCTCAAACATTTGTTGTTGGAAATTCCAACAGCAAATGTCCGATGGAGCATACACACAGTTGGAATATCCGACCAAAAGCTCACATCGAACATTTGTTGTCGGAAATTCCGATCGTGTGTACGCGGCATAATTCATCCCAAAGTTGTTCTATTGGCCTGAAGTCAGGACTCTTGCAGTAAAGTTCTTCCACCCCAAAATTGGGAGCATGAAATAGTCCAAAATGTCTTGGTATGCTGACGCCTTAAGAGTTCCCTTCACTGGAACTCAGGGGCCAAGCCCAACCCCTGAAAAACAACCCCACACCATAATCCCCCCTCCACTAAATGATTTGGACCAGCGCACAAAGCAAGGTCCATAAAGACATGGATGAGCGAGTTTGAGGTGGAGGAACTTGACTGGCCTGCACAGAGTCCTGACCTCAACCCGATAGAACACCTTTAGGATGAATTAGAGCGGAGACTGCCAGCCAGGCCTTCTCGCCCAACATCAGTGCCTGACCTCACTAATGCGCTCCTGGAAGAATAGTCCAACATTCCCATAGACAGCCTTCCCAGAAGAGTTGAAGCTGTTATAGCTGCAAAGGGTGGGCCAACTCAATATTGAACCCTACGGACTAAGACTGGGATGCCAATAAATTTCATGTGCGTGTAAAGGCAGGCGTCCCAATACTTTTGGCAATATAGTGTATATAAAATCTCTCATGGCTTATGGCAAATTCCATCCAGATGCAACTTCAGAATTTTCCAATTGATTAAGACATTTTTAATGGTAATGACAATTGGTTCAATTAATATTTCAATCACTAACTGAAAATGATAATACACGTTACAATTGAATTGGATAAATCAAAGAAATGCTCCTCTTCTTCTCAATGCTATTCCCTAGGATGTGATCAGAGGATGCTGGCCAAAAACACCAAACAATGAGAATGATGAATCAATCGACTGGAGGTGGGATTGCAAAGTGCGTGGGCCCCATTACACGGAGGAAGATGGAACGCCGAGATGGAGATGCTTCTGGTTCCAGACACTCGCACTTTAGCACTGTGGAATGACAATATAAGTTGATTTTTATAATCCTTCGGAGCCCAGTGAAGCCATTTCATTAATAATTCAGTTTCTATACATTGTGAATGCATGGAAACAGCATTACAGATAAAAGCCAATTCATTTAAATGACCCGCGTTCACAACCGAATATTAATGCCACAGTGTGATAAAGAAGTGGAATTGCATTGTTTTGTGAAGTTTTGCTAGCAGGAGATCCTTAAAACTAGAATTGAACAAGAAGCCTTTAGATACTTGTAAGGATCAATGCCAAAGTACTCAGAGCTTCAGTTTTCCATCCAGACATTTCTGGCGTGCTCCTGTCCTCCCTGCCGGCTCTTCTTTAGGGAACCCCCTTCTGATTACCTGTTTGTAATGCAACCAAAGTGTGGGGGCGGCCCTTCCATTAAAGCGGGAGTTCACCCAAAAGCCAACCTCCGCTTTTCGGAACCCTCCCCCCCTCCGGTGTCACATTTGGCACCTTTCAGGGGGGAGGGGGTGCAGATACCTGTATAAAACAGGTATTTGCACCACTTCCGGGAGCAGACTCCCGCGCCTTAGCGTCACCCCCCCCCCGTTGTGTTCTGGGAAACACCCGGCTCCCAGAACACAACGGGGACCACGCAGCGCGACTCGCGCATGCGCCGTAGGGAACCGGGCAGTGAAGCCGCAGCGCTTCACTTCCCGATTCCCTCACTGAGGATGGCGGCGGGGGAAGCCGTGAGCCGAGCGGTAGCTCGGCTTCGGTTGCGGGCGACCTGGACAGGTAAGTGTCCTTTTTTTAAAAGTCAGCAGCTGCAGTATTTGTAGCTGCTGGCTTTTAAATAAAAAATTCCGGTGAACCTCCGCTTTAAGAGCGCACGGGTGCCGCCCCCCTATCCATCCAGCCACCCCCCTATCCATGCGTCCGCCCCCTTGCAGGACGCCGGGCACATGAATTACAGTGCTGAGGGTGTTTTTTTGAAGCACCTGATTAGAGCCAGAGGCTCTAATAGGCTTCAAAATAGGGTCGGATCCAGACGCAGAGCATTACGTCCAGAGCCCACCCAGGTGTGTTGCAATAGCGAATGAATAATCACTGTTGTAACACTGATCCTCCTCCCGGACAATCAGGAAGCGGGTCTGAAACCCATCACCCGATTGGCTGAAAGGACAGGTGATCCATTTGGATGCCTAGGAGGAGGGGAGGAGACGCACGGTGGAAGCGAGGATGAGGAGGAGGAGAACACACAGGAGTCTGATTCCCGTCGCTGCCTGATGCCCGCCAATGCCCGCCGCTGCCTTAAAGCGGAGTTCCACCCACTTTTAAGAGGTGGTCTTAAACGAAAGACCAGCTCTCCACCCCACTTTTTTGGATAGTAAATTTTATTTTATTTTATTCTAACTTACCTTTTTATGAAGTACAACCCGTACTTTCGATCCATCCAGCGCTGGACGTCATTTCCTGTTTGTGCTGCGAGACCCCCACGCTGTCTTCTGGGACCTGTGAGTCCCAGAAGACAGCCGGCCATTCAAAAAGCGCCGCACAACTCGCGCATGCGCAGTAGGAAATGGGCAGTGAAGCTGCAAGGCTCCACTGCCGGTTTCCCTTAATTAGAATGGCAGTGCCTGCAACCGATTCCGATGGACGGATCGGCCTCGGGGGGGCCGACATTGCGGGCTCCCTAGACAGGTAAGCATCCTTATTAAAAGTCAGAAGCTACAGTGTTTGTAGCTGCTGACCTTTTAAAAAAAAAATGTGCGGGTGGAACACCGCTTTAAGCCCACCGCTGTTTGAAGCCTGCCGATTCCTGCCGCTGCCTGTTGCCGGATGCCCGTCGATGCCCAGTGCTGCCTAGGGTTGCCGCCTCATCCCTTTAAACCCGAACACATATGAATTACACAGGTTCTGAGGCTAATTTAATGCAGAAGGGGCACCAAGTGAGTTTAATTACCACCTTAATCAGCCACAGAACCTGTGTAATTATTATTAGGCTTGTGCAATTCGTTTCGTAACGAATCGAAATTCGTCCGAATTTAGCAACTTTCGGACATTCGGAAGCATTCGAATTTCCGAACAAAGCATATACGAATAAAACCGAATCCGAAATAAATTATACCGCAAAATAGCGAATGCCCGAATGTCTTCGGCATAATTCGTTATGAAAAAAGTTACGAATGTACGAATCCATTCGAAGCACAATAACACTCTGCTCTGCTCTCTGCTTCTCCCTCACCGTGCTGAACTCCCTCTCAAAATGGTGTACAGGGGCGGAGGCTATAGCCGCATGTAAAAAGCGCAAGTAAAATACAAGATTTCGAATCGTTACAAATAACCGCTATGTATTTAGAAAAGTACAAATCCATTCGAAGCACATTAGGCATAATAGGCAGCGTCGTTGTGAGAGAGACACGGAAAATTCCGAATCAACGAACCCAAAAAAAGTTACTAAAAATTCAACGAAAAATGACGCTTGCGAAAATACGAATTAGTCCGAACACGAAAAATCCCGTCTAGCAAAATTACGAATGATTACGAATCAACAGGACCGAAAAGAAACGAACCGAAACTAAACAAATTTTTCCGTTGTGCACAAAAAACGAACCGAAACTAAACAAATTTTTCCGTTGTGCACAAAAAACGAACCGAAACTAAACTAATTTTTCCATTGTGCACAAGTCTAATTATTATGTGTTCGGTTTTAAAGGGATGAGGTGGCAACTCTACCACTGCCCGATGCCTGCCACCTAGATGGGTAAGAGCCGGGGAACTGTCCATCAGACAGCAAGCGGGGGGTGGTGTTGGTGGTTGTTATGTTGACGCCGACCCCCTCCCCCCCAAAAAAAAACACCAGCCACCACTGGTGTGTTCCCAAAAAAAAACAATGCAAGTTCCTTGCTGTCTCTCAAAGTTTCATAGTCTGGCCTACCAACAGTGTTAATTTAGTTGGCCGAAAATATTTTCGTTGACAAAATTAACACTATTTTAGTCGACAAAAATACGACTAAAGCCTCATACACGCGGTCGGACTTCAAACAAACTTTTCGGTGGATTTTTGTCCGAAGGGAGTTGGCCGGGCACACCCATATGCGGGGCTTTAGGCTGGGTTCAGACAGGTCCAGCTGTGGTTTGCAGTTCAGAGTCTGGTGCAGTTTTGTTTACAGTTCATGTGCGATTCAGGTGCACATTTTTACTTAACCACTTGACAACTGGGCACTTAAACCCCCTTCCTAACCAGACCAATTTTCAGCTTTCGGTGCTCTCACATTTTGAATGACAATTACTCAGTCAAACAACACTGTACCCATATGAAATTTTTGTCCTTTTTTTTCACACAAATAGAGCTTTCTTTTGGTGGTATTTAATCACCGTTGTTTTTGTTTTTTTTTCACTATAAAGAAAAAAGACTGAAAATTATGTAAAAAAATGAATTTTTCTTTGTTTCTGTTATAAAATTTAGCTACTGGAGGGTTGGTGAGTGTTAAGCCCCATACACACGGTCAGACTTCCATCGGACTTTTCCGTGGATTTTTGTCCGAACGGAGTTGGCCGGGCACACCCATAGCATACACACCACAGGACTTTTCTGCAAACGTTCCCAAAACTTTTTGCAACATCACGTGGTTTTTCTGCTCTTTTCTGCTCTTTACCGCCACCCTTTGGTCAACTTCTGCTATTGTTGGTTGATTTTAACATTAGATATTTTGTTCATCGGACAAAAGTCTTATGGTTTTCTGTACACACGGTCGGACTTTGCTCCATCGGACTTTTGTTCACCAAAAGTTTGTCCGTTTGCAGACCCAACTTTTGTCCGATGAAAAAAAAAAAAAAAAAAGTTTGTCAGACGGGAGCGTACACACGGCCGGATTGTTGGTCCAACTTGCTCAAAATGAAGTTTGTTGGCCAAGAGTCCGACCGTGTGTATGGGGCTTAAGGTTGCAGCTACCTACAGGTCACCAGCAGGAAGGGCATTACATTTCAGCATAACATGAGTATTTACTAAGCCTGGAGGTTCCAAGGCTACATCCAACAAGGCAAAGGCCTATGTCACATGTGTTTTTGTATCAGTGATTTGTAGCAGCTACAGATTTGCTCTCATTTGCATTTTGGGGGGGGTGACAACCCCCAAAAGAGGGGAATCCCTCTAGCTTTGTAGAGATTTTCTCTTACTTCCTGTTGATACTACGGTACGGAAAATGAAGGGAAATCTCTCCAGTGGGACACAGATAGCAAAAAATAATTACCTTTCCCTAATCTATTCAAAACAAAACAAAAATAATCGTCTAAACATACACTTTAGAATACCTATACTAAAAGTATGGAAACCTTGAAAGATGTAAATCCTTCCCATTGATGCCATACCTGACCCCCTGGCCTGTGAGTAAGCAGGCCAGATATGACCCCAAGCAGTCTGCCATATTTAAATAAGCCTACTGCAGGTCTCAGCAGCAGAGCCTGATTGGTGAAGTATGCTGCCCCTCCCCACAGACTGGGTAAAAAAGCCTGTCCCATGCCAGCCTGTTGCAGAGAAAGACCATGGTGTAGGGTGACCAGATATCCCCAGTTTCCGGGGACAGTCCCCGGATTGGATTTGAACAGAGGCTGGGGCAATTTCAAAGACAGTCAGTGCAGAATAACAAAAAAAAAATCTGAATTACACACCCCCACTGCTCCACTCGTACTAGCTTAGGGGGTGTATTTTTTCCCATTATCTGTGCCCCTTTCTGATGATCATGTGCTGGTCGGAGCGGAGGGAATATTTCTTCAGTTTCGGGTGCCCATTCAGCTCCGCTCACATGTTCTTCTGCCTTGGCTCAAGTCCCGGCCAGCCGCCTGCCTGCCTATCTCCTTGCCTTCCCTGGCGGAGTGATCTTCCTCCGCTCCCCACCCAGTAGTAGCCGAGGCCCGAAGAGTAAGACTTTACAGGCTGCGAGGCGGGCGGTGGCGGCAACGGGCAGAGAGTCGCTGGTTGCCCCCATTACTAGTACAAAAAAAAAATGTCCCCGGATTTCATTAAAAAAATCTGGTCACCTTACCATGGTGGGAACAACGGTCACTCTACAAGTGGTCCAAAACCTCCCCTGGAATCAGAGCTAGGGCTCTCCCATCAGCAGTGAGCAAGAGATTTGAGGAATTGCACTGCTATAGGTCTGACTAAGCAGGAGATGTGTCAAGCCTCGTACACACGGTCGGACTTCCATCTGACTTTTCCGTGGATTTTTGTCCGAACGGAGTTGGCCGGGCACACCCATAGCATACACACCACAGGACTTTTCTGCAAACTTTCTTAAAACTTCTTACAACATCACTTGTTTTTTCTGCTCTTTTCTGATCTTTACTGCCACCCTTTGGTCAACTTCTGCTATTGTTGGCTGATTTTAACATTGGTTGTTTTGTCCATTGGACTAAAGTCCGATGGTTTTCTGTACACACGGTAGGACTTTGCTCCATAGGACTTTTGTTGGGCAAAAGTTTGTCCGTTCGCAGACCCAACTTTTGTCCGATGAAAACAAAACCAAACGAAAAAATGTTTGTCCGATGGAGCGTACACACGGTCAGATTGTTGGTCCAACTTGCTTAAAACTAAGTTTGTTGGGCAAAAGTCCGACCGTGTGTACGGGGCTTCAGACAGACTTCTGCAGAGAGACCACTGTTTCCACCGAGAGAACAAGGGTCCTTCTCTGCAGAATGCTGGTCGAGGACAGGCTTTTCTAGTCAGGTGTGGCTGCTTTCTAAATAAAACAAACTATAAGATTTTGAACACCTTCTATTTTTAGTCACCTGGAATACATTTAGCTGATTTAAACGGAAAGCTCAGTTGGGCCTTAGAAATGCCGGTAAATTCAACCCCCTTCCTTGCCCTTAGTCAAAGTAACAATGCATTCTGATGTGAGTTGGTAAGTGATGTACGATGGGGCAGTGTCCTTTTATTTCTGCTAAACCTACTTAATGTTTAGAACTGCACGTGCTTAACCCCTGGGCCCTGGAGTGGCATATCACTAGAAGAATATAAAAATGATGGATGAGGGAGGACTATTCTTGACACAAGGCTTAGAAATGTCATGGGAGACCGACAATGGAATTATGCGGAACCGTACGGGGGCTGTGCACCTTTGTAAGGAGATTGGTGAGAGCCCAGGGACAAGGTGCGTATTCTGGTACATATGGATGTCCAAAAGCTACACTGAAATTCCAGTTTAACCCATGGGTTGATAATACACTCTGGATGTACAGATTATAATACAATTTAAAATGTTTGAGCAGCTCTGGACACATAAGCAATATGTTTAAAACAGTCTCAATAACTGCTTTTCTATTGATTCATCAATTCATCAGACTGTGTGTGTATATATATATATATATATATATATATATATATATATATATACACACAAACACACACACAGATACACTATATTGTCAAAAGTATTGGGACACCTGCCTTAACGTGCACATGAACTTTAATGGCATCCCAGTCTTAGTCCGTAGGGTTCAATATTGAGTTGGCCCACCCTTTGCAGCTATAACAGCTTCAACTCTTCTGGGAAGGCTGTCCACAAGGTTTAGGAGTGTGTCTTTGAGAATGTTTGACCATTCTTCCAGAAGCGCATTTGTGAGGTCAGGCACTGATGTGGACAAGGAGGCCTGGTTCGCAGTCTTCACTCTAATTCATCCCAAAGGTGTTCTATCGGGTTGAGTTCAGGACTCTCTGCAGGCCAGTCAAGTTCCTCCACCCCAAACTCTCTCATCTATGTCTTTATGGACACCCCCCAGTTCGGTTCGCACCAGAACATGCGAACAGGCAAAAAATTTGTTCGAACACACGAACACCGTTAAAGTCTATGGGACGCGAACATGAAAAATCAAAAGTGCTAATTTTAAAGGTTAATATGCAAGTTATTGTCCTAAAAAGTGTTCCCCTGAAGGGTCTGGTATGGATTTTTTGAGGGAACCCCACGTCATTTTTTTTTATTACACGGGGTTCCCCTTAATATCCATACCAGACCTGAAGGGCCTGATATGGAATTTGGGGGGACCCCCACTTTTTTTTATTTATTTTTTTAATTTTGGTTCCCTGCACAAAATTTCATTTTTGAAGGAACAAAAGGTAATTTAAAACTACTCCCGCTATTAATGAATTGTCGGGTCCCGGCAATACAGATAAAAGTGATTGAAAAAAATGGCAGGGGTTCCCCTTAATATTCATACCAGACCCAAAGGGCCTGGTAATGGACTGGGGAGGGGACCCCTGTAATTTTTTTCAATGACTTTTCTCTGTATTGCCGGGACCGACAATTCATTACAGCCGCGAGTAGTTTTAAATGGCTTTTTTCCTTCAGAAATTACACTTTGTGCAGGGACAATTCTAAGCACGGGACACGCGCTACTTTACATGTATACTATACACACCCCCCAGGTACGAAATTTAAAAGAATATTTCACTTTTATTGTTTCACTTTAAGCATTATTAAAATCAGTGCTCCCGAAAAAACTGCAGTTTTTAAAACTTTTTTTTGCATTGATACATGTCCCCTGGGGCAGGACCGGGGTCCCCAAACACTTTTTAGGACAATAACTTGAAAATTAACCTTTAAAATTAGCACTTTAGAATCCTCCCATAGACTTTTACAGGGTGTTCTGCGGCTTTTCGAATTTGCCGCGAAAACCCCAAATTGTTCGCTGTTCGCCGAACTGGCGAACAGCCAATGTTCGAATCGAACTCATGTTCGACTCGAACTTGAAACTCATCCCTAGTCAATCACAGTTGAAGCTGTTATAGAAGATAGTGTAAGTGATGGTGGTAGTGGCGTTGCTCTGGATAATGCAACAGACTGAAAAAAGTGACGCGTAATAGCCTCAGGTATAATAATCAATATAACGTGACACGTGCAGAATTGACACAGTATTAAAAATTAATATGTATGGTACAGTGGAAGAAACAATAAATCTAAATCGATGATATGTTATACATCTATACCAATATAAATTGACATGTGCAAATTTGATACAATAACCTGTGTGATACAATGCAAAAGTGAATAATCAAAAAATATTTTTGGTGTTAAATGAAAATGTTCAAATCCTAAAATCTGTAAATAAACAGTCCATATGAATTGCCAAACAATCTGTGAAAGTTCTTCAAAATAAATCAAGACAAAGATATTGAGGCCCCTTTCACACTGAGGCGTTTTTACCGCGTTTTCGCGGTAAAAATAGTGCTGTAATAACGCCTGAAATAATCCTGCCCCAGCATTCTCAATATGAAATCTCTGAGGGCTTTCACACTGAGGCGTTGTGCTGGCTGGGCGTTGAAAAAAATCCTGCAGACCGCTTTTTTAGAGCAACTTTAGGGCGCATAAAATAGCGCTGTAAAAACGCCTATCCCCATTGAAATGAATGGGAACCGCGGTAAAAACGCGGTAAAAATGCATAGGCATAAGCGTTATTTTAAAAAATAACGCTAACGCGTATGCGTTTTTAACGCGTTTTTAACGCGTTCGCGCTATTTTTAGCGCGAACGCGGTAAAAACGCGGCAGAAACGCATACGCGTTAGCGCTATTTTTACCGCGATTGCGGTAAAAACGCGGTACAATCGCGGTAAAATCGAGGTACAAAATCTTATAATTTTTGAGCGTTTTTTTGAGCGTTTTTTCAGTGTGAAAGGGTCCTAACTAGATTGTGCAGGTGCTCCACTCCATGCTCTTCTTATGAGTTTGCACTTACCAGAGAGCTCTCCCCTCTAGGAGGTGTTGTGCCTTTACAGCCACACTACTGTGTATTTGAACAGACCTCCAAAGAAAATCCCTCTTGTCATCCCCTTCTCGTTATTGCACCGTATATGTGGAAATAAAGTAATACTCCGTAGTGCAAATAACGTTTTAAACATTTTTATTTCCATACATGGGGCCTTTTTTCACAGAGAAAAGGTGCAGGAACTCACCCTCCCTGGCCAATTCCCAGCTCCCAAGAGCGCTGATCCTCGGGGGAGAGAAGTAAAGCAGGGACACATAAAGGAGCAAGGATTAGGAATGTGTAGCACACAGAGTGCCACACTTACTTAACGCACTGTGTTGTTTTACACAAGGCACAGAAAGAGAATCAGCACAAGGCACAAGGGACAGCACTTAAACCCCCCCCCAAGTAACCATCTATTTCTCACCTCCTCATACCTCTTTGCTTATTTTTGCACCCCCCATCTATTCACAGCTCACCTCTGTACTCCCTGCCCACAGCTCTCATCTGCAACTCTCGTCCACAGCTTACCTACCCCCCCTCCCCCTATTCACAGCTCAACTTTTCTACCTCCATCCACAGCTCAACTCTGCACCCCTGTCCACAGTTCATTTTAGCATTACCCGCCATCCACAACTCACTTTTGTATCCCCTGTCAACAACTCACCACTGTAAAACACAAGAACAGGAAGCGCCTCTGAGTGCAGACTGTACAAAAAGTTTAATCAAATAGAAAGGTTAGTATAAACACTCACATTTAAGGGGTAAGTTTGTGCAGGATAAGGTCCCAAACAACCAGGGTCATCAGTGATATCTGTCTCTATGGAGCCGATGGATGTGCTGTCTCTACAGTCGTCTCTGTAGCCACTAGATGGTACATCAGAGCGAGGCTTGAGGTGCAGACTGTAATCCAGGTGAGGAGATGATGTCACTGGAATACGCAACGTTTCTTGAGCTGGCGTAATGTGAATGACGTGACGACCGCTCATTCTTCAGGCCAATTTGCAGGAACCAGTGACAAAGGATATAAGGAAAGGGAGGGGAGGGGGCGTGGCCAGAATGGAATGCACTCTGTGCAGAGATACACAGGTGTAATGCAGATGACACATCACAGGATGGAAAACGAGGATGTGCTGCAAATGCTTGCTGGCTAATAGCATCATGAATTAAGAAAACAAACTGATTGGCAGTATCACAGGGAAGACCGGAAATTAATAAAACAGACACAAAGCAAAAATTAATCAATGATAATGATGATAATAAATCATGTGTTTTAAAAAATGTGTGTTTAAAAATATATATCTTGAAAAACGCATTTTAAAAACGCATTTAAAAAAAAAACGCAATTTGAAAAACGCATTTTAAAAAACGTCAATAAAAACAGCAGCAGAACTGGATATGATATAGACCGGGGGTGTACAAAAAGAGGGGAGGGGGGACAAGAGATATGGAAAAAAAGAATTTTTGTATATAACAATAAATACAAATTATCATATATAAAACAATACATATGTATAAAAACACATATACACACATATATACATATATATACACACACACACACACACATACATGTATGTAGTGCATCTGCCTAGTGCATATGGGGTGGATGTGATATAAATGGGGGATTTTACAGCAGGGGGGAGAAAGATGGGGCGAAAGAAGGGAATGTTTTATGGAACAAGGAGAAGTGTAAAAGGAAAAAAATAGATGAGGTGATGTAACTGGATGTATATGTATATGTGAGGAAAAGGAGGGGGAGTTGGAGAGGGTGGGGGGGAGGGAGAATAAGGAGAAAAGGTGGGAAAGGTGTAAGACATCAGTATTGGTCGAGGAAAGGGGAAGCAGAGGCTCGACATAGCCAAGGGGTATCATAGAGGTGGGAATGAGCGAGGGGGATGAAGTGTAGGAACTGAAAGTGAAGGCAACGCTATAGATAGATGCTATAAAACAATGCTGTGGACTTAAAACATCAGAAAGAATCATCATCTCGGCCATGAAAAATGGACTAGATGCTATTTAGAGGATGGTGGATATTTCAATACATTTATTGATTCCTCCTGGCAAAAGGGCATCGAGACTGTATATCCAATACGTCTTCCTTGCGCAGAGATTTTTGAATCGCTCGGTCATGGACAATAGTCTTGAAATTTGTTCTATCACCCAGACTCGCAGTCCGTTGGTCTGGTCTTGGTGTGCCACAGCAAAATGTCTGGGGACACTGTGTGGGTCCGTCCCGCCCTCAATGTTCCTCCTGTGTTTACCAAAACGCTGTCTGAGGTGCCGAATGGTACGACCAACATATATTAGGACACATGGGCAGATAGGGCCATATACTACGTAATCGGAGGAACAATTATAGAAGTCTTTCAAAAGATAGGTTTTTCCTTTTGTGCAGAATGATTTCTGGCCATGTTTTACAAATTGGCATGTTTTGCAGAGCTTTTTGCGGCATTGGAACATTCCTACTAAAGGAATGAGTGTAGGTAGTGGGGAAAAGACTGGAGTGGTTTTAAATTTACTAGGAGCAATTTTATTCTTGAGATTGGGGGCCCTTCGATATGAGACCCTCGGATGTGAAGGAAGGATGGATTTGAGATGGGGGTCTTGTTGCAGGATGCCCCAATGATAGGATAGGATATTTTCCATTTTCTTATGTTTGGAGTGAAAAGTGGTGATGAATCTGCTTGCGCAATCTCTAGGAGGTAGATTAGGTTTGGGTGGTTTTCCATGTAGGTATAGTAAATAGGCATCTTCTACTAGGCTCTCCGGATATTGTTTCTCCAAAAATTTATTTTTCAGATTGCCACTCAGTTTGATGTAATCCGCATCTCTTTTGCAATTTTGTCTGAGGCGACAGAATTGTCCTTTTGGGATGTTCTGGACCCATTTTGGGTAGTGACAGCTGTTAAAATGCAAGTATGAATTTCCTGCTGTGGGCTTAGTAAAATTCTTAGCGTAGATTTCTTGACCGTCGTGTCCAAGCTCCAAATCTAAGAAGGCTAGGGAAGTCTGATTGCTTTCATGTGTGAATGCCAATCCATAGGTGTTGTCATTACAGTATTTTACAAATTAATGCATAAGGTCTGGGGTGCCATCCCAAATAATAATGAGATCATCAATATATCTTCCAAAAAATATGATGTTGGCCGAAAAGGGGTTATTGTTATGGATATATCAATTTTCCCAAAACCCCATAGCCAAATTGGCATAAGGGGGGGCAAAATTAGCCCCCATTGCTGTTCCTTGTTGCTGTAGAAAAAAGTCTCTGTTAAAAGTGAAGTAGTTATGCGTTAAGCAAAACTTTGTGGCTTCTACAATGAAAGCTGCTTGACGGGAGTTGATGAGGGGATCCTTATCCAGAAAGTGCTCTAATGCCATGATGCCAAAGGTATGGGGAATGGACGTGTACAGAGAACTGACGTCCAGTGATAACCAGACATATCTGGGTTCCCATGTGTAGGGTAGAAGAAGTTCCATAACATGTGTCCCATCTCGGATGTATGACTGTAGCTTAAGGACTAGGGGTTGCAGGAACTGATCAATGTATAAGCTGAATCCTGAAGTGACACTGTCCATGGAAGCCACAATAGGTCTGCCTGGAGGATGTTGTTGGTTTTTGTGGATTTTGGGTAGATGGTAGAAGTAGGGTATGGAATGGAATGATTTATGAAGGAAGGAACTTTCAACTTTGGAGATGATGCCATCAAGTAGGACAGCTGAGATCAAAAGATCTGCTTCTTTGGCAAAGTCGCTGGTGGGGTCCTTTTTAAACTTAATATACGTAGCTTTATCTGACAAAAGTCTTTCCCCTTCTGTGATATATTCGGCTTTATTTTAGAGTACAATACCTCCTCCTTTGTCAGCAGACTTAATTATGATGTCTTCAGCATCCGCAAAGTGGTTAAGGTCTCTGGTTTCAAGAGATGATAGATTATGACGATTTGATGCGGGCGTGGGGTTACACGGTTTGACCATGTCTGAAAATACTACTCGATAAAAACTTTCTAAGTATGGGCCCTTAGAATGCGTGGGGAAAAAAAAGATTTAGGTTTAAGACTGGAATGAATAATGGGAGGGGATGTGGCTAAATGTTGTGTAAGCAGAAAAGATAGGTCATCTTCGGTAGACGGAATGTCCAGATCATCACAGTCAAAGATAATGGATTCAGATTCATTGAGCAAGGATACAGATGGAGAGATGGTTGTAGGTTCAACGGAGATGGTGTTCTTATCTTTTTTGTTTTTCATATGAAAATGTCTCTTTAGAGTCAAATTTCTTATGTAGCTGTTGAGGTCCTTGAAAAGCAGAAACGGGTTGGGTCTATTGATAGGTGCAAAGTTGAGGCCACGACTTAGCAATGGGATATCTGCGGAAGAAAGAATGTGCTTTCACAGATTGAAGATTTTCACAGTTTTTGTAGTTTCTGTACATTTTGATAGTTGTTTTGTTCGTCCTCCTCTACAGCCTCTCCTGTGAGTTTTCTTTTTCGTGATGCTATTCCTGGAGGAGGACTGGGCACTAAAAAAACAACAGGGCCATTGGTGGAAGGCGATGCATTACTGATAGGCATGCTGGGCCCTGCAACACTAGAGGGTTGATCATATGGATCTGTACAGGAAGCCAATGTGATGTTGGCCAAAAGGTTATTTTCAGTGTTCATTAGACATGTACATTCGTTTTCGTCCGAATGCATTTTCGTCCGAATTTCAGGTATTTTCGTTATCGTTTTAACAAACGAAAACGAAAGCACAGAATCCGAAAACCGAAAGATCCGACATAAACAAATGCTTTATTTTCGTTTTCGTTGCGACAACAGTTCGATATAGATAGGAGATTTGACGTGACGCTGACAATAACAATCTGTGTCTATCGAACCTGTGGTCGAATGTGCCTAACCTTAACTCTATTAGTCCAAGATTATTCTACATAGAGAGAAAAGATTTGACATTATAGAGAGAAAAGATTCGACATTATAGAGAGAAAATATTCGACATAGAGAGAAAAGATCGGTGCTGGAATTGGGAGGGGGAAGTAAAATAAAAATAATGATGATGATGAATGTTAATTGGCTGATTGTAACCAAAGAGGAGGAGCAGTAAAATAGCTAGAACTAACTTGACAATTCAACATGAACGACGAAGATTCGACAAAGCATCGAAAAACCTACAAATGTCAAATCTGTCATTGAAGGCTTATGGTGTCTGTCGAAAGTTCTAAGAAGATTAGACGGAGCAGCTAAACTGTACGACGCTGCAATCATACATTTCCGGTCAAATGCATCTGCCCATAGGCTATAGAATAATTCTAATGTTGGTTGACTAGTAATAGTAATTAATAAATATAATTATTACTAGTCATACAACATTAGAATTCTACTATAGCTTGTAGGCGGAACATTCGACCGGAAATGTAGGATTGCAGTGTCGTACAGTTTCGCTGCTCCGTCGAATCTTCTTTGAACATTCGACAGACACCATAAGCCTTCAATGACAGAACCGACCTTAATTAATTCAGATTTTCGGACAAAAAACAAAATAAGTAAAAACGAATTTCGGGAGTAACTAAATAAATAAATTTTTCGGACGAAAACGAAATTCCGAAACAAAACATTTCAGTGTTAACATGTCTAGTGTTCATTGGTTGGTTGTCATGGCTAGATGGAGACATAGCCATATTGGTAGTAGATAGATTGGGAGGTCTGGAGGCCACTATATCGGTATGGTTGAAGGTAGACGGGGTAGGATCAAAAACGGGTGTGGGGTTGGATCTATTGTAGAATAGGTTTAGGGCAGTAATAAGATCTTTATTATTACCATTGAGGTTTTTATTGTTGTTGTTTTGCTTGTTTTTCTCAACATGGTGTTGAAATTTTTGTTAAGAAGAATGAAATGGGTGAGCAACTGGAGGTGGAGGGGTATTTCTATGGTATCTATTAGAGATTACAGACCCACAAGGTATGTGGGGTCACAAACTCATAAGCGTAGGGAGTGGAGCCTGTGATCTTGGGTGGTTAGAGGAATGAAAAGAAGCTGGAAGTGCAGATGATGCAGTAGCAGTGTGAGAGAATGATCTTTTGTTCCATGTGAAGACTCTGTCAAAGGTATAGTCATCAAGATCCATTTTAAATTTTCCCAATTTCATGTTGACGAGGGTGTCTTCATCTCTTTTGGTATTGTTCTTGAGTACCTAAAACCAGGTAAGAGGGATGGGTGTGGAGTGGCCATTGATGTCATTAACAATGGTTATGATTTGGTCATTTAGTTTGCTGAACCTGCTGTTTCTATGGGAGATAAATATACTCATCCACTTCGCAGTACAGAATTCGGAGAGGCTAGACCATTCCTTGATGTGGTCGCCTTCTAAAAATATGGGGCACTCCTTTATAATACGTAAACTTCTGGGTGAGATCCGGGTGTTGATGTACTGCTCTAGGAAAAGCTTGTCCCACCACTGCTGATTGGTGTTGTGGATCAGTCTTTCTAACTGTTTAAATTTACCACAGAGGCTCTGTCGGGCTTTCCCCGTGAGTTTGGCTTCACTGGAGAAGTTGACAGATGCTATGGAGGAATATAATTTCTAAAATGCGTTTTTCAAGATATATATTTTTAAACACACATTTTTAAAACACATGATTTATTATCATCATTATAATTGATTCATTTTTGCTTTGTGTTTGTTTTATTAATTTCCAGTCTTCCCTGTGATACTGCCAATCAGTTTGATTTCTTAATTCATGATGCTATTAGCCAGCAAGCATTTGCAGCACATCCTCGATTCCCAGCCTGTGATGTGTCATCTGCATTACACCTGTGTATCTCTGCACAGAGTGCATTCCATTCCGGCCACGCCCCCTCCCCTCCCTCTCCTTATATCCTTCGTCACTGGTTCCTGCAAATTAGCCTGAAGAATGAGCGGTCGTCACGTCATTCACGGCACGCCAGCTCAAGAAACGTTGCGTATTCCAGTGGCATCATCTCTCCTCGCCTGGATTACAGTCTGCACCTCAAGCCTCGCTCTGATGTCCATCCACTGCTGCTGGCTGTATACCATCTAGTGGCTACAGAGACGACTGCAGAGACAGCACATCCATCGGATCCATAGAGACAGATATCACTGATGACTCTGGTTGTTTGGGACCTTATCCTGCACAAACTTACCACTTAAATGTGAGTGTTTATACTAACCTTTCTATTTGATTAAACTTTTTGTACAGTCTGCACCCAGAGGCGCTTCCTGTTCTTGTGTTTTTCAGTGTATGGGAACATGAGTTCTCTTCCCCCTGGATGGCTGCCGTGAGCGTGGACTTAACCCTTTCGTCTCTTCATCCCTCCCACACCATATCCCATTTATATTACCATCCAGCATACTGCACCTGCACTGCCAATGTGCATCAATCATTGACTTCTTCACAAAGAGTGGACTTGTTGCCTCTTTGTGTATATAATTGTATGCTCATTCAGTACCTTTTTGTTTGTTCACCATTGGATACTTTTTTTGGTTTTCAGTTTTGCGCCATTTTCTTGTATACAACTCACCACTGCATCCGCCATCCATAACTTCACCCCAACTACAGCTTACCTCTGCCTCCCACATTTTTTCCTCCTGCACCCCCATCTACAACTCACCCCAATTCATAGTTATCAACTCTTCAACCTCCCATCTTTCATATCTACACCCTCTATCACCTCTACACAATCTGTCAACCTCCCCTCTACCCACAAAACACTTCAGGAAAAGCTTCACAGGCGTTGCAGCTGACACAGCTGTTAGGTGGGCACAGTTTTTTTTTTAATTTGACACAGTGCAGTTTTTACCTCCTCCAGTGTAGCACAGGGTCAAGGAGTTTTAGAGTACTTCACTTGACTCAGTGCTACACAGTTCTGGGGTGGGGACAGAAGGGGCCTCCCAAAGCACCAGAGGAATAAAAATAAATAAAAGAAACAGGCATTTGTGTCGTTGGGACACAGGGCACCCAAGAACATGTGCCCTGCCCTACACATGTCCTGGAATAGCACACAGAAAACGCCAGAGAAGTGAGTTGTGCAAAAAATTCCTCTAACGCCTTCTGTGGTTAGTGACAGTCTGGAGGGAACTGGGCTGCTGGAGGTGGCGGAACAGAGTTCTGCCACTTTCCAGCTGAAAAAAATCCCTGGTCATAACCTTTGATACTGTTACTGACGACACTGCAAATAAATCGGCAACTTCAGTCACAGAGGCACCAGCTAAGCGGGCACCAACAATTGGCCCTCTTTGAAACTCTGTAAGCTCTGACTTGACTCCGTATTACTAGCATCACACGCAGTGAATGACGAAAGTGAGGCCTCCCACCTGTTAGCTAGGTGTCTCATCACACAGCGGAAGCAAAGGAATGTTACATCAGTTCCGAATTCAACGCTTCCACACTTGTAAATCATGTAGTGTTTCCATATTTTTGTCCAACCCCTGTAGGTCTGTGATCTGTGGAAGAGAAAGAGAGACCCTATGGGGCAGGACTGTCAGGAGGTTTGAGATGAGGACCAAAGTTAAGAGGACTCACAAGGGAGAAGGTGGGGGCAATCACCTACCCCTGACCTGCATCCTGCGGGTCTGTAGTATGGAGTGTGTGGGCTTCCAGGGCCTGGAAGTAAATCCTAAGGGAGGACCCCTGGTTAAGGAACTCATAATAAAGTGTTTGGGGAGGAGGTAGCTGCTGTTCAATAAGTCATATACAGTAGGTGCCGCCGACATTGTATATTCATCGCGATCCTATCGCGGAGATTCTCGGCGACAGGGGTGCCGACATCTCGGCGACAGGGTAGCGACACATCTCGTGCTCACTGCAATGGCGAGGAGATGCGGCACTGTATTGAACGGGGATCCGACGTGGATTCCCGCCAATACCAGGCACTGTGTTTGGTATGAATCCTGAGCGGGAACTCCACGCCAATTTTTAAAGAAAAACCGGCATGGGTTCCCCCTCCAGTAGCATACCAGGGCCTTGGGTCTGGTCTGGATTTGAAGGGGAAACCATACGCCGAAAAAATGGCGTGGGGGTCCCCCTCAAAATCCAAACCAGACCCTTATCCGAGCACGCAACCTGGCAGGCCGTAGGGGAAGAGGGGGGAACGAGAGAGCGGCATCGTTTCCATGACCAGGTCCCCCCATATCAGGGTATCGTATGCCTTACGTAACCCTCCTGAACCGTACCAGGCCGCATGCCCTCAACATGGGGGGTTTGGTGCTCTGGGGCAGGGGGGCGACCTTCTTCCAGCTCTTTTGCTAGTGGAGGGGCTGGTCTTCCCGTTGTCGCCGTCGCTTCCTCTCGCAGTAATGCTAAATCTTCGGTCCGCAGCGATTTATATAGGCTTCTCATGATGTCACAGTCACATGCTCCGGGTGGCACCGGAGCATGTGACTGGAGAAGAGGAGAGGAGAAGAGGGAAGAAGACGCCAACGGCGACGACGGGAAGACCGGCCCCTCCACTAGCAAAAGAGCTGGAAGAAGATAGTGGAGGGGCTGGCAGAAGGACAACGGAGAGCTGGACGAGACGACGGGGAAGACCGGGCCTCCGCTAGCAAAAGAGCTTGAAGAAGATAGCGGAGGCCCGGCAGAAGAAAGAAAGAACCGGAGAGGAGAAGAGAGAAGAAGGCGACGGAGAAGACCGGGCCCCGCTAGCAAAAGAGCTGGAAGAAGATAGCGGTGGCACGGCAGAAGAAAGAACCGGAGAGCGCGGCGACGACACCGGAGACCTCTGAAGTCGGAAGAAGACCCCCGGAGCTGTGCAATAAATTACTTTAGAAAGCTGTGTGTGTTTTTTATTGACTTTTTTTCCACCAGGTGAATGGGTAGGGGTACGATCCCCATACTCATTCACATAGGGTGTGGGGGCCGGGATCTGGGGGCCCCCTTATTAAAGGGGGGTTCCGGATTCCGATAAGCCCCCCGCCCGCAGACCCAGACAACCAACGGCCAGGGTTGTCGGGAAGAGGCCCTGTCCTCATCAACATGGGGCAGGGTGCTCTGGGGTTGGGGGGCAGCAGGTCGCCCCAGAGCACCAAACCCCCCATGTTGAGGGCATGCAGCCTGGTATGGTTCAGGAGGGAGGGGGGGCGCTCTCTCTTCCCCCCTCTTCCCCTGCGGCCTGCCAGGTTGCGTGCTCGGATAAGGGTCTGGTTTGGATTTTGAGGGGAACCCCCACGCCATTTTTTCGGCGTAGGGTTCCCCTTCAAATCCAGACCAGACCCAAGGGCCTGGTATGCTCCTGGAGGGGGAACCCATGCCGGTTTTTTCTTTAAAAATTGGCGTGGAGTTCCCGCTCAGGGAACTCCAAACCAAACACAGTGCCTGGTATTGGCGGGAATCCACGTCGGATCTCCATCTACCGGCAATGCGTGTCACTCATCGTTAAAGGAACATTTTTCCTTTCCCAATGACGAGACAGCTCGGCGCTGGCTCTCGCGACGGAGCTCATATGGTGTCAATCTCGGCGGCACCTACTGTAAGTGGAACCATTGTGCTATGCACTGGGAAGAGGAATACATGCCATTGTACCAGAGTGTTACGAAAATCATTGAAAAGGTATTTGTGTGAATATTTATCATTCCGGGAAATAGGCTGTGAAGACGGTATGAGTACTGTGAGGAGTGTGGGCCTCATGCCCTGAGTAATTGTGACACAATATGGAGGCGTCTCTCCTAAAGGACATGTATGGGGGTGCTCTATCCAGATAAGAAGTGGGGTGGAACCCAGGCCAGCTTGGCACCACTGTCCAATCCAGGTTCCTTGTAAGTACATAGAGATAGTAGGGGGGAGGTTGGCACTGAAGCACATTCCAATCTACCTGGAACAGCCTTTCTCCCCCTTTTTACCTCAAAGGAACCCTTGGAATAATTTTTAGGTGTTAGAGAAGCCCTGCTAAAACCAGTTCCTTGGGGGTCAGTGTGAAATATGCCCTGCTTACAGTGGTGGTCAGAATAACACCCTTATAGACATATAAAAAGATAATTGGTGGTATGCAGCTGGCTCTTTTAGGTGGCATTGGCCCCAGAACTATGAGGGGAAATCTAAGATGAATCAACCACAGTTTAAGGAACCATTTGCAACCTCTGGAGGAACCCTAGAGTTTCATAGAACCCTGGTTGAGAATGGATGATCTAGAGGCAAGGCACAGATTACCCAGGAGCAGTGGCGTCTCCAGATTTCATATTTAGGGGGGGCACATGGGGGGACAGGGACAAAAGTAGGGGGGCCAACTATAAAATGCAATTATATATATATATATCCTGGGGCCCTTTACTACGATCCCACAACGGGCCCTTTCACATGTTCTGCAGTGAGCTCCCTTCCTACTATACTGGGGCCCCACCAGGGTGGCAGAAAACAAGAAATATATGTCAACAGCACACCAAGAAAATATAAGGGTCCAAAGCAGTGGGAGAACTATCAGGGTTGCAAAGGTTGTCTTTCCACCGGGCCCTGGTGTTCTGCCACTGTGGGGTTCCCCAGCTGTCCTGTCCCTGTTATTGACAGCGCTGGTCTGGCATCTGTCTCCTTGGCACCGGAGGCAGTCTATTAGGACTTTGTGCTGGTGACATTATGGGTGCATGTAGGGGAAGGCTGGCACTATTGGTTATAGAGAGCCGATACCCCAGCTGGTCACCTAGCAGCAGTAATGCTGTATAACCTTCTCTGTTGACATGCTGATCGGGATGTGATCCTAGTGATGCTCCCAGTCAGATCTAATAAACACAGTATTTATTAGCATCAAGAGTACAACCACATATATATATAATCAATCGTATGTTCAGCAGCCATGTGAGCTCTATGCCTGTAAAGTGTGGGCTTTGATCAATAAAATCACTGATATTTAACACTAGGATTTGACTAGGATTGCATCCCGATCAGCATGTCAGAGAAGGCTCCACTGCTGCTAAGCAACCTGCAGGGAGCTCAACTGTCTACAACCAATAGAGATGGGCCCGGGTGTGTTTGAAATCCCACATGTATACAAAAAAAGGGGGTGGCGCATAGGGCATATAATGTACGATTAGTACAATAGAAAAAGTCCTAACCTAAACTGTTAACCCAATGTGGGTGGAGTCTCACTAGTCAAAAAGTCATATATGAAAACAAAAAAAAGGGGGGGAAAGGGTCCCAACCAAATTAATGGGGGATCCAAAGACCAAAATGAGAGACTCCAAAAACAGGAGGTAGGTACAAAAGATAATAATTTATTAAATGATTGGAAATTATTTCCATAAAACAATCCTCTTGGAGAGAATGTGGATAGCAAAAAACTGACACAAAACATGGAAGAAGCAACTTGCTATCCATGTGTAACCATAAACAAAATGACAAAAAAACAGGACAGTGACCACAAAATATGAGACAGTGACAAAACGTCCGGACGCCTGATATCTATGTGCGGGCAGCCTGCTGCGAAAATTTTTGCAAAAAATGAAAAACCAAATGTGTATAGACTAGGCAGGTAAGCCCCACAGAGATCCCAGGAAGGCTATAGCCCATGTGTAATGGGGGAAAATGGGGGAAGGGGAAGGAGAGGGGAGGGGCAAAAGGGAAAGTCAGTGGGACCTCAGGGGAACAGGAGATGAGGGAAGGTTCCCAATACCATGGAAGTTCAAAGGGAGCAGAATAAATAAAATCCAATCGTCGTATCCACTGGCACAAAACGGGTAATGAGATGATATAACAATTAGTGATATACACTGGTGCGGGATATCAGACCGAAGACCAGATGAAATCGGTGGTAAATGGTGGTAATCAAACAGCAGCAGAAGAGAACACCTGATATGACTATAAACACTGCAATACAGCGTGGCAGTATAGTCAGCATGTATAGTTCACAGCCAGGCTATGTATCAATAGCTAAGTAAGGCATCCGATACCCTGATATGGGGGGGCCTGGTCATGGAAACGATGCTGCTCAGTGTGTTCAGTTCCGACTGTAGTAGCTGTATGGAGCACTTGACTCCCGTATATTGCAGCTGGATGTCACCGAATGACGAATGGTATGTCCCTAAGGAAAGCCCCAGCGCATGGGCTGGTGTACAGCACAGCGGTAGATCGCCACTGTGGACAGATCAAGTCCTTCCGCGTCCTCCAGGGGCAGACTTCCGGAATGTCAGAAGCAGGCGTCACGTGATGTGGGTGGGTAACGTCAACGCATTTCGCAAGGGGGGATTCCGCGTAGCTTCATCTGGACGAGAAATCCCACATGCCCGATCCCGCCAGGAAGGCGACACTCCACTGTGCTAATCACAGGCAGTGAGACATTTCCTGATCTGTGCCGGGAAATGTCTCACTGCCTGTGATTAGCGCTGTGCAGTGTGGGCTTCCTGGCAGGCTCTGGCATGTGGAATTTTGAACATGCCAAGCCCATCTCTAACAACAAATTGTGCTGGCCCTCCTGTACATCCTGTACATCAGCCCCATAAAGTAACCAGCACTGGGTTCCAATGTGCTGCCGCTGCTACCATGGAGACAGAGACCAGCGCTGTGAATAGCCGAGACAGGACAGCAACTCTGGTTGTTCCAGCACTGGTCCATACTGGGAGGATTCCCCCATCCACCTATAATGTGTAGATGGGGGAATTGGATCATTTCCTTTTTTTTCATTCAACCTAATAGTTGAATGAAAAAAAGTGATCAATGTATGGGCTGCCTAAGAGCCAAGACCAGCCATAGACAGTTTAAATCTCAGCTGGTTCAGCAGGAACTGGCTGAGATTCGAACCATTAATGAGCAGATTCTCTTATGATTATCACTAGTGGTTGCTATAGCCCAGTGTTTCTCAACTCCAGTCCTCAAGGCGCCCCAACAGGTCATGTTTTCAGGCTTTCCATTATTTTGCACAGGTGATTTGATCAGTTTCACTGCCTTAGTAATTACCAAAGCCGTTCCATCTGAGGGAAATCCTGAAAACCTGACCTGTTGGGGCGCCTTGAGGACTGGAGTTGAGAAACACTGCTATAGCCACTAGTGATAATCACTGTTTGTCGGGAGAATACAATTGCTGGGCAGGAGGGATATTCCCCTGTCAGCACTGTCTGTGTTGATGGGGGAATTATGCAAGTTTCTTTCCTGCAATCTGTGGATGCAGGAAAGAAATTTGCTCCGTATATTACCTGCCTAACTGAAAGTGAAAGTAAATTGTGAAGGTCTTGAAAGAACAGGAGAGGGGGAGGGAAACAGATGGGGGAGAGAAGGGATGGAGATAATGCAATTCAGTGATTACAGTGTACTGCAGTCTGCAGTGCACACACTTACCCACGGTCCAGGCTAGAATCTCAGGCATCATTCACACACAGCCAGGAATGCTGCTGATTTTCATATTTCCCGCCCACACATCCCCTTTCTTCAGATACAGCACACCGGGATAGTGTGGGCGGGACTGGAAGGAGGAGGAGGAGGCGCTGTATTCCTCCCTGCTCGTATGTGAGGAGAGTGAGGGGGGGTGGCTGTACTCGCTGGGCTGTGAAAGAGTGTCATAGACTGACATTCGGCTCAGCTTGCAGTCACCACTCTCGGAATTTACAGGCTGGTTCTGAATGAGATGAAAGCTTGGGCCCCCTCTCCCACAGTGCTTGTGGAGTCCTTCCTGTAACTCCCTCTTCTCCGTGCCAATGAGGATGCAGGGAAAGGAGCAGATCGAGCGGCTGTGGTTGTGTGAGCGCTGTTATGCAGAGTCAGCGAGCAGAGGGAGGGGGGAGGAATCCCCCGCAGGAGCTGACTGGGGACGCTCTCCCTCTCAGGAGAGACTTTGTTACCCCAGCAGCAGCCCGAGCGAAAAAAAAATAATATATATATATATATTTTTTTGGGGGGGCACATGGTGGGGCACAGCATAATGTTGGGGGGGCCAGGGCCCCCTCTGGTCCCCCCTAGGGACGCCATTGCCCAGGAGTTAGTGAAGTGGTTGACAAAGCTTTCCTCTTCTTCCTCCTTTCAGGTGCAGAGCAGCCATGTGTCTGAAAGTACTGCAAATGCATCTTTTTCTTCTCCTCAAATACACAAAAAATACTCCTCTTCTGTGGTCCCCTGCTGGCTCCTCCTACCTTCCAAATACTCCCTCTAGCAAGAGGCTTGCTAGGGGAGTAATCATGCAGGCCACACTGTGTGCATCTATTGACACACAAAATATGGATTGGCATTGCCCCCGCATCACTGGATTTGGTTGACAGCAGAAGCCAATGGCTCCCGCCGCTCTCACTGATTCCAGTGAGGAGGGAGAGAGAAAGCAGTGCCGCTGCTCTCGGGTACAGCGCTGGATCGAGATCAGGCTTGGGTAAGAATTTAGGGGGGACTGGGGGAAGCTGCACCCCAAAAATGCCTACATCCTCTAAATAAATAAAAAAGAGTAGATAGATTTTTCGATGTATGTGTCACCTAGAGTGAGTGAGTGAGTGAGTAAATAACTTGTATAGCACTACAAATGCAAACTAAATCGCCTCAAGACGCTTATTTCCGTCCAGTGTCATCCTGATCCTTCAGAAGAGGCGGGTCTTACGTTTTTTTCCTGAAGGCCCGATGGTTTTCTTCCATGCGGATGTTGGTGGGCAACGTGCAAAAAAATTGGGAGTTCCCACTTCCGCGAAATTTCGCAAACAAAATCTGTAATTTTGCATTGAAGCCAATTTTACCTAAATTGCTTGTTCCTACTGGTGCTACAGTATTGCAAAAATGACTGCACTCACACTATCATTATAACAAAAAACTCTAAAGCTGCTGTAACTATGATGTGAATTACATTCATCTAACATTAAATATAAAATTAAATAAAATATAATATAAAATATGTACTGTTCAGTTGTGACAACAAAATTAATAAATCAATAGATACTGTATATAAAATATATAAATAAATAAAAAAATTATTCCATTAAGGTGCTATAAAAATTGTGAAATGTACCATGTATAAATTCAGTCCACATTAAAAAGTGCAATTAACCAAAAGTGTTATACATCCACAGTTCATCCACCATGTGAAGCTCTGTACATATTTTATTTTAGGTCATATACAATAAACTAAAAGCCAGGTCTACTCAGAGTTGTATTATCCCAGCTTGCAACTTATGCCCTTTGCTGAGGATTCTAGTGTATCTACAGAAAATACTTGTATTGCATTGTAGGGCAACTATAAAATATACATTTCTTTTGGAGGATAGAAAGAAATACATGAAATGGACCTTGCTTTGTGCACTGGTCCAAATCATTTGGTGGAGGGGGGATTATGGTGTGGGGTTGTTTTTTAGGGGTTGGGCTTGGCCACTTAGTTACAGTGAACTGAACTTTTAAGGCGTCGGCATACCAAGACATTTTGGACAGTTTCATGCTCCCAATTTTGTGGGAACAGTTTGGGGATGGCTCCTTCCTGTTCCAACATGACTGCGCACCAGTGCACAAAGCGAGGTCCATAAAGACATGGATGAGCAAGTTTGGGGTGGAGGAACTTGGCTGGCCTGCACAGAGTCCTGAATTCAACCCAATAGAACAACTTTGGGATGAATTAGAGTGGAGACTGCAAGCCAGGCCTTCTCGTCCAACAACAGTGCCTGACCTCACAAATGCACTTCTGGAAGAATAGTCAAACATTCCCATAGACAAACTCTTAAACCTTGTGGACAGCCTTCCCAAAACAGTTGAAGATGTTAAAGCTGTAAAAGGTGGGCCAACTCAATATTGAACCCTACAGACTAATGCCGCGTACACACGACCATTTTTCTCGTCAGGAAAAATTAATTTTTTTCTCTTTGACGAAAAAAACGACCGTGTGTGGGCTTTTGATCATTTTTCCAGATGAGAAAAACGGCATTAATCACAACGAGAAAAATTAGAGCATGCTCTATTTTTTCTCATCGTGATTCACGGCATTTTTTTCCGCGGCAGTTTTACCATAGGGAAACACTGCCGGGGAGCCTACACACGGTCGTTTTTCTCGACCAAGAGAAAAAATGTCGGGAAAAACGGCCGTGTGTAAGGGAACAAGCCGTTCCTCGTTTTTCCCGTTGAGAAAATCGATCGTGTGTATGCGGCATTAGACTGGGATGCCATTAAAGTTCATTTGCGTGTAAAGGCAGGTGTCCCAATACTTTTGACAATAGAGTTTATGTTAGTTATGGCCACTCACGCCAGAGTGAGATAAATAATTCTAGGCCCATTATTCAGGGTTACCTCTAAACTGATGACCTGTAAGGGTTTTTAAAGCATCAGCTATGGAAAATTTAGGGTACCGCAGTTTGTCATTGTTTCATGAGAACATGCAATTGGTTTGACATGCTGGGGATCTAAACCTCAATTTTTATATTTTACAAAAAATTTGGTAATATATTGCATTTGTGTGCCCTAAAATGAGTGTATTTTTTACTGAAAATTTGCACTTGACCTTAATGCGCTCAACTTATTAGCGCACCGGTTGTGAGTCAGTCAACAGTAAGTGGATTTAAACATGCTTGGGACAAACACAGATCTATACTAAAAAAGTAAAAAAAAAGTATAAATTAACCAGTTGGAGTTGAGTGCCTGAAAATATGCGGCCTCTCGGCAGTCGGTCTGTGGCGCAGAGCGGCCGCATATTTGCGTTCTATATCGCCAACAGTGCTGTGCGAAGAGTGGTCGGTGGCTCATTGAAAGTTCCAGATCGCTGTTTATGTTTGGGACTTTTCTGATCATGTGACCACCATGACAGCCAATTACGGCAGTCACATGGACATAAGCACCGCCTTGCCTCCCATCATAGCAAACCCCTTAAAGCAGAGGTCTCCAACCTGTGGTCCACGGCCCAACACCAGGCCGTAGCGCCTCTTCTGCCGGGCCGCGGAGGAGACAAGTAATGTCAGCGGTGTGGCGATGGGGGAGAGAGATGACATCATCTCTCATTGCCCGCACCGCTGTTCCGCCCTTACTTACAGGGCCGCGAAGGCTGCTCTACACGGAGGTGCAGCCGCGACCCAGAAGAGAGAGAATGACGTCATCTCTCACTGCCCACCCTCACTCTCATCTCTCCCTCGCACGTGCATGTGTTTCAACTGCAGCTATTTTACCGCGCCGTGGAGAGGCTGACAGCGTTGTACCTGGCTGCAAGTACTCTACAGACATATTACATGTAAATGAATTAAGGACAAACTGCTATTTTTTTGATGGCAGTCAGGTAACTGTGGCAATCTCCATGATCTTAGCAGGCAGCGTGGCAAGTGACATATCCTCATCTGGTGGCAGACATAGTGGCAAGTGACATCCTCATCCGGTGGCAGACATAGTGGCAAGTGACATCCTCATCCGGTGGCAGACATAGTGGCAAGTGACATTCTCATCTGGTGGTAGACATAGTGGCAAGTGACATCCTCATCCGGTTTGCAGACATAGTGGCAAGTGACATTCTCATCCGGTGGCAGACATAGTGGCAAGTGAAATTCTCAGCTGGTGGTAGACATAGTGGCAAGTGACATCCTCATCCGTTGGCAGACATAGTGGCAAGTGACATTCTCATCTGGTGGTAGACATAGTGGCAAGTGACATCCTCCACTGGTGACAGACATAGTGTCAAGTGACATTCTCATCTGGTGGCAGACATAGTGGCAAGTGACATTCTCATCTGGTGGCAGACATAGTGGCAAGTGACATTCTCATCTGGTGGTAGACATAGTGGCAAGTGACATCCTCATCTGGTGGCAGACATAGTGGCAAGTGACATCCTCATCTGGTGGCAGGTGACGTGGCAAGTGACAAGCGATGGTTGCAAGTGACACACTCGGGGCTCCCACTGATTCTGCATTATGGTGAGTTGAACTATTTCATTTTATATTACAATGTAATGATATAAATAATGCGTTTCAATCATCCTGACACCATAATAACCATGGTGCCGGGATGATTGAAGCGCCAACAGCAGTCATTGCCCTGACAAATTGCTCGCGAAAAAATCGAAAAAACAAAACAAAAATGTCTCTGGCAGTGAAAAGGTTAAAAACACATATACAGGACTGAATACAAATACAGGTGGGCAGGCAGCATGGGTGATGATCTTTTGGTACCCTGCAGCTCTCACTGGTTTCTCAGTCTTCAATCCACTCTCAAAACGAACAACCCAAAAAAAACCCTCTAAAGACAGCTGAGGGTGAAAAGACCCTTTAAATACAAAGTTTGTGAAAAAATAAAATTATTTTTTAGTAAATAAGTCTGTCCATTCCTTGGCTAACAAAAATGTTCATAATGCAAATACATCTATGTCAACAAACGTGGCAGCACAAATAATGTCATTTAAAAAAAAATATGCATAACTGTATTTGTGTATAAATATCAAAGGTTATTTGTGGTCACAGTCGCACGCTTGAAAATGAAAATCTTTTTTTAACAAAAAGCGAGAATTTCACTCTCTGGTGGCAGCATGGTTAAATAAATAGATTTTTCTGTATGAAAGGCAAACAGTTCCAGAGGAATTAGAATTTAATATTTTCGATGAAAAATATAAACATTCGATTTTTACATTAATAATTGAATTACAGTCTTAAATGAGAATTTCACTCAACGGGCACTTAGCTTTTTTTTTTTTTTAACAAATTTACATATATTAGGCAAGAAAGTAATTGCAATTGACTTGACATGTTGGGGATCTAAACCTCAATTTTTATATTTTTCAAAAAATTGGGTAATATATTGAATTTGTGAATTAAAATTTGTGTATTTTTTTAACAAATTTACATTTTAACAAATTTAAATATATTAGGCAAGAAAGTCATTGTTTCATGAGGGCATGCAACTGACTTGACATGTTAGGGATCTAAACCTCAATTTTTATATTTTTCAAAAAATTGGGTAATATATTGAATTTGTGAATTAAAATCTGTGTATTTTTTTAACAAGTTTACATTTTAACAAATTTACATATATTAGGCATAAAAGTCATTGTTTCATGAGGGCATGCAATTGACTTGACATGTTGAGGATCTAAACCTCAATTCTTATATTTTTCCAAAAATTGGGTATTATATTGAATTTGTGAATAAAAATTGGTGCATTTTTGTTTTTTTAACAAATTTACATTTGAACAAATTTACATATATTAGGCATAAAAGTCATTGTTTCATGAGGGCATGCAATTGACTTGACAAGTTGGGGATCTAAACCTCAATTTTTATATTTTTCCAAAAATTGGGTAATACTGTATATTGAATTTGTGAATTCAAATTTGCGTATTTTTTTTTAACAAATTTACATTTTAACAAATTGACATATGACATATGTCATATTCTTATGCCGCGTACACACGATCGATTTTCTCGACGGTGAAAACGCCGTCGAGAAAATTGATGGGAAAAACAAGGAACGGCTTGTTCCCCTACACACGGCCGGTTTTCCCGACATTGTTTCTCTTGGTTGAGAAAAACGACCGTCTGCAGGCTCCCCGGCAGTGTTTCCCTATAGGAAAACTGCCGCGGAAAGAAATGCCGTGAATCACGACGAGAAAAATTAGAGCATGTTCTAATTTTTCTCGTCATGATTAATGCCGTTTTTCTCGTCGGGAAAAATGATCAAAAGCCCACACACGGGCGTTTTTCTCGTCAAAGAGAAAAAATGTCATTTTTCCCGATGAGAAAAATTATCGTGTGTACGCGGCATAAGAGACACAAATAATATAGGCAACAAAGTCATTGTTTCATGAGGGCATGCAATTGACTTGACATGTTGCGGATCTAAACCTCAATTTTTATATTTTTCAAAAAATTGGGTAATATATTGAATTTGTGAATTAAAATGTGTATTTTTTTAACAAATTTACATTTTAACAAATTTGCATATATTAGGCAAGAAAGACATTCTTATGCCGCGTACACACGATCGATTTTTTTCTGCGGTGAAAACACCGTCGAGAAAATCGACGTGAAAAACGAGGAACAGCTTGTTCCCCCCACACACGCCCGTTTTAGATGACATTTTTTTTTTGGTCGAAAAAAACGACCGTATGTGGGCTCCCTGGCAGTGTTTCCCTATGGGAAAACTGCCGCGGCAAAAAACGACAGGAATCACGACGAGAAAAATTAGAGCATGTTCTAATTTTTCTCGTCGTGATTAATGCCGTTTTTCCCGTCGAGAAAAACGACAAAGAGCCACAGATGATCGTTTTTCTCGTCCAAAGGGAAAAATTTTGTTTTTCTCGACGGGAAAAATGATCGTGTGTACGCGCCATTAGAGACACAAATAATATTTAAATAGACCACCAAATAAATGTAATTAACTTCTTACTTCTGGGACATTTTTTAACTGTCCTCACTCACAGCTCTGATTGACTAGGGATGAGCCCAAAATAATAGCACATCGATTTTTCCAGCAAAATACAGTAGTTTACACGTTTACTGAAATTGGGTAAACTGCACCTCCATCATCCATGTGGATGCTTGTGACGCACTGTGGTTCCATGCTTCAACCTCATCGCTGTATACAGTAGTGACGCAGGAGTTGGAGAATGGGCCACGCTGTGTGGCCAGGGACACAAGTGTCCAATATTCCTGGTGGTGACAAATGCTGAAAATACTGACGGAATGGAGGTGTTCTGTCAATATCTCCAACCCATCAGAAACTCCAACAACCTCACTTCCAGTTTATTTAAAACCTTAGTAATCTGACATTTTGACAAATTGGTGGTTAGACACAACACAGACAACCGAATAGAGTCCGGTACAGGAAGCCTGAGCTGTTTTGACAGCACAGCGGCTAACGAGGACAAAGTTGTCGCCGCCTCGGAGGTGGACATTTTTTGGGCTAGTATAGGAGTGGAGTAAGAATCTTCGCTCATAATATCCTGCATCGGACTCTATTTGGTTTCCAGCATTGTATCCAATCACCAATTAGTCAAAAACTCCAATTACTGCTGGTTTTAAATAAACCGTAAGTTAATGGGTTGGAGTTTCTGACAGGTTGGCGAACTTGACATAACAAAGGGAATGTAGGACCACTGCAGAGATGAGCATATGACCACTTCTATAGCTAGCTTTTTTGATGACTGACATCCTCTGACATGCTTTTATCTTCTAGATCAGGGTTCCTCCACATATTGCTAGGGGTTCCTTGAGCAATTCCAGCCTCTCAGATATTACCTATTTATTATCATTTAGTAACCAATAACGTCATGTTATCGAATTCAGTCAACCAACCATTGATAAATCCTCCTTGAATTCATCATAACAAAGGCTCATTCCCTGATAATTATTTCATTGGATCAGTGGCTGCTGATAGCCACTCTCTTTGCTGATAGCCCAGGCACTACTTTTGTAACATCCTCACTGTAGTCCCCTAAAATGGAATGTTACATAAAATATAAAAATATAGGAACGAACAGGCTTTTTATGGCAGAAGAGATATATTATAGGCTCAAATCCCAAAGCTAACACATAACCCTCATTTTCAAAAAAGTGACAGCTGTTTCCCAGTTGAGTCCAAAATATGTACACTCTCTTGGTTGAAAATAGTGTTCCTTAGGTTGATGTTAAAGCTTTGTGAATTGAGCCCATTGTCTCTTCTGCTTATAGGATTCTTACCTGCCTGTCCGTGATCCTCTTGGCAATGTGCTCTGGATTACACATGCACAGTTCAGTGTATGATTTTGGCATCTGCTGGGATGAATAAACTCCCAAACATGTGTGGAAGTTACATCCTCCCAGCACGGTCAATAAAGATGGCTGACGTTACTGAACTCGGAAGAAGATTGGGTGAATATGCCACTGTCAAAAAGGGAGGTTAAGGATGTCACATCTCTGGAGTAGAGGTGAGTATAGCTCCATTTTCATATGTGACCGGTGATGTAAATATGTAGTGGAAGGACCTGGTAGTCTCAGACTATTGGTTTTACCCACCCACTTGTTGGCAGCCCCAATTCACCACCAGCTCCTGCAAAGCTGGCCAAGGGCCCCCCCCCCCCACTAACTTTAGACACAGAAGCAAGATAGAGCACTAATTCCTGAATTATGGAGAAACTCCACCATCTTAGTTACTCACATTCCCTTGGCCTGAGGCGCGCTGCCATACGCAATTTAGAGACTCTTTGAATAAGCAATTGTCCACACCAAGATGCTTTACTTGAACTACATTGAATCATTACAACACAACACATTGATAACAACTTCCCCTTCTCCCACAAACAGGGAATACTGCTCGGTCTTTCCAAAAAAAATATCTCAATTGGCAGTCTTTAACTTAGGTCCCTTTAGCCAAGAGTGCCTTAGGCCCTACCCCGGAGGGGCTTGTTCCCAGTTTCCTTCAGGCCTACATAATGACTGGACCAGACCGGTTCTTCCCCTACGTCTGTGTTTCTCTATCCTAAGCAGGCCCCATACACAATGTATAATAGGGTGACCGCACCCTGTGACACTCTCAAGGGCAGGACTTAATTAGGCAGATAATTAACCCCTGCCTACACACTAAAATAGAGTCGCTTGATGAACAGGCTTGAAGACCCCTGGTCTGTCCTGCCCAGCACACTTTGACTCATGCCATATGCCTACCTCATTCACACCCATTGCTACTGTACTACAATTGCCAATGCATCATGGACATGTAAGTTTGGTACAGCGCTCATGCACCATGACAGGGGATGTTGGTGCTTCCTTACCACTGCCTCCAGGTGTCCAAACATAGCTACAACTTATGTATGGAAGGGAAGACATCACAGAGATTATGATGGTAACTTTCTCCCTTAGGTCCCATTCACGCTGAGTGTCTAGACCTGTATCTTAAGGATCTGATGTTTAGGTGCGGTTGGAGGGCACAGGTGCACCATCCAACCCCATTGCTAGCAGCCTGTCAAAATGAGAGGCTGATACCTGTTGCAGCTGGACTGGTCTGGATGGTGAACCTAGTGGTACTGTAAGGTACCTGTGATAGGTAGTGTCCGAAGTGGAGCTTGTGTGCTGAGGATTCAGGCGAAAACGTAGTCAGGCAGATCAGGTCAGCAACAGATCAGGGAAAGCGGTAAACTATTGAAATCCAGAGAGTGGTCAGGCAGGCAAAGGTCATACACGAGATGGTGGTGAAGTACAAAATCAGCAGGCTAGAGAGTAGTCAGGAATTCAGGCAGAAGTTCATATACGGTATTCAGAGTCACAACACCCATGGCGCTAGTCCACAGAAACGGGCACTAAGAGACAGGATGTGCTGCTATTTATGGGCTGCATTGATTGTAGATTGTCCACAGCTGGCAGCAGGTGGGGCTAGTGAGTCCAAGGTAATGCATCAAACAGAGATAACATTGACATAACTCCAGAGCTCCTCTGTGGCACAACAAGTAAGACTGCAGCTGTGGGACCAGGAACATCCCGGTTCGAATACACCCAGGTACATGACAGGTACTTATGTTTAGGGCAGCATGCACTCGGAACATACTGCCCTAGACATACGTATACCTATGTGCACCATCCAGGCTCAGCAGCTGTCATAGAGTTTAACAGACTGGATGGATGGTGCACCTGTGCCTTCCACCTTCACCTAAAGTTGGAGCCCCATGCATCGGGGCTAAACGCCTAAATAGATTGGTTACATAAAAAAATGCACATTTACCATGTGTATAGGGACAGGAAGTATAGGTGACTAGCACAGAGTTTAAGCAAAACAGATTTTTTTTTTTTTCATAAAGAAAAAAGAAAATCCTCCCTGCTGTAGGGTGAAAATGCAATCTGTGTCTCGGGGCAGCCTGAAATTTGCCATTAATGACTCTGTCTATTTTTAGCGATACAATGTGATTTATTTTCCTTACAATCAGATAATTAAGTCTCTTCCATCTCTAGAGAAGCTCCTCGGGGACCTGTAATAATCTTAAGGCTTTAGTTTTACATTTACGTGTAAATTACACTATGATAGAACATTCCACTTATTATTAATACCATTTATGTTTAAGCTCAATCCTTTTTCATTTTCACTGTTACTTCTTGTTTTAAAAACTGGAGATGACGTTTTAAAATGCTTTCGGCTGGAGTGTTTGCTGTTACATTTTGCACAACTGAAATGAATCATTTTAAAGGGTTGGTCAACCGTGAACTGATCTTTCATATTTCAGCTGTTGAATAAATACTGGTGGGCTAAATTCACGGTGGAATGTAATATCATGTAGGGAGTTTGGTGATGGGTTGGAAGTGCTTGGGTTCCCAGCTTTGATCTGCAGCCACCATTAGAGAACCATGCTTTTTCTTTTTTGAAATCATCACCATTCTGTGCATAGTCAAAAAGGTGGCAGGGAGGAAGGAGTAAGACTCGGGGACCAGTGGCACTTATTTCTTAAAGGTGAACTGCAGACAGCATTGCCTTAGTTAGCACACATAAGCACTACAGCACAGCTGTGTCACCTTGTGCTGCTTATCTCTTTCCTAGTTTAGGTTCTGTTGTACACAGACTTCAAGAGGTTGATACCTTATATAATTCTGATCAGGGCTGCTATTAGAAATCATGGTGCCCCATACAGTCTACATGACAGACACCCCCCCCCCCCCCACACACACACACACAATTTTTTTTTTTAATGATTTAAAAAAAAAAAAATATTTCAAAAAAAAAATGTGTTGTTTTTTTACATTTTTATTTTTTACATATTTTAAATTATTTATTACTATGGTTGAGCGGACCCGAACTGAACATTTGGATTTTTGGGTCCTGGACCCGAACCCGAACAATTGACTGTATGTTCGGGTTCGGGTCCGGCAATATGCATGTAAAGCAGCGCTTGTTTCCTGTGCTTAGAACTATCCCTGCACAAAGTGTAATTTCTGAAGGAAAATAAGTCATTTAAAACTCACTCGCGGCTATAATGAATTGCCGGCTCCCGGCAATACATAGAAAAGTCATTGATAATTTTTTTTTTTAAAAAGCGTGGGGGTTCCCCCAAATTTAATTACCAGGCCCTTCAGGTCTGGAAAGGATTTTAAGGGGAACTCCACCCCAAATAAAAAAAAAAATGGCGTGGCGTACCCCCAAAAATCCAGATCAGACCCTTTATCCGAGCATGCAACCTGGCAGGCCGCAGGAAAAGAGGGGGGGGGGCGAGAGAGCGCCCCCCCTCCTGAACCGTACCAGGCCACATGCCCTCAACATGGGGATGATGTCCCCATGTTGATGGGGACAAGGGCCTCATCCCCACAACCCTTGCTCGGTGGTTGTGGGGGTCTGCGGGCAGAGGGCTTATCGGAATCTGGAAGACCCCTTTAACAAAGGGGACCCCCAGATCCCGCCCCCCCTATGTGAAATGTTAATGGGGTACAAATGTACCCCTACCATTTCACAAAGAAAGTGTCAAAAATGTTAAAAATGACAATAGCCGGTTTTTGACAATTCCTTTATTAATGTCTTCTCCTTTCTTCCATCTTCTTCCATCTTCTTCTTTTCTCCATTCGGGTTTCTTCCTCCATCTTGTTCTTCATCTTCCTCTTCATCTTCATCTTCATCTTCCTTCTTCCTTCAGTGTTCTCGTCCGCATCTTGCTCCGGCTTCTTGTTCCCCTTCTTCTTTCTTTGGCCGCTCAGCTTGAATTGGAGGTTCCTGCTGTGTGACGCTTCAGTTCTTTAGTTCTCCTCTTGGTCCGCTGCCACCCTGTGACCCCGCCCCCCTCTGACGCACATGGATTTCACGGGGACTTTCCCCGTGGTGTCAGAGGGGGGCGGGGCCACCGGGTGCCAGCGGACCCAGAGGAGAACTTAAGAACTGAAGCGTCACACAGCGGGAACCTCCAATTCAAGCGGAGCGGCCGGAGAAAGAAGAAGGGAAGAAGAAGCCGGAGCAAGATGCGGACGAGAACACCGAAGGAAGAAGAAGATGAAGAGGAAAAGGAAGATGAAGAACAAGATGGAGGAAGAAACCCGAATGGAGAAAAGAAGAAGATGGAAGAAGAAGGTGGAAGAAGATGGAAGAAAGGAGAAGACATTAATAAAGGAATTGTCAAAAACCGGCTATTGTCATTTTCAACATTTTTGACACTTTCTTTGTGAAATAGTAGGGGTACATTTGTACCCCATTACCATTTCACATAGGGGGGGTGGGATCTGGGGGTCCCCTTTGTTAAAGGGGTCTTCCAGATTCCGATAAGCCCCCCACCCATAGACCCCCACAACCACCGGCAAGGGTTGTGGGGATGAGGCCTTGTCCCCATCAACATGGGGACATCCTCCCCATGTTGAGTGCATGTGGCCTGGTACAGTTCAGGAGGGGGGGCGCTCTATCGTACCCCCTCTTTTCCTGCGGCCTGCCAGGTTGCATGCTCGGATAAAGGGTCTGGTCTGGATTTTTTTTTATTATTATTTGGGGTGGAGTTCCCCTTAAAATCCTTTCCAGACCTGAAGGGCCTGGTATGGATATTTGGGGGGAACCGCACGCATTTTTTTTTAAAATTTGCGGCAGAGTTCCCCTTAATATCCATACCAGACCTGAAGGGCCTGGTAATTAAATTTGGGGGAACCCCCACGCTTTTTTTTTATTTTTTTATCAATGACTTTTCTATGTATTGCCGGGAGCCGACATTTCATTATAGCCGCGAGTGAGTTTTAAATTACTTTTTTTCCTTCAGAAATGACACTTTGTGCAGGGACAGTTCTAAGCACGGGAAACAACTTGTGGATATGGATATTATGGATATGGATATTAAGGGGAATGTAACGGCACCCCAAATATCAAAGATCTTCCCTCTCCTGGACACAAATTCACTGTTGATCCTCCACAGCCAGACGACCACTTCCCATAGGAATTAATCCTTCTGGAAGAACGAGACAACACGCTCTGTATCTTTCCAAAAAATAGAATGAGCTTTATTGAAAAACACTGTAACTTTTATATACATCCAATACTGCATTAACCCAAAATGAACAATGGTCAAGCTCCACCCACAACACAACAAGACCCAATACACATTATTTTGACACCTCCTAGACGACAACAGGTTAGCTTTTGTCTCCCAACTATCAAAGACTTCACACAATATTTGCATAACAAACTTTTAATACACATCTTACAATGAAAGGATCTGTAGCCACTCTGTCTACTACAACACCTATAATTACAGGCTTAACTCCCATTATCAACAGACTTTACTCAATGACGACCTTCAATACACATCTCTCAATTAACCTGTTAAGTTCAGAATAAAACAATATTGTGGACTAATATTACTATTTCAATTTCAAGCAATCCAAGCCATATTTTTAATGTCCATGGTTTCCTGGCTCACCCTGTGTCCAACGTGACCCTCCTGTCACACATCTCCCCTTTTGGCAGGAGACTAACACAGGAGGTGACCCCAGATGGGTTGACTCTGAAGTTAGTCCATAGGTCCATTCTTCTAATGCCGGTATCCACACAGTACCCCCAATAAATTGCTCCAAACAGAGCATTACTTACCCAGCCAACCTCTGCCTCTCTCAGAGAACATACCCGCCGCTGGGGAGAAGACAGGGTGACTGGGCTCAGTCCGTCATGCTGTTGGGGATCTGGGCCGACTGCCCAGCATCCCTGGGGTATACAAGTGGAGACTGAAGTCCCATCCACTTGTGGTAGGTGAAAATCCCCCAGTGCTTGCAAAGCAAGGCTGACATCCTCCTGTCTCAGTGTCACACCATTTTCTGGCGTTGGGTCAGTGAAGACCGAAGTCCCATCCACCGATATCAGCTCAAGTTGCAGTTGTGTGCAGAGGCCAGTAGCATTCTGCCCTGCTGCCAGTGATTCAGCTGGGGGTAAAAGCTTTACCCCCTTAGCTTGTTGCTGGAGAGAGGGGCCAACTGCCCCGGCTCCCTGAAACTCCCCAGTTGTTTCCGGTGCTGGGCAGAGGTTGCTATCACTCTGCCCTGTTGCCAGCACTTCTGCTGGGGACTCCACACCATCTGCTCTGGCTAACTGTTGGGGAGGGAAAAGGGCTGCTCCTCCTCCCTGCATCTCTGAAATCCCCTGGGAAAGAGGAACCATCACCTTCTCACTTCGGGCCTCCAAAACTGCCACGGGTGTAGAGCAGGGGTCTGCAGTACTTTGTCCTGCTGCCAGTACTTGAGCAGGCGATGCATAATCCATAACATCCTCTGAACAGTCCCTTAAGTCCATACCTTCTGTAATCTGTGGCTGGGGAGATGAGCCAACTGCCCTAGCTCCCTGGAACTCCATATCATCCACTTCAGCTTTAGGGGTGGCAATCTTCAGATTTTCCACTGCCGATTCTTCAGCCAGGCTAGCTCCCTGGAACTCCATATCATCCACTTCGGCTTTAGGGATGGCAATCTTCAGATTTTCCACTGCCGATTCTTCAGCCAGGATTTCATAGTTGTCAACTAGTATTTCCTGATAGTCCCAGGCAAAGGTAGCCCCACCCTGCTGCTGAGCAGATTCTAGCAGCTGTCTGTAGGCGATCTCCGATTGCCGTATCTCCGCCATTCTCCGCTCATGTTGCCGCTCTAGTTCTCTCTTTTGTCGCTGTAGTTTTTTTCTCTTGTCGCTCATCCTGCAGCTGGATGCCTCTAATGGCTTCCTGTATGGTGGTCTCTGATGGGTTAGCACCATATAATGCCAACCGCTCTCGAACTCGTTGCTGAAACAAATCTTCAATTGACCGGGGTCTTGCATCACCATCCCTCTGGTCCATCTCGGCTCTCAAGTAGGTCTTTCAGCGTGGCTTTCCTGCAGGCTGCATAGCTGGTCATTCACTGTGGTGGTTTGGAGTGTCCCAGGAACTGGAGGGAAAATCCCGCTGCTGCCAACCAATGTAACGGCACCCCAAATATCAAAGGGGGTAACGCCGTTTAAAGATCTTCCCTCTCCTGGACACAAATTCACTGTCGATCCTCCACAGCCAGACGACCACTTCCCATAGGAATTAATCCTTCTGGAAGAACGAGACAACACGCTCTGTATCTTTCCAAAAAATATACTGAGCTTTATTGAAAAACACTGTAACTTTTATATACATCCAATACTGCATTAACCCAAAATGAACAATGGTCCAGCTCCACCCACAACACAACAAGACCCAATACACATTATTTTGACACCTCCTAGATGACAACAAGTTAGCTTTTGTCTCCCAACTATCAAAGACTTCACACAATATTTGCATAACAAATGAAAGGATCTGTAGCCACTCTGTCTGCTACAACACCTATAATTACAGGCTTAACTCCCATTATCAACAGACTTTACTCAATGACGACCTTCAATACACATCTCTCAATTAACCTGTTAAGTTCAGAATAAAACAATATTGTGGAATAATATTACTATTTCAATTTCAAGCAATCCAAGCCATATTCTTAATGTCCATGGTTTCCTGGCTCACCCTGTGTCCAACGTGACCCTCCTGTCACAGGGAACTCTGCCGCAAATTTTTTAAAAAAATGCGTGCGGTTCCCCTCAAATATCCATACCAGGCCCTTCAGGTCTGGAAAGGATTTTAAGGGGAACTCCACCCCAAATTGAAAAAAAAATGGCGTGGAGATCCCCCAAAAATCCAGACCAGAACCTTTATCTGAGCACGCAACCTGGCAGGCTGCAGCAAAAGAGGGGGGACGAGAGAGCGCCCCCCCTCCTGAACCGTACCAGGCCACATGCCCTCAACATGGGGAGGATGTCCTCATGTTGATGGGGACAAGGGCCTCATCACCCCCAACCCTTGCCGGTGGTTGTGGGGGTCTGCGGGCGGGGGGCTTATCGGAATCTGGAAGACCCCTTTAACAAAGGGGACCCCCAGATCCCGCCCCCCCTATGTGAAATGGGAATGGGGTACAAATGTACCCCTACCATTTCACAAAGAAAGTGTCAAAAATGTTAAAAATTACAATAGCCGGTTTTTGACAATTCCTTTATTAATGTCTTCTCCTTTCTTCCATCTTCTTCCATCTTCTTATTTTCTCCATTCGGGTTTCTTCCTCCATCTTGTTCTTCATCTTCATCTTCCTCTTCATCTTCCTTCTTGCTTCGGTGTTCTCGTCCGCATCTTGCTCCGGCTTTTTGTTCCCCTTCTTCTTTCTTCGGCCGCTCAGCTTGAATTGGAGGTTCCCGCTGTGTGACGCTTCAGTTCTTCAGTTCTCCTCTGGGTCCGCTGGCACCTGGTGGCCCCGCCTCCCTCTGACACCACGGGGAAAGTCCCCGTGAAATCCATGTGCGTCAGAGGGGGGCGGGGTCACCGGGTGGCAGCGGACCAAGAGGAGAACTGAAGAACTGAAGCGTCACACAGCAGGAACCTCCAATTCAAGCAAAGCGGCCGAAGAAAGAAGAAGGGGAACAAGAAGCCGGAGCAAGATGCAGACGAGAACACCGGAGCAAGAAGGAAGATGAAGATGAAGATGAAGAGGAAGATGAAGAGAAAGATGAAGATGAAGAACAAGATGGAGGAAGAACCCCGAATGGAGAAAAGAAGAATATGAAAGAAGATGGAAGAAAGGAGAAGACATTAATAAAGGAATTGTTAAAAATGACAATAGCCGGTTTTTGACATTTTTGATACTTTCTTTGTGAAATGGTAAGGGTTGTGGGGATGAGGCCCTTGTCCCCATCAACATGGGGACATCCTCCCTATGTTGAGGGTATGTGGCCTGGTACGGTTCAGGAGGGGGGGCGCTCTCTCTTCCTCCTCTCTTTTCCTGCGGCCTGCCAGGTTGCGTGCTCGGATAAAGGGTCTGGTCTGGATTTTTGGGGGTACTCCACGCCATTTTTTTTTACATTTGGGGTGGAGTTCCCCTTAAAATCCTTTCCAGACCTGAAGGGCCTGGTATGGATATTTGGTGGGACCGCACTCATTTTTTTTTCATTTGCGACAGGGTTCCCCTTAATATCCATAGCAGACCTGAAGGGCCTGGTAATTGAATTTGGGGGTACCCCCACGTTTTTTTTTTTTTTATCAATGACTTTTCTATGTATTGCCGGGAGCCGACAATTCATTAATAGCCGCGAGTGAGTTTTAAATGACTTTTTTTCCTTCAGAAATGTCACTTTGTGCAGGGACAGTTCTAAGCATGGGAAACAAGCACTAATAGTCCTCAGAAGTTTGGGTCCCCATTGACTTCAATGGGGTTCGGGTTCAGGGTCAAGTTCGGGTCAAGTTCGGTCCCGAACTCAAACTTTTTACCAAAGTTCGGCCTAACCCATCGAACCCGAACATCCAGGTGTCCGCTCAACTCTATTTATTACATGTTTTTTTTTCTGTAGCTTCAATAACACTTAAAGTGGAGGTTCACCCAAACTCCAATACTTTGCCGTCCGCATCATTGCATAACCTAGATGACCACTGCCCTAAAAAATATTTTTTGGTGACATTTAAATACCTTATTTTCAATGACTTCCGGGTTTCCCTCCCGCGGGAGTATGCGTCTCCCCGGCGCCGCAGTGATGTCTGGGAGCTTGCCGCATTGATTTCTGGTAGCTCGCCGCAGTGTGTACTGGATGCAATACCATTTAGTTTACGGCGCTACTCGCCGTAAACACTGCGCAGGCGAGAGAAGGAGCGGTGAATGATGGGACAGGAGCAATCACCGCTTCCAGGAAACGATTGCTTGTGGGCTTCACAATGCCCACAAGCAAAATGGAAACTGCCAGGAAGGGAAAATATAAGTTGTTCTTTAATCTTTAACACTCAAACGGACAGGTTTTATTAAAAGACACCGAAAACGTGAGTATACATTTGTATTGCAAAACCCCATGGAATGCAAAAAAAAATAAAAAACAGACAAAGGCTCCTGTTCATTTATAAACTGAAGCACAGTTTACTATGCTCAGTTATAAATGGACACAGGAGCGATCAGTACCAATCGCTGTGTCCTAATCAGAAAAGTAAGGGGTCGGCAAATTACATATTTACCATCACCTTCCCCCACTCTGCATCCGCCTGCTCACCCGCAGCACTCAGCGGGAGAGGGAAGCCATCAGCACTGTGGGGGGGGGGGACAAGAGGAGGGCCCGGGCATACAGGGTGAATCAGATTGGGCAGCACAGGAAGGGGGATCAGTGCAGCAGGGCAGGAGGTTAATTTCAGGAATGATGCACTGTGCCTGTGTCTCTCCCTCCAGCAGCTGAAAGACAGTGGCAGGGAGTGAGTAAAAATCATCTTTTAGCTACTGGAGGGAGAGTCACAGACACAGTGCATCATTCTGTAATGAGATAAAAAACAAAGGCAGGCACCGCTGAAGTAAAACTGTGTGATTTTAATATAGCAGTAACATTAAAACACTCACATTAAGGTGTCTTTAGATCGGCATGTGGGGGTCCTGTGGAATGTGCACCTCCGCTCGTGCCAGCAATGTTCAAGCCCAGTGCAGTGGAGACGGTGTTCAATCCTGTGGAGGGTTTTCTGGGTCTCGTGCGGCGGCCGAATGGAGGCCTGGAGCGTAAGCTGCTCGTCTGAGCCAATGGCTCCCACTTCTGTCAATCACAGCCAGTGAGCCAATGAGGAGAGGGTAAGGGGTGGGGCTAAGCTGCGGATCTATGTGTCTTATAGAGCAGAGTTCGGGAGCGAGCACGCACCAGTGTCCCTAAAGCAAGTGGCTTTCTATTGAGGGTACTGGTCAAGGGGGAGAAATCAGGAGCATCAGCGGGGTACCCGAGAAGACGAGGATTGAGGCTGCTCTGCGCAAAACCACTGAACAGAGCATCTAAGTATAACATGTTTTATTAAAAAAAAAAAAAAGCTGAGCTTTTAATACCAATTTAAGTACAACCAATGCCAACCAATGAGGAGTTATGTGTTTTACCTGGTTGGCTCTGAGGTGGGTGGTGATAGAAAGAAGGGAAGGGAAGGGAAGGAAGGGAATCCCCTTCATGATGGTCATGTATCATGTGACAGGTGGTCCGGACCCTGTCACATGGGCAGGTGGTTGGTTGGACTTCTGGAGCCTCTGCCTGGACCACAAGTGAAACATGGGCCCATGGGAAAGTACCAGAGTTGAAGGGGTTTATGTGTTCAGTGACCAGGAGGAAAAGTAGAAGAGGTTTAGGACTGGCATCCATGCATGTGAACAGTATGTGCATTTGGGCTGAAGACAGACATGATGCTCTGAGATCATTTATGTAATGGTGGAGCCCAGCTGTGCAGGACAGCCACGTGGAAATAACTCATCCCCCTTACATTCTCACTATACAAGTGGGAGCGTCTGAAGACCCAGTTATGAGGACCGACAACTATTAAATCTGTGTTGTTTTGAGTGTTTACACCAAAATTTGTCCAACCTGCAAAGAGTTCTACAATTCATAAATCACGATTGCTACAATTCAATAAATGTTGTGATTTTCTACAAATTACAGTATAATTACAGCACATTTAGTGGAGAATTACAAAGCGATGACTCCGATCCGACCATCCCTCTTTGTTAATTTAGAAGGATCGGCAACATCTGGACAGGCTTTTACTTATCTCTACATATAATGGAGGTAGACAGAGGTCAGACCTCTGTGTTGTTTTGTAGGGCAATGCAAAAAAATCCCCTGCACTGTTTTGGGGCCCTTGCATAAAGGGATGCTATTAGAAATCACGGGGCCCCATAAAGCCTACCTACCTAATGTTTTCATTATATATTGCATTCATCTGAGTCCTGATTAGAATTAGCCTGCCTATGTTACGCCCCTTGTTACCATAAAAGTACAATTGTAATATTAATGTGATACCTACGTAATCATGTGTATAAAAACCTTCAATTGAATCAAATAATGCAGAACAGTTATTTGGAAAGATGCTGAGTGTATCTTTTGTTTCTGTTTCCTACTGCAGTAGTGAATATTAATTATTAATTTGGAACCACTAATCAATTTGAGGATAGGAGTTGCCTATCTATAAAATATGCAGAACAGCTAAATAGCCATGAACACGATGTTATGCTTCATAGCCATGGAAGAAATTATAGCCCCATCGAACAAGACTTATTCAGGTGAATAGTAGGGGCGGCCTATCCATTGTGGGTGCACGGGCGCCTCCCCTATCCACCACCCCTGCCCTCCCTATCCATGCGCCCAGCCCCTTTCAGGACACCCGGCGCATTAATTCCTATGGCAGTGTGGGCAGGGGGGGTGTTTTCTGAAGCACCTGATTAGAGCCAGAGGCTCTAATAGGCTTCAAACTAGGATGGGCTTGGGACACAGAGCATTGCATCTGGAGTCCCCCCAGGTGTGTTGCAACAGCGAATAAATATTCGCTGTTGCAACACTGATCCTCCATTCGGCCAATCGTGAAGCGGGCCTGATACTCCTCACCCAATTGGCTGAAAGGACAGGTGATCCTATTGCATGCCTAAGAGGAGGGGAGGAGACTCATGGCAGAAGCGAGGAGGAGAAGACACAGGAGCCCCTGCCTAATGTCCACCGCAGCCTGATGCCCGATGTCCCTGCTGCTGCCCGATGTGCCCACCGATGCCAGATGTCCCCATCAATGCCCGTTCCCTGATGTGCCTGCTGCTGCCCGATTAGGTCACTTTTATTCCTTTTACAAGGAATGTAAACATCCCTTGTAATAGAAAAAAAAGCATGACAGGACCTCTTAAATGTGAGATCTGGGGTCAAAAAGACCTCAAATCTCATATTTACACTAAAATGCAAAAAAAATTAAATAATAAAATGTCATAAAAAAAAAAAAAAAATCAGGGGGGCTGAATACAAATGCGCACACACACAACACTTTTCACACATTTATTTGTAAAAAAAAATTGAAAACCATTTATAATTTTCCTTCCATTTCACAATTATGTGCCACTTTGTGTTGGTCTATCACATAAAATCCCAATAAAATACATTTACGTTTTTGGTTGTAACATGACAAAATGTGGAAATTTCAAGGGGTATGAATACTTTTTCAAGGCATATATATATATATATATATATATATATATATATATATATCATAGTTTGTAGTCTTTATGACTTTCCACACATGTAGTAAAATACATTTTGGCCTAAATGTATGAAGTGCTGAATAGTAAAATATGGCTTGGTCATGAAGGGAGTAAAACCTTCTGCAGGTCAAGTGGTTAAATAACATACATAAAACCTGATAAGAAGTTAACGATTCAGTACTACGTAGTTCTTAAAAAATAACATTTTGTGTTTACAACAGTGACCAGGAATCTGTCATTTAGCAGCATTAGCCACTACCACCACTAAATGACGGATCCCTGCCAGCTTCTATTGGTAAACAAGCCACCCGGGACCATGGGTGACGTTATTAAAGGAGAAGTACAGCCAAAGCTTGTTTGGCTATACTTCTCCTATGGATCACAGGAGTACAGTTTGTTTTGCCCACATGTGACCCTTTTTCAGCTGACAGCAGGCTAAAGCTTGCTGTCGGCAGACGTCACAGAGCCAGTCCAGGCTCGGGCAAGATTGTGACCATATGCTTGGGATTTGCCCATAGTCCTGGCCGGCATCCGGCTCAGCCTCTCAGCAAGACCCTGAGAGTCTAAACTGGCCGCTCCTGCCCCCTCCACACCCCAGCGCTCCAGTGAGCATGGGGGGGGGGGGGGTTTGGGGGTCAGAGCAGGGAGCTGTGAGAACTAAGTTATAGAGTGATAGGCGGTGTTAGATCGCTCGCATCTCAGTCATCTTAGAGCCGGTGGGGGACAGATGCAGCATCAGACTGGTGCTTCATCCACTTTGGTAAGTATGACTGGGGGGAAAAAATACCATGCTTCTCCTTATCTATAGTAGGATGCCAACACATTTCAGCCAAAGCCTCAATCATAGCTACAATCCCCCCAGATTCCTTCTACAGTGTGCACATTGCAATGGTGCCAGAAAGCTATCATTTGCGATGAGAGTAGTGGTAGGGCAACATTGTTATGGTGGCAGGCCAGTACTATTGAGCATTAATCATTGTGTTTAGTGTACATATCTAGACGTGATTGATATTGGATTAACTTCAATTTACATTAGTATTATTATTATTTTTTAATAAAGGACTTTCCATACAACAATGAGACCCAAATAGAATGGTGCGGTATTTAAATGACCGATAGCACCACCAAAGCATAAATACAATCCAAGATATCACCAGCATACCATATTTAGATAAACAACTAGGACACTTTAATGTCATCAACAGATAGAAGTGACATTCAAAGCCATTAGGGGCCTCTTCCTTAGGCAGCCTTGACAGTCATTGCTTCCTGAGGAGAGGCCCATAGTGGTTTCAAAACATCACTTATTTTTTCTGTTGGTGACATTCAATTTTTCTGTGTGTTTATCGAAAAATTGGTATGCTGGTGATATCTTGGAATGTACATGTAAACAGGTTAGAAAGTGCTGGTTATATGCTACCCAGAAGGGAGGGAAAGGGTTAACTTGTTTCCTGGGTCTCCGTTTTTGGCGGCCTTCTGCTGGGCTCTGCCCACCCCCCTCCCCCCTTTTGCATATAAATCTGCTCTGCCCAGGTGAGTCCAGCCGCATGGGAAAAGGAATGGCTGACAGCTACCAGGTAACCAGATCCTCCAGCACACTATCCACCCAGACCCAGAGGGACTCCACTCAGCTCTCCTTCAGCTATCTTCTCTATTTGTCATCACTGAAGCATGCCTGCTGTGACAATACTGCCAAAGTCTATGGAGCTACTGAGACCTTCTGAAGATACCAGCATGGACACTGCCTGTAAAGGTATGTCAGGGCAGCACACAAGCCTGAATTAGGGTATGGAAAGGACTGCTTTTTAAACTGTGTCATGTTTTGCACCTTTCTAAAGCCCTGTACACACAATCGGATTTCCTATGGATTCTAATCCGATGGATTTTTCCATCGGAAATCCGATGAAGCTGACTTCCATCAGTCTTGCCTACACACCATCAGTCAAAAATCCAACCGTCCCCAAACGCCGTGACGTAAAACACTCCGACAAGCCGGGAAAAATTAAGTTCCATGCTTCTGAGCATGCGTCGACTTGATTCTGAGCATGCGTGGGTTTTTTGTCCGATGGAGTTCCACACAGACGATCGGAATTTGCTATTGTTTTTTTTCCCATCGGATAAATTTAAAACATGTTCTATCTTTTCTCACCGATGAAAAAAAGACCGATGGGCCCATACAAGATCGGTTTGTCCGATGAGAAAAGTCCATCGGACTGTTTTCATCGGTAAAACCGATCGTGTGTACACGGCATAAGTAAAGCTTTCAACTTTGCCTTCTGCCTGGTCTGAAGTTATTAAAGGAGTGTAATGCAAGTAACCAGCACCACACATAGTCTCCAGCTTGTGGGTCACTAGGCACATCTGGGTATGAAGAGTCAGCACTTAAAGAGTCATCCTGGTGCAATACTACATGTGGTTGCCATGGGCCAAAAAAGTCTACAGTCAATTAAAGCAGCCTGTCGGTAGCAGAAAGGCAGATGTTATCTGTATTCGTTCCACAAACAGCCCATCTTCCATAGCAACGGGAGCAGACTCGCGCCGCTGAGGTTCTCATCCTGCGCAAAGGTACGGGAAGTAAAGCGTTAACCAAGTGCAAGCATGGAGTCCACGCTAGGCACATGGCGGGCCCCATTCTACTAATGGGGAGAGGTTGTGGCAAATGCTGGACAAGTGGCTGTGGACATAAGCTTAGCGTGCCTCTCCTAAATGCACAAGTTTGTGTTGGTGTACATGATAACAAGAGAGTTCATGTTTGCCCTCTACTGGGTTGTGAATGAGGCTCAAATAAAAGTACCCCATGTGTATAGCAGTGACCTTGTATAAAGTGCCTAGCATAGCCTAGAAGAATCTAATGTGACCCACACTTGGTACCTAATGAGTTAATAGGGAACATGAAGGAAGGTCTGCCATTACCCGCCCACCACCTTACATACACGTTGGCAGGACATTAGGGTGTAGTCATTGACAATCTATTTGCATTTCTGGATGCTGACTAAAGGTTTACTGGACATCACTGGACATCCTGAATAAAGCTGATTATTTTAGATTACATTCATACAGTGCAGTTTTTTGACAAGAGCTTGCCTTATAACCTTGAAAATAATCAGGAAAAAATAGGATTTTAGATTTTAATGGGTTCAGTGCTAAATTTGTGGTTTGACGACTTCACATTGGGTTCATCGAACTTCCAGAGAACCAAATCCCTGAGTCCTAGAAAAAGTTTGTGCAATTAAAATCTCTGTGTCGCACCTCGGTGTTGATGATCTCTCTGCCAGCAAAGAACTAACTCGAGTCAATGCTATATCAAAGTGCCTTTAGCTCCAAAAATAGAGGGAGAAGAAAGGTCAAACCTGTCCGTGTATCTCATTATTCAAACCCATGTCCCAGATTCCCACCTTGGCTCCTCGGTTTGGCCTCAAATCCTGTTAGAAGCTAACTTTCGTCAATTCTGGCTAATATGCCTTCTTTGAGACAAATCAAGTGTCTGAAGTGAAAAGCTCCAACAAGCTGCGCACCAGCTGTCAGAGGGTTTTGATCCTTTAATTAAGCTTAGTGCTCCCTCAGGTAGACCATTCGTTATTGGGGAGGGGATTATTAACATTATGCCTTATTATCCAATCCTTTCCCTTCACCTGCCGAATCCTAAAACTCCGGGCCTTAAGAGCAAAGTCAATTAAAAGCCAAGCTCGGAGAGCCGTGATCTCTGACACATTCTGCATACGCCGTTAATTCTCGGCTTACTGTGGGAGTCTGGACATGATGAAATGAAAGATGAAGCTTAATGAAGTATTATGTGCTGGAGCATGGTCAAAGGAAGAATGGAATCATTCTATTAACCCCTATGTTCCAGCTCATGTATTAAATGTCTGACTGAATAACAGTCTGTGTTTCCCTCAAAGCAACCAATTGGTGTCTTCTTACTTTCAAACCTAGGGATGGAACGACGACCCCTGTTCGCTTCGCAGCAGAACTTTCGAACATCAGGAAAGTTCGGAACTGAATAATGAACCCTATTGAAGTCTATGGGACCCGAATGTGAAAAATCAAAAAGTGCCCATTTTGAAGTAATTGGGCAAAGAATGGTTATGGGGGTCTGGGTACTGCCCTGGGGGACATAAATCAATGAAAAAAAAGTTTGTAAAAAACAAGTGATTTATTAATGCTTAATGTGAAAGTATAAAAATGAAAAATTCCTTTCAATATAGTGCCTGGAGTTGCACATCTGTACTGTGTATAGAAGCTGCTGCAGCAATAATTGCATTTATAAAGCCCCAAAAAATTTAATTTTCCCTACAAGCTTTCTTTATTTTGTAAACAATTGCTTGGGGAGCAATTGCCTCATCACCACAATGTAGTGCACTGGGAACAAGATTAGAGAGGTTTTGGATAAATTCTGGTGTCTCTACCACAGACTTTGGATTTCTACTTCTGTAACGGATGCGGAAAAATTGTTCTTTGGGTGTCGTGGCGCCTTCACACTGGAACCCTATAAAGGTACTCTTGATGAAAGCAAGAATTGGCCTTGCTGTCAAAAATTTCAATGATATGCACCTGTCAAATAGATGCGGAAAGATTGTTCTTTGGGTGTCAGTGGCACCTTCACATCGTAACCCTATGGAGGTATTCTTTTTGAAAACAAATTGTTCTTTGGGTGTCAATTGTGCCCATGAAACCTACACCAAAAACATTCTTCCAGATGAAATCAACACCCACAACACTAGGCAGCCTAGAGATTCCACATCCCAAAAACACTTAATCTGCGACATCAGCATCAGGGGCTTTATAGCTGCTTGTAATCCAGGACTGATTCATTTTGATAAAAGTCAGATGGTCCACGGAGTCTGTGGACAGACGCGTTCTATTATCAGTAACAAAATCTCCAGCAGCACTGAATGCCTGTTCAGAAAGAACGCTGGATGCAGGGCAGCCCAGCAACTCAATAGCTTACTGGACAAGTTCTGGCCAGTGGTCTATTCTCATGACCCAGTAAGCCAATGGATCGTCGACTGAAAATCTCTCCATCTCTGTTTTCGCCGATAGATAATTGTCCACCATGTGATGCAGACACTGCCAATGGGATGTGGAAGCTGACAGCCCTGGGCGGCGAGGACTAATTGCCCATGCTTGCTGGACCACGTGTCAGCGGTAACGTGAACTTTGCGGCTGACTTCCTTGCTAACGATGCCACAATATTGCCTTCCACGTGATGGTAGAGAGCTGGAATGGCCTTACATGAAAATAAATAGTAACTGGGAACCTGCCATTGTGGTACAGCATGATCTGCAAATTCACGGAAGGGAGCAGAATCCACCAGGCGGAAATTCAAAAGTTGTAGAGCCAGCTGCTTTGACAAGCTTGCATTTAGACGCTTTGCATGTGGGTGGCAGGGACTGTCATTTTTTTTGTGCTGCAGCAGATGAGGCAGAGAAATTTACTGGCTATAGTCTACAGCTGGGGGTGTGCTGCTGGCAGATGTGCTGCAAGGACCTGGGACACCCTGCTTTATACCATCATGCCTTTCAGTGGAGGCTGCTGTGAGGTCATGAGGTATAGCAGGGACAGACTGAGGTGCGTAAGGAGGAGGGATTTGTGCCCCTTTTGTGTGGCTTTTAGATGCTTTTGACAACGGACTGAGTGGTGGGAGGTTAAATGCTGTGTCAAGCATGTGGTACCCAAATGGTTGGTGTTTTTGCCATGCTTGATGTGCTTGAGACAAAGTTTTCAAATAGTAACAGTGCGATCGGCTGCACATGTACTAAAAAAGGCCCAGACAGCTGAGCTGTGGGAAGTGGGCCGGGAGATAACAGCTCCACAATGTGATGGAATAGGGTGGCTACTCTACTCTTCCAAGATGGCTGCCTCGTTGGGGTTGTGCCTCACCCTCACTTTCCTCCTCTGCTCTATCTGGCACCCAAATCGAGTCAGTGACCTCATCATCCCCTCCATCCTCATTACCACTGGCAATACGCTACGGCTGAGGGAACATGAATGCCAATTTGTGTACCGTGTTCTCCCCTCTCTGTAGGCTCATGTTCCTCCCTTCCTCAACATCAGAACCAATATCTGAATCGAGTAATGGCTGTGCATCGTCAAAGAGCAAGTGGCTGATGCTGTGTTCAAATAACTCAGCTGACTCCTCCATGCCTGATGCTGGGGTTATGGCAGGAATAGCTGTGGACAAGGAGGCAGGTTTTGCCACTCTGGCAGCTGCAGGGGACTGCACACTAGTCTCTGCTTGGGTGACGGAGGATGAGGACGGTTTAGTAAGCCAGTCCACCACCTCCTCTGCATGCTGTGGCTAGATAGCATGGGCAACATCACTAAACAGAGGAAATGATGCCCTGCCTGAGGATTAACCACGTCCACCTTTGCCTGTGGACGCATACGCAGCTGGCCCCCTTACAGTGCCATGGGAATGTCTGTCCCTCCTTGCTGTCCTCCAAGACATGATGGGGGGTGCTTATTAACCAAATACAATAAAGATGTGTAAATGTGTATGTGGATGCACTTTAAATCAATGGAAAGTGGTGTTTGGTGCACTTTATTTTGAGTATTCACTACGCAGACACACTCCACGAATACACTATAATACACTGCAATATACTGCAACGCACATAACTGTATGGTGTTAAACTTGCAGTAATGCAATTAAATATGTGGCATTAAACTCGCAGTAAATATAAAACAGACAAAACCCTTGCGCTAGCTGAGTAGTGAAACGGGTGAGAGGTGTAGGGGAAGGGTAGGGAACGGATGGGATACTGCAGCAATCACGAAGGGTCTGGTCCAAGTGAACAATAAAGTATAAAAAACGTGATGGTGACTGCGCTGTAGTGTATCAAATTGTATAAAATGGGGAGGGAGAGGGAGTATGAATGAAAATCGGAGGGGGTGTGGCAAACAAAAGTGAAAGGTGTGGAAAGGAGGGGGAGGGGGAGGGGGAGGGGAAGGTGAGGGAAAATGAAAGGCAGACTGGGTAGGTAATTATCTAGTACTTGGCTAACTAGCAATAGTGTGCAATGTGCACAGTGACACAAATATACGTGCACTAATAAAGGACTGATCAAAATATACAATCAGAAAAATGAAAAAATATGTAACACAGTGAATAATGAGCAATATTGTGACATATAGAACCAATATCTAAATGATCCAAATGTGCAACACGTGTTAAAAAATTAAATCACTAGAACATATTGATAATCCACAAACATGATCCATAAATGGGAAGAATAGGATGGATAGGATGAATGGAATAACACACTCAGTGCATAAGTGAACTAAACTAATAAAGAAAGACAGTCCCAAATAAGTCCTGGTGGTGACTTTCCGATACTTCCAAAATAACTTATTATAAATATATGGTATATGGATGAGTCATATATAGATAAAGTCCCGTCACCAATGGAGTGCTTGGAGAAAATCCTGTGACGTCCACCCTGTGGTCACACCTAGCTTACCTCCCTGTTGGGGGGGGGGCGGTATACAGCAGCTCTCTGTAGTGAAGGGGGGTATCGCGTCCTTATGGCCTGGTCTTTGTGGCACCGTTACTCATTGGAGTATATATGAGAAAACATAAACAAAAGGCACATCAATAGCGCAACTTTGTGAGTGCAGCAAGGTGGATAGCTGGTGCATACATTCACACACTCACTTGTAGTAGAGTGAGCGTGGACCTCAATCCAAACGAGCACCGAGCTCGTGCCAGTGGGAAAGAGTGTGGCATCTATGGTGCAATCGATGCAACCCTCAGGTGTCAGCAGCGGCAGTCACAAAGTTGGAGTTTTGAAAAAATAAGGAAGGAGAAATAGTGTGGGTCTGAAACCGCTAAGGGCATTTATTAAAACTAAAGCTGCTGTATACCGCCCCCCCTCCAACAGGGAGGTAAGCTAGGTGTGACCACAGGGTGGACGTCACAGGATTTTCTCCAAGCACTCCATTGGTGACGGGACTTTATCTATATATGACTCATCCATATACCATATATTTATAATAAGTTATTTTGGAAGTATCGGGAAGTCACCACCAGGACTTATTTGGGACTGTCTTTCTTTATTAGTTTAGTTCACTTATGCACTGAGTGTGTTATTCCATTCATCCTATCCATCCTATTCTTCCCATTTATGGATCATGTTTGTGGATTATCAATATGTTCTAGTGATTAAATTTTTTAACACGTGTTGCACATTTGGATCATTTAGATATTGGTTCTATATGTCACAATATTGCTCATTATTCACTGTGTTACATATTTTTTCTTTTTTCTGATTGTATATTTTGATCAGTCCTTTATTAGTGCACGTATATTTGTGTCACTGTGCACATTGCACACTATTGCTAGTTAGCCAAGTACTAGCTAATTACCTACCCACTCTGCCTTTCATTTTCCCTCACCTTCCCCTCCCCCTTCCCCTCCCCCTCCCCCTCCCCCTCCTTTCCACACCTTTCACTTTTGTTTGCCACATCCCCTCCGATTTTCATTCATACTCCCTCTCCCTCCCCATTTTATTCAATTTGATACACTACAGCGCAGTCACCATCACGTTTTTTATACATTAAACTCGCAGTAACCCAATGAAATATACGCTGTTCAACTTGCAGTAACGCACAGAACTATACAGTGTTAAACTTGCAGTAATGCAATGAAATATACAGCGTTAAACTTGCGGTACTGCAATGAATTATATGGCGTTAAACTTGCAGTAACGCACAGAACTATACTGCATTAAACTTGCAGTAACGCATAGAACTAAATGGCGTTAAACTTGCAGTAACGCAATGAAATATACAGCGTTAAACTTGCATAATGCATATAACTATAAGGCGTTAAACTTGCAGTAACACACAGAATTATATGGCGTTAAACTTGCAGTAACGCAATAAAATATACTGTGTTAAACGGTCACTACAATCACTATGACTGAAATATCCCTACATTCACACTAATGTAAAGATGAATGTTGCACTACACTCACACTGAACTGTCCCTAGATGCACACTAAACTGATATTCTACACTGACAATAGAAGCAGAATAGAACACTATAGCACAATAACTGTCTAATAGCACTGAACAGAGCCCTGTTCTGTCTCTCTCCACGCCGCTATCACACTACAAATGGTCATTATGGAAAGAATACTTTTATAGTGTGGGGCGGGATTAAGAACAATGAGCCATGATTGGATACAGTCATCATGACAGCGTCCAATCATGGCTCTGACAGTGCTCTGTGCCCTGATTGGGCGAAGCTTTCATTGCTTCAGCCAATCAGGGCTTTCAATGCACTGTGCAGCGGTGCAGTGCATTGTGGTCATTCAGTGAGCCGAACAAACGGTCGAACGACCCTATAATTCGGTTGTTTGGAGAATGTCCAAACAGCCAAAGTTCGGCACAAACTCATGCTCTGCACAAACCGTTTACCCATCCTTATTCAAACCTGCCCTAGCAACAGAAAAGATCATTGGTTGTCTCTTTCCGATATCCACCGGGTGCTCTTCAGTGAGGAAGATGTGTACTCACACCACCATAGGACAGGGGGACACCTTTTTTCCCAACTTCCTCCTGGTACTCTCCAATGAGCTTCTCCAGACCCAAGCGAACTCCAGGACTAAACTTTTGCAAAAAGGCCTCCCAACTGAAGCTTCAGCTGGGATCTTGATGTCTTCTAAATGGCACCTTCAAAAATCCTGCCCTAGGGGCAGAGGACCTGTACAGGGGGTCTCCTCCAGCAGGACTGGACCTAGGAACTTTGAACCCCCTGCATCAGGACCCAGACTATGTATAGGCTCTTTCTCCACCTTCTGGGCACACATCCCCAGGGATCAGCTAGAGTTCCATAAATATTCAGGCTACTTACTCTGTTCTTCCTCACACTATATTTATAGAATCCATTAGAATATAGGGGTAAGCAATCAAAGCAGCAGCCTGTGGGACACTGGGCAGGAGTGAATAATTAACCCCTGTTCCACTGATTACAGAGAAGCTAACTAAATTTACCTAAAAATCTACTCTACTTGCTACACAACGAAGGATAGATGAGATGCCTATTGAACATTAGCCTTGATTCCTCCATCGGTTCTCCCCCCTAGTGAGTAGTTTGCATTTGTGTTTGGGGAAGAACCGATGGGGGAATCAAGGATAGAGAAAGATCTGGGGGTCCTAGTAGATGACAGATTGAGCAATAGCATGCAATGTCAAGCTGCAGCTACCAAAGCTGGCAGAATATTAGCATGCATAAAAAAAGGAATATTCTCCTGCCACTTTATCAAACATTGGTTAGACCACATCTGGAATATTCTGTCCAGTTCTGGTCACCAGTCCTCAGAAGGAATGCGCTAGAACTGGAGAGAGTCCAAAGAAGGGCAACAAAACTAATAAGGGGACTGGAGGACCTCAATTACAAGGAAAGACTGCAAAGACTAAACATATTCTCGTGAAACGCTTCCTTCCGTCTGTGGGTGGGTACAATATGCAATTCACTTGGTTGAGACCTGCCCATAACCATTGGTAGGCGTAACGACTACCCAAGTATGAAAGGGGTTAACGCCATTTAGATCTCTTCCCTCTCCTGGACACAAATTCCCTGCCGATCCTCCACACTCAGGCGACCACTTCCCATAGGAATAATCCTTCCGAAAGAACGAGACACACTCTGTATCTTTCCAACATGAACTCCTTTATTATGAGAAAACACAGGTCTTTTTATACACTCAACGAATCCTGCATTAATCTACATGAACAATGGTCCAACTCCACCCACAACATAACAAGGCCCAATACACATTATTTTGACACCTCCTAGAAGACAACAGGTTAGCTTTTGTCTCCCAATACCCATCTGACCAGACCCAATTTACATGAGCCAATTAGCTACAGTTGCTGTCTCAGACCCATGACCTTTAGACTAGCCTTACTGTCTCCCATTTATCAAAAGACTTCACACAATATTTGCATAACGAACTTTCAATACACCTCTCACAATGAAAGGATCTGTAGCCTTTCTGTCTGCTAGTTCCACAACCTATAATTACAGACTTAATTACCACAAGCCACACTAGACAGTAGAATGTAAATCACTCCCCACCTCATGACAGCAATGATTACACAACCCCCACACACAGTATACATCCAATCTATATACAATATATATACTGCATTGAATCTGATTAGCACAGATCATGGTGGGGTTCTCATTCACCCTGTGCCCCTAAGAGGGACACAGGGTGGTTTACACATAAGAGGCATTGGGGAAGCTGAAGCAAGGATTCTGGGTTCCCTGGGCCTTCCCGTTACAGTAGGCATCTATGCAAATAGCTACGCCCCGTCCACATACAGTACATGCCCATGCATAATAATGCAAATACATATAATAAGCCCTGAGCACCACCCACATACACAGCCATACATACAAATGCAAAAGCATACACAAAACCCTGAAAACTACCCACATACACACCCATGCATAAAAATGCAAATCCACCAACTAGCCCTGAACACCACCCACATAAACACTCATACATAAAAAGGCAAATACATACAATAAGCCCTGAGCACAACCCACATACATGTCCATGCATACAAATACATACAATAGCCCTAAGCACCACCCACATAAACACCTATACATACAAATACAAATACGTACAGATAGCTCACAGCACTACCCTGAGTACCACCCACATATACACCCATGCAAAGAATACAAATACATACAGACAGCCCTGAGCTCTACCCTGAGTACCACACACATACACACCCATGCATAGAATACAAATACATACAGACAGCCCTGAGCTCTACCCTGAGTACCACGCACATACACACCCATGCATAGAATACAAACACATATAGACAGCCCTGAGCTCTGCCCTGAGTACCACGCACATACTCACCCATGCATAGAATGTAAATACATATAGACAGCCCTGAGCTCCACCCTGAGTACAACACACACATACACACCCATGCATAGAATACAAATACATACAAACAGCCCTGAGCTCTGCCTTGTGTACCACCCACATACACACCCATGCATAGAATACAAATACCTACAAACAGCCCTGGGCTCTGCCCTGAGTACCACCCACATACACACCCATACATATAATACAAATACATACAAACAGCCCTGAGCTCTGCCCTGAGTGCCACCCACATGCACACCCATGCTTAGAAAGCACATACATACAGACAGCCCTGAGCTCTGCCCTGAGTACCACCCACATACACACCCATACATAGAATGCAAATACATACAAACGGCCCTGAGCTTTACCCTGAGTACCACGCACATACACACCCATGCACACAAATGCAAATGCATTCAAATATAGACCAACATAAAAACCTCCTGCACCCAAGAGGAATATACTGGCAATAAGGGATCACCAATCTTCAGCTCTTCCAATATCGACAAAACCTTGCTGTCCTCCAAGGACAGGGGGAGCCCAAAACTCACACTAGAAAAGAAGAACAGAGGATGCACCGGCCTTGCACATTACCTTTGCAAAAACGTATTGTAGTAGTAAAACAAATGTATACTTACAAGCATTATCAACAGTCAAGCATATCAGTGTCCTGAACACCTAGTGAGCAAGTCTCAAAAGCAGGAAAACCATCACAATGGCTGATGCGTTTCGAGGGGGGATCCCCTCTTCCTCAGAGCCAATTGGAGCATAGTAATGGGGATGGTTACTTGTGATAGTCATAGTATGGTTACTTGCTGATTTGGCACCATCCACAGGCAGATTAACGCTTTAGTAAGGCACAGAAGTTGAATCCAATGCAGTTTTACTTCCGACAATTGCAGTACAGAGGTTGCCATTCCAGTGTAAGAAGACAATGACATTCCCAAGCCTTTTTTTTCTATGAATAAATAACAATAATTGAGGGAACATGGAAATGGCGGGGTGGGGGGGCTAGGACTAAACTAATGTGCACTAAACAGGGAGGGAGTACAGAGGAAGATACCAAAATCACAATAGTAAACAAGTTACAGTGGCCTAAAACTGCCACTAGATGGCAGCATATTGCAGAAAAATAATAACCTGATGCAACTTAGAACAACACAAAAAAATACATGAAAGTGGGGCTAGAACATTCATCACTGGAGTGCATGTAATCAGGCATGTATGGAGGTTGCATGCAAATGACAACACTGAGATACAACAAAACTGAAAAAATAAAAAACAATTATTTAATGTAAAAAAAAAAGGCAAAAAAAACAGTTGTTGATTGTACACAATGTTTTGGCACCATAACTAAATGACATTCAGTTTAGGTTTACATCTACTTTAAATGATTCTTCTCTGTCCTAAAAATATCACCGGCGATTAACACGTTAGTGTTTGAACAGAAGGTTTTGGCTTCTTGCGGTCTCAGGATGTCCTTCTGGCTCAGGATAAGCTGGCTCCGAACAATGCATCACGCCTTTCTGAATGCTGCGAGATGACTAATGTCATCATATAGGAAGCATGATGCCAGTGTGATGTAGCCGAGGGTTCTGGCCGCGGTCCAGGCTCTGCCTTGCTATATGACAAGGTATTTTGTAAGGTATCTCACTTCTGTTAGGCTACAACACATCTGTCATGTTTTCTCCCCTCACCAATTACACAGCAATTGGAAATGACACAACGTGGTGGGGTGATTGCCGTTTGCGCCGACAAACTTGGCTATTCCTGCCACTGGATTCCGTATGTTCCAACACTAGGAGGATCAAAAGGACTACGATGTCACTGGGACTGGGCTCATGCTGTATATACGTACTACTTACCTAACTGTATTTATAGCTAATAACCCTTCACTGCGGGTTTTTTTGCGCACGTTGCGTTTTTTTTTTTGCTCACATTCAAAAAATATTTTTAGGCCTGAAGATTACCTAAAACCTCCAAAAATGATATTTTTTCGGAAACCATGGAGAATAAAATGGTGGTTGTTTCCATTTTTGATGTCACACATTATTATCATTATAATTTATGAATGAAAAGTTTCAGTAAAAAAATTAAATCAAGCTATTTATTTTAAATAAAATACAATAGATGAAGTTGCTAGACATCTGCAGAATGGAAAAAATTGTTTTGTTTTGTTTCGGATAGATTCGTTATGTTGCTAACTTCATTTCGCTGAATCGTTTCAAATTCATTTAGTTTAATTTTGTTTATTAATTTTCCAATGAATTCCAAATTTTCAAAACAATTAGAATTCGGATTGATCAAAAAATGATCGACCAATTTGAATTCTGTGTGAAGAATAGCTGGTTGTAAAGGAGCTGGCCGGAAAAATCTGCCCCCTCTTTAAACCCCAAAGCACCTTGATGAAGGCAAGGCCCTTTTCCCCACAACCCTGGTCGGGGGGGGGGGGTTATCAGAATCTGGAAGATTCCTTTAACAAGAAGGCCCCCAGATTCCTCCCCCTATGTGAATGTGTATGGCCTAATCATTCACCAAAAAAGTGTAAAAAGGGAGTAAAAACACAACACAAGTTTTTGTTCCTTGTGATATCACTGGCCTAGGGCAATTTGAATTGTCCCGAAAATTTAGAAAGTTAGAAAAAGAATATACGAAACAAGATTAAACAAATTTCAACAAAACCCCTTTCTGTTTCATTTGGAGATTCGGAATAACCAAATATTTGTCCAAATTTATATTCGGACTGAAAAAAATTGCACATGTCTAGAGGTTGCCCCGAGTAAATAAATATCCAACATGTCAAGTCTTTCCATAGGTGATGCTGCAAAAGCCCCTATCGGTCACTAGCTTAGAGCAGGGGTGTCAAACTCAATTTCATCGCAGGCCGCATCAGCAATATGGTTGTATCTGTAAGACTAGATGTCCAGAGCACCTCACCCCCCCCCCTTATATCAGATGCCAAGAGCCCCCCCCCACCATCAAAAGTCAAGAGTTCCCCACATTCCCTTACATCACAGTGCACCCACCTTACCTTGTGCTGCTGCCAGGAAGAAGCTGGGGGAAGAGCTGGGAAGCAGAAAGTTTAGGGTCTGGAGAAGTACCAGAGGAGGGCTGGAGTCAGCTGCTGGAGTCTGCTAAATGCTGAGACCATGGGAGGTAGAGACAATGGGGTACTGAAGCTGCACAAAGAGGAGCAGGACATGTAGGAGGGTTTCTGTCCTCCTCTCTGCTGCTGACTGCAGAGATGGGGAGGGGGGGAAGAGACAAGCCTCTTCTTGGTTGCACTGAGGGCACAAGATCTCATGGAGGAGTTCTGTCCTCCTCTCTGCTGCCGTCTGCTGAGACGAGGTGGAGGCAGAAATTAGGGTGTTGCCCCAGCAACAGGAGGGGTGCAAGCAGGGACGCTGATAGAAAACATGGGGCCCCGTACAGCCTACCTGATGGGGCCCCCTTCAGCCCCACCCCTGGTCCCGCCCTGGCCCCTCCTTCAGCCTCACCCCTGGCCCCGCCTCTGGCCCCTCCCTAGACCCACCTTAAAAAAACAACTGATTTGTCTTCAAGTGATATTTATCACTGCCGACAGTGCCACCCATGCCGCCAACGCCATAATGTACTGCAGACAGTGCAACCCATGTTGCCAATGCCATAATGTCCTGCAGACAGTGCCACCCATGCCGCCAATGCCATAATCTACTGCAGACAGTGCCACCCATGCCGCCAATGCCATAATATCAGACAGTGCCACCCATGCCATAATGTGCTGCAGACAGTGCCACCCATGTCGCTAATGCCATAATCTACTGCAGACAGTGCCACCCATGCCGCCAATGCCGTAATCTCAGACAGTGCCACCCATGCCGCCAGTGCCACCGTTCGTCCTCACCGCTTCTTTTCCAGTTTCACTGTCTCTGGCCGAGAACAGAGCAGAGCGCCATGAGTGGAGGGAGAGATATCACTCCGGCAGGGAAGGCAATGTGCAGGCCGGGACTTGAGCCACATGAGGAGCGGGTGCGGAAGTGATATGCGCCCGAAACAGAAGAAATAGTCCCTCCCTCCCACACACAAGAACATCAGTACGGAGGTAGCAAAAAATAGGAAAAAAAAACTGAAAAGTCAGAGTGGGGCGAGGGGATGAGGTCGGTTGATGATGGGTCATGGGTTGCTAGCTAAAATAATATTTTAGTTTTTTATTATTCTGCAACAATTCAGTCTCTGTGCAGATTGCCCGGGCCCCCCTGCTGGCCGGGCCCGGTACAACAGGGCCAGTTGTACTGGCCTATCAGCGGCACTGGGTGATCAAATACCATCAAAAAAAAGCTCTATTTGTGTAAAAAAAAATGATAAAAATTTAATTTGGGTACAGTGTTGCATGACAGCGTATTTGCCAGTTAAGGTAGCACAGTGGTGAATAGCAAAAAAATGCTCTGGTCGTGAAGAGGGTAAAAACAAAGTGTTTGGATACATTTTAAATGTTTTATTTCAAAGTTACACTTTATTTTACACATTTATTTTAGTGGCAGGGTCGCTTTATAGTAGAAAAGTATACATTGAGCACAATGGACAGGTTTTTTATTTTTTTTATCACAAACAGGCAAATTGGTGAGTTTGGATTTTTATTTTATATCAAGGGAAGCTAGTGAAGCAAGGGTTACTCGTTTCTTCTTACAGCTTCTCAGATTAATCATTTTAACAAAAAAAAAAAAAAAAAAAACATGCAAAACAAAGCTATGTATTACCGTTCAAGGAATGAATAGACAGTTCAAAATTTCTGACGGTAAGTACGCATTCAGTGAAAGGGTAAGGGAAAAAAAAGATTACCTATTTAAATAAAAAATTGGGGGCCTTTAAAAGCGTCCAAAGTCAGTTAAGTGATCATAAAAATGTCGGCGATTTTGAATGAATGCTTCACTCTCACGGCAATGTAATTGATGGAAAGAGCCAACTGCGACTCTTCGTCTTCTGCGCTGAAACGTCCCATGGTGTACGAGCAGTTGCCGTAGCTGAGGAGATTGCAGATTTCGTTCTCCAGGACGTTCGGCAAAGGTTAACATGTTTTTCCAGCTCTCTCATTAGCAAATCCTCTATGGTTTAATGCTGCAAAGTTACATTTTCCTTTATAGGAAGGGTGTTGACATAACAATATTTTAATATCTCCTGCAGCAATGTTCTTGATGACATGAGAAGAACATATGGGAGACATGCATACAAATTTTTTTAATTTGGTTTGTAGATTTAAGCAGGTGAACATCTTTATTGTACAGTTCATTTATTTAGCTTGTTGTTTAGAACAACTTAAAAAATTGCATAGTCTTTAAAGGGACACTGTAGTGTGTTTTCTGTGAGTACATACTGTGTGTTATTACGGTAACATTTACCACAATGTATTTCTTGATAAAAGTTAATTTTTCCTTCCTTACTGTTCCCTATTTTTATTATTATATATTATAGATACATATATAGGTGCTCCCTCTAAAGGTCATCTCAGGAAATGCAATTTGCATCCCTACTTAACATTGGGGTTGATTTACTAAAACTGGAGAGTATAAAACATGGTGCATGGTAGCCAATCAGCTTCTAAATTCAGCTTGTTGAATTAAGCTTTGACAATAAAACCTGAAAGCTGATTGGTTTCTATGCCGAGCTGCACCAGATTTTGCACTCTCCAGTATAAGTAAATCAACCCCACTATCACCTTGCTCATGCAGGGCAAGCTTGCTTCTCTGCAGCCGGTACTGAGATCAGATCTGCCAACAACTCCCACACTCATGTGACGGTGACCATCTCTAGGCCCTAGCATCATCAAAAGGCTTCCAGTCATATGCACTTCTGTACCTGGAAGTACCCAGCAGTGTCACCAGCTGTTGAGGAGAGAGTAGCACAGGTACAGTAGGTATTTGGGAGTTTTGGGGTGCCATTTTCCAAGGCACTGGTCTCCATTCACAAAAGCAGATGACATGCGGTATGTAGGTGTTTTCCCAAATGCAGCATGCAATCCTGAAAATGTGAAGTCACTATTTTTTTCTGCGGTATTTACCGTATAATGCACACAATAAACATCTTCATGTACACTTGTTAACATGTTATGCCACAAAATAACATGCGTTGCATTCAAGCAGTAGTAAAGTTGTCAAAAGAAAAAATTCCCTGCAGGCTCATGTCATAATGTGCTAGTAAGCACCGCCCACAGCACCATGCTGAAATTGTGTGCATTGCCTGTGGTTGCAGAGCCATTGCTGGTGAGGCCCCATTTACTTGAATAGGTTAAGTTAAGTGCCAATACTGCCAGCTGAGTGCAACCAGTGGTATTAGCAATATGTACTAAGAAGGCTGGTTAGCTTGCAGCTGGGTGGTTGGAGGAGTTAAAAACCGAAGCTCAACAATTTTTTACCTTCTGATCACAAGGCCTAAGGCAGTCCATTATGAATGGGCTGCCTATGCACCATAACCAATGAAAAAAACATACATGAATTTTTTTTTTAAACGCATTGCACCACAGTGATGGTATATGCCTATTGCCTATTTCAGAGGCTGTACGGGTACCTTTTGCCCCTTATTCCGAGCCATCTCAGCCTTCAACATTGAGGTCTCAGAACAGAATACCATGTACCTTCACATCTTTAGAAGAGGAGAATGATGATGAGGAAGTACCTTTGGATTGGTTGTGGGTCTACTCTATGGAAGATGATCCTCTAGACTAGTGATGAGCCGAACACCCCCGGGTTCGGTTCGCACCAGAACCCGCGAACGGACCGAAAGTTTGCACGAACTTTAGAACCCTACTAAATACAATGGATGCGAACGTTCGAAATCTAAAGTGCTAATTATAACGACTATTATGCATGTTATTGTCCTCAAAAGGGTTTGGGAACCCGGGTTCTGCACCAGGGGACATGTATCAATGCAAAAAGAAGTTTTAAAAACGGCCGTTTTTCTGGAGCAGTCATTTTAATGATGCATAAAGTGAAAAAAAAAAAGTCAAATATTCCTTTAAATATCGTACCTGGGGGGTGTCTAAAGTATGCCTGTGAAGTGCCATGTGTTTCCCGTGTTTAGAACTGTCCCTGCACAAAATTACATTTCTAAAGGAAAAAAAGCCATTTAAAACTGCTTGCGGCTTTAATGTAATGTCTGGTCCCGGTAATATGGATGAAAATCTTTAAGAAAAATGGCATAGCTACCCCATCACACACCCCCCCCTACCCCAGCCCATTACCAGCCCCTTTGGGTCTTGTATGGATATTAAGGAGAACCCTGCACACAAAATAAAAAAGGCCCTATATACTCTGAACAGCCGTATACAGTCGGTGCATACAAGACAGGGACTGTAGGTTTGTTCTTATGTAGAATCTGTTTGTAATTTTGAACAGGTACATTGTTTAAGTGTAGGTCCAGCCAAAAAATCAATTTTTAAGCTTTTTGGAAAACATAGGGAAGGGTTATCACCCCTGTAACATTTGTTTTGCTGTCTGTGCAGTGTGCACCTGTTCAGAACAGTTCACCTCACTTTCCGTCCTAATGACAAATGTTTTTTGAAAATTTGGGTTTTTTATTGAAACAAGAATTGGTGATAAAGAATCAGTGGAGAGGAGACACTTTTTTTTCCCATATTAACTCTTACAGGAGAGAATTTGCCTTCCTAGGGGTAGATTTCCTCTCACTTCCTGTTGTATCCTTCCGTTTGCAAGGAGGAGTCGTTTGTAAGTTGGATGTTTGAAAGTAGGGGCCTGCCGTATATACTCAGCTGAAATTTGCCCCTTACATGTTGGTGTTGCCACAACACTGTGAGCCCTCACAGTTACTCTTGGTGGGCGCATGAATGGGCCCTGCTGTGAATTATTAGATCAAGAATTGTAATTACATGCCCCTGTTAAACAGGGGCAGAAAAATTGAGCCTTAGGCACTGGTGCCACAACACTGCAACCCCTCACAGATACTGTACTTGGAGCACAGCAATGAGCCCTGTTGCAAAGTATTGCATCAAAAATTGTAATTACACGCCCCTGTTAAACAGGGGCTGAAAAATTGGGCCTTAGCCACTGGTGCTGGTGCCACGACACTGCAACCACTCCCAGATACTCTAGTTGGAGTGCAGGAATGAGCTCTGCTGCAAAGCATTGCATAAAAAATTGTAATAACACACCCCTGTTAAACAGGGGCTGAAAAATTGGGCCTTAGCCACTGGTGGCGGCACCCAGAAACAAAAATGTTCTTCCAAGCTATCATCGTCAATCGGATCATTGAGGAGGAGGAGTAGGGATGAGCTTCGTGTTCGAGTCGAACATACGTTCGACTCGAACATCGGCTGTTCGATCGTTCGACGAAGATCGAACAATTTGGGCCATTCGCGCCAAATTCGAGTGACGCGAACGGCCCACAATGCACTACGCCATCGCAGTGTCATCCAGGCGCTGTGATTGGCCAAGCATGCACTGTGACCCCGCATGCTTGGCCAATCACAGCGCCGGCAGCGAGGAGAGCAATGATTGGCCACAGGCAGGATGCCTGTGGCAATTATTGCTGAGGGGGTTTATTACACGCCCCACACTATAAAAGGCCGCCAGCGTGGCGGCCTTGTGTAGTGTGTTCCGGAGCAGGGAAAGAGAAGCATAGGCAGGGACAGTGTCATTTTTTTCCTTTACTAATCCTGGATTCCTTGTGTTTAGGGACAAATAAGGATAGGTAGGGAGAGTGTCAGTGTGTTATTCTGTGCTAAACCTTGTTTGTAGGGACAGAGAGGTACAGTGAGGGAAAGTGTCAGTGTGCTATTCTGTTCTAAACCAATCTTGCTGAACCATATTTGAAATCCTTGAGTTTAGGGACAGAGAAGGACACTCGTGGAAACTATCAGTGTGCTATTCTGTGCTAAATCTTGTTTGTAGGGACAGAGAAGGACAGTGAGTGAAACTGACAGTGTGCTATTCTGTTCTAAATCAATCTTGCTGAACCATATTTGAAATCCTTGAGTTTAGGGACAGAGAGGTACAGTGAGGGAAAGTGTCAGTGTGCTATTCTGTTCTAAACCAATCTTGCTGAACCATATTTGAAATCCTTGAGTTTAGGGACAGAGAAGGACACTCGTGGAAACTATCAGTGTGCTATTCTGTGCTAAATCTTGTTTGTAGGGACAGAGAAGGACAGTGAGGGAAAGTGTCAGTGTGCTATTCTGTTCTAAACCAATCTTGCTGAACCATATTTGAAATCCTTGAGTTTAGGGACAGAGAGGTACAGTGAGGGAAAGTGTCAGTGTGCTATTCTCTTCTAAACCAATCTTGCTGAACCATATTTGAAATCCTTGAGTTTAGGGACAGAGAGGTACAGTGAGGGAAAGTGTCAGTGTGCTATTCTGTTCTAAACCAATCTTGCTGAACCATATTTGAAATCCTTGAGTTTAGGGACAGAGAAGGACACTCGTGGAAACTATCAGTGTGCTATTCTGTGCTAAATCTTGTTTGTAGGGACAGAGAAGGACAGTGAGTGAAACTGACAGTGTGCTATTCTGTTCTAAACCAATCTTGCTGAACCATATTTGAAATCCTTGAGTTTAGGGACAGAGAGGTACAGTGAGGGAAAGTGTCAGTGTGCTATTCTGTTCTAAACCAATCTTGCTGAACCATATTTGAAATCCTTGAGTTTAGCGACAGAGAGGTACAGTGAGGGAAAGTGTCAGTGTGCTATTCTGTTCTAAACCAATCTTGCTGAACCATATTTGAAATCCTTGAGTTTAGGGACAGAGAGGTACAGTGAGGGAAAGTGTCAGTGTGCTATTCTGTTCTAAACCAATCTTGCTGAACCATATTTGAAATCCTTGAGTTTAGGGACAGAGAAGGACACTCGTGGAAACTATCAGTGTGCTATTCTGTGCTAAATCTTGTTTGTAGGGACAGAGAAGGACAGTGAGTGAAACTGACAGTGTGCTATTCTGTTCTAAACCAATATTGCTGAACCATATTTGAAATCCTTGAGTTTAGGGACAGAGAGGTACAGTGAGGGAAAGTGTCAGTGTGCTATTCTGTTCTAAACCAATCTTGCTGAACCATATTTGAAATCCTTGAGTTTAGCGACAGAGAGGTACAGTGAGGGAAAGTGTCAGTGTGCTATTCTGTTCTAAACCAATCTTGCTGAACCATATTTGAAATCCTTGAGTTTAGGGACAGAGAGGTACAGTGAGGGAAAGTGTCAGTGAGCTATTCTGTTCTAAACCAATCTTGCTGAACCATATTTGAAATCCTTGAGTTTAGGGACAGAGAAGGACACTCGTGGAAACTATCAGTGTGCTATTCTGTGCTAAATCTTGTTTGTAGGGACAGAGAAGGACAGTGAGTGAAACTGACAGTGTGCTATTCTGTTCTAAACCAATCTTGCTGAACCATATTTGAAATCCTTGAGTTTAGGGACAGAGAAGGACACTCGTGGAAACTATCAGTGTGCTATTCTGTGCTAAATCTTGTTTGTAGGGACAGAGAAGGACAGTGAGGGAAAGTGTCAGTGTGCTATTCTGTTCTAAACCAATCTTGCTGAACCATATTTGAAATCCTTGAGTTTAGGGACAGAGAGGTACAGTGAGGGAAAGTGTCAGTGTGCTATTCTCTTCTAAACCAATCTTGCTGAACCATATTTGAAATCCTTGAGTTTAGGGACAGAGAGGTACAGTGAGGGAAAGTGTCAGTGTGCTATTCTGTTCTAAACCAATCTTGCTGAACCATATTTGAAATCCTTGAGTTTAGGGACAGAGAAGGACACTCGTGGAAACTATCAGTGTGCTATTCTGTGCTAAATCTTGTTTGTAGGGACAGAGAAGGACAGTGAGTGAAACTGACAGTGTGCTATTCTGTTCTAAACCAATCTTGCTGAACCATATTTGAAATCCTTGAGTTTAGGGACAGAGAAGGACACTCGTGGAAACTATCAGTGTGCTATTCTGTGCTAAATCTTGTTTGTAGGGACAGAGAAGGACAGTGAGTGAAACTGACAGTGTGCTATTCTGTTCTAAACCAATCTTGCTGAACCATATTTGAAATCCTTGAGTTTAGGGACAGAGAGGTACAGTGAGGGAAAGTGTCAGTGTGCTATTCTGTTCTAAACCAATCTTGCTGAACCATATTTGAAATCCTTGAGTTTAGGGACAGAGAGGTACAGTGAGGGAAAGTGTCAGTGTGCTATTCTGTTCTAAACCAATCTTGCTGAACCATATTTGAAATCCTTGAGTTTAGGGACAGAGAGGTACAGTGAGGGAAAGTGTCAGTGAGCTATTCTGTTATAAACCAATCTTGCTGAACCATATTTGAAATCCTTGAGTTTAGGGACAGAGAAGGACACTCGTGGAAACTATCAGTGTGCTATTCTGTGCTAAATCTTGTTTGTAGGGACAGAGAAGGACAGTGAGTGAAACTGACAGTGTGCTATTCTGTTCTAAACCAATCTTGCTGAACCATATTTGAAATCCTTAAATTTAGGGACAGAGAATGACACTCGTGGAAACTATCAGTGTGCTATTCTGTGCTAAATCTTGTTTGTAGGGACAGAGAAGGACAGTGAGGGAAAGTGTCAGTGTGCTATTCTGTTCTAAACCAATCTTGCTGAACCATATTTGAAATCCTTGAGTTTAGGGACAGAGAAGGACACTCGTGGAAACTATCAGTGTGCTATTCTGTGCTAAATCTTGTTTGTAGGGACAGAGAAGGACAGTGAGGGAAAGTGTCAGTGTGCTATTCTGTTCTAAACCAATCTTGCTGAACCATATTTGAAATCCTTGAGTTTAGGGACAGAGAGGTACAGTGAGGGAAAGTGTCAGTGAGCTATTCTGTTCTAAACCAATCTTGCTGAACCATATTTGAAATCCTTGAGTTTAGGGACAGAGAAGGACACTCGTGGAAACTATCAGTGTGCTATTCTGTGCTAAATCTTGTTTGTAGGGACAGAGAAGGACAGTGAGTGAAACTGACAGTGTGCTATTCTGTTCTAAACCAATCTTGCTGAACCATATTTGAAATCCTTGAGTTTAGGGACAGAGAAGGACACTCGTGGAAACTATCAGTGTGCTATTCTGTGCTAAATCTTGTTTGTAGGGACAGAGAAGGACAGTGAGGGAAAGTGTCAGTGTGCTATTCTGTTCTAAACCAATCTTGCTGAACCATATTTGAAATCCTTGAGTTTAGGGACAGAGAGGTACAGTGAGGGAAAGTGTCAGTGTGCTATTCTCTTCTAAACCAATCTTGCTGAACCATATTTGAAATCCTTGAGTTTAGGGACAGAGAGGTACAGTGAGGGAAAGTGTCAGTGTGCTATTCTGTTCTAAACCAATCTTGCTGAACCATATTTGAAATCCTTGAGTTTAGGGACAGAGAAGGACACTCGTGGAAACTATCAGTGTGCTATTCTGTGCTAAATCTTGTTTGTAGGGACAGAGAAGGACAGTGAGTGAAACTGACAGTGTGCTATTCTGTTCTAAACCAATCTTGCTGAACCATATTTGAAATCCTTGAGTTTAGGGACAGAGAAGGACACTCGTGGAAACTATCAGTGTGCTATTCTGTGCTAAATCTTGTTTGTAGGGACAGAGAAGGACAGTGAGTGAAACTGACAGTGTGCTATTCTGTTCTAAACCAATCTTGCTGAACCATATTTGAAATCCTTGAGTTTAGGGACAGAGAGGTACAGTGAGGGAAAGTGTCAGTGTGCTATTCTGTTCTAAACCAATCTTGCTGAACCATATTTGAAATCCTTGAGTTTAGGGACAGAGAAGGACAGTGAGGGAAAGTGTCAGTGTGCTATTCTGTTCTAAACCAATCTTGCTGAACCATATTTGAAATCCTTGAGTTTAGGGACAGAGAAGGACACTCGTGGAAACTATCAGTGTGCTATTCTGTGCTAAATCTTGTTTGTAGGGACAGAGAAGGACAGTGAGGGAAAGTGTCAGTGTGCTATTCTGTTCTAAACCAATCTTGCTGAACCATATTTGAAATCCTTGAGTTTAGGGACAGAGAGGTACAGTGAGGGAAAGTGTCAGTGTGCTATTCTCTTCTAAACCAATCTTGCTGAACCATATTTGAAATCCTTGAGTTTAGGGACAGAGAGGTACAGTGAGGGAAAGTGTCAGTGTGCTATTCTGTTCTAAACCAATCTTGCTGAACCATATTTGAAATCCTTGAGTTTAGGGACAGAGAAGGACACTCGTGGAAACTATCAGTGTGCTATTCTGTGCTAAATCTTGTTTGTAGGGACAGAGAAGGACAGTGAGTGAAACTGACAGTGTGCTATTCTGTTCTAAACCAATCTTGCTGAACCATATTTGAAATCCTTGAGTTTAGGGACAGAGAAGGACACTCGTGGAAACTATCAGTGTGCTATTCTGTGCTAAATCTTGTTTGTAGGGACAGAGAAGGACAGTGAGGGAAAGTGTCAGTGTGCTATTCTGTTCTAAACCAATCTTGCTGAACCATATTTGAAATCCTTGAGTTTAGGGACAGAGAGGTACAGTGAGGGAAAGTGTCAGTGTGCTATTCTCTTCTAAACCAATCTTGCTGAACCATATTTGAAATCCTTGAGTTTAGGGACAGAGAGGTACAGTGAGGGAAAGTGTCAGTGTGCTATTCTGTTCTAAACCAATCTTGCTGAACCATATTTGAAATCCTTGAGTTTAGGGACAGAGAAGGACACTCGTGGAAACTATCAGTGTGCTATTCTGTGCTAAATCTTGTTTGTAGGGACAGAGAAGGACAGTGAGTGAAACTGACAGTGTGCTATTCTGTTCTAAACCAATCTTGCTGAACCATATTTGAAATCCTTGAGTTTAGGGACAGAGAAGGACACTCGTGGAAACTATCAGTGTGCTATTCTGTGCTAAATCTTGTTTGTAGGGACAGAGAAGGACAGTGAGTGAAACTGACAGTGTGCTATTCTGTTCTAAACCAATCTTGCTGAACCATATTTGAAATCCTTGAGTTTAGGGACAGAGAGGTACAGTGAGGGAAAGTGTCAGTGTGCTATTCTGTTCTAAACCAATCTTGCTGAACCATATTTGAAATCCTTGAGTTTAGGGACAGAGAGGTACAGTGAGGGAAAGTGTCAGTGTGCTATTCTGTTCTAAACCAATCTTGCTGAACCATATTTGAAATCCTTGAGTTTAGGGACAGAGAGGTACAGTGAGGGAAAGTGTCAGTGAGCTATTCTGTTATAAACCAATCTTGCTGAACCATATTTGAAATCCTTGAGTTTAGGGACAGAGAAGGACACTCGTGGAAACTATCAGTGTGCTATTCTGTGCTAAATCTTGTTTGTAGGGACAGAGAAGGACAGTGAGTGAAACTGACAGTGTGCTATTCTGTTCTAAACCAATCTTGCTGAACCATATTTGAAATCCTTAAATTTAGGGACAGAGAATGACACTCGTGGAAACTATCAGTGTGCTATTCTGTGCTAAATCTTGTTTGTAGGGACAGAGAAGGACAGTGAGGGAAAGTGTCAGTGTGCTATTCTGTTCTAAACCAATCTTGCTGAACCATATTTGAAATCCTTGAGTTTAGGGACAGAGAAGGACACTCATGGAAACTATCAGTGTGCTATTCTGTGCTAAATCTTGTTTGTAGGGACAGAGAAGGACAGTGAGTGAAACTGACAGTGTGCTATTCTGTTCTAAACCAATCTTGCTGAACCATATTTGAAATCCTTGAGTTTAGGGACAGAGAAGGACACTCGTGGAAACTATCAGTGTGCTATTCTGTGCTAAATCTTGTTTGTTAGGGACAGAGAAGGACAGTGAGTGAAACTGACAGTGTGCTATTCTGTTCTAAACCAATCTTGCTGAACCATATTTGAAATCCTTGAGTTTAGGGACAGAGAGGTACAGTGAGGGAAAGTGTCAGTGTGCTATTCTGTTCTAAACCAATCTTGCTGAACCATATTTGAAATCCTTGAGTTTAGGGACAGAGAGGTACAGTGAGGGAAAGTGTGAGTGTGCTATTCTGTTCTAAACCAATCTTGCTGAACCATATTTGAAATCCTTGAGTTTAGGGACAGAGAGGTACAGTGAGGGAAAGTGTCAGTGAGCTATTCTGTTCTAAACCAATCTTGCTGAACCATATTTGAAATCCTTGAGTTTAGGGACAGAGAAGGACACTCGTGGAAACTATCAGTGTGCTATTCTGTGCTAAATCTTGTTTGTAGGGACAGAGAAGGACAGTGAGTGAAACTGACAGTGTGCTATTCTGTTCTAAACCAATCTTGCTGAACCATATTTGAAATCCTTGAGTTTAGGGACAGAGAAGGACACTCGTGGAAACTATCAGTGTGCTATTCTGTGCTAAATCTTGTTTGTAGGGACAGAGAAGGACAGTGAGTGAAACTGACAGTGTGCTATTCTGTTCTAAACCAATCTTGCTGAATCATATTTGAAATCCTTGAGTTTAGGGACAGAGAAGGACACTCGTGGAAACTATCAGTGTGCTATTCTGTGCTAAATCTTGTTTGTAGGGACAGAGAAGGACAGTGAGTGAAACTGACAGTGTGCTATTCTGTTCTAAACCAATCTTGCTGAACCATATTTGAAATCCTTGAGTTTAGGGACAGAGAAGGACACTCGTGGAAACTATCAGTGTGCTATTCTGTGCTAAATCTTGTTTGTAGGGACAGAGAAGGACAGTGAGGGAAAGTGTCAGTGTGCTATTCTGTTCTAAACCAATCTTGCTGAACCATATTTGAAATCCTTGAGTTTAGGGACAGAGAGGTACAGTGAGGGAAAGTGTCAGTGTGCTATTCTCTTCTAAACCAATCTTGCTGAACCATATTTGAAATCCTTGAGTTTAGGGACAGCGAGGTACAGTGAGGGAAAGTGTCAGTGTGCTATTCTGTTCTAAACCAATCTTGCTGAACCATATTTGAAATCCTTGAGTTTAGGGACAGAGAAGGACACTCGTGGAAACTATCAGTGTGCTATTCTGTGCTAAATCTTGTTTGTAGGGACAGAGAAGGACAGTGAGTGAAACTGACAGTGTGCTATTCTGTTCTAAACCAATCTTGCTGAACCATATTTGAAATCCTTGAGTTTAGGGACAGAGAAGGACACTCGTGGAAACTATCAGTGTGCTATTCTGTGCTAAATCTTGTTTGTAGGGACAGAGAAGGACAGTGAGTGAAACTGACAGTGTGCTATTCTGTTCTAAACCAATCTTGCTGAACCATATTTGAAATCCTTGAGTTTAGGGACAGAGAGGTACAGTGAGGGAAAGTGTCAGTGTGCTATTCTGTTCTAAACCAATCTTGCTGAACCATATTTGAAATCCTTGAGTTTAGGGACAGAGAGGTAAAGTGAGGGAAAGTGTCAGTGTGCTATTCTGTTCTAAACCAATCTTGCTGAACCATATTTGAAATCCTTGAGTTTAGGGACAGAGAGGTAAAGTGAGGGAAAGTGTCAGTGAGCTATTCTGTTCTAAACCAATCTTGCTGAACCATATTTGAAATCCTTGAGTTTAGGGACAGAGAAGGACACTCGTGGAAACTATCAGTGTGCTATTCTGTGCTAAATCTTGTTTGTAGGGACAGAGAAGGACATTGAGTGAAACTGACAGTGTGCTATTCTGTTCTAAACCAATCTTGCTGAACCATATTTGAAATCCTTGAGTTTAGGGACAGAGAAGGACACTCGTGGAAACTATCAGTGTGCTATTCTGTGCTAAATCTTGTTTGTAGGGACAGAGAAGGGCAGTGAGTGAAACTGACAGTGTGCTATTCTGTTCTAAACCAATCTTGCTGAACCATATTTGAAATCCTTGAGTTTAGGGACAGAGAAGGACACTCGTGGAAACTATCAGTGTGCTATTCTGTGCTAAATCTTGTTTGTAGGGACAGAGAAGGACAGTGAGTGAAACTGACAGTGTGCTATTCTGTTCTAAACCAATCTTGCTGAACCATATTTGAAATCCTTGAGTTTAGGGACAGAGAGGTACAGTGAGGGAAAGTGTCAGTGTGCTATTCTGTTCTAAACCAATCTTGCTGAACCATATTTGAAATCATTGAGTTTAGGGACAGAGAAGGACACTCGTAGAAACTATCAGTGTGCTATTCTGTGCTAAATCTTGTTTGTAGGGACAGAGAAGGACAGTGAGTGAAACTGAGAGTGTGCTATTCTGTTCTAAACCAATCTTGCTGAACCATATTTGAAATCCTTGAGTTTAGGGACAGAGAAGGACACTCGTGGAAACTATCAGTGTGCTATTCTGTGCTAAATCTTGTTTGTAGGGACAGAGAAGGACAGTGAGTGAAACTGACAGTGTGCTATTCTGTTCTAAACCAATCTTGCTGAACCATATTTGAAATCCTTGAGTTTAGGGACAGAGAGGTACAGTGAGGGAAAGTGTCAGTGAGCTATTCTGTTCTAAACCAATCTTGCTGAACCATATTTGAAATCCTTGAGTTTAGGGACAGAGAAGGACACTCGTGGAAACTATCAGTGTGCTATTCTGTGCTAAATCTTGTTTGTAGGGACAGAGAAGGACAGTGAGTGAAACTGACAGTGTGCTATTCTGTTCTAAACCAATCTTGCTGAACCATATTTGAAATCCTTGAGTTTAGGGACAGAGAGGTACAGTGAGGGAAAGTGTCAGTGTGCTATTCTGTTCTAAACCAATCTTGCTGAACCATATTTGAATTCCTTGAGTTTAGGGACAGAGGGGTACAGTGAGGGAAAGTGTCAGTGAGCTATTCTGTTCTAAACCAATCTTGCTGAAGCATATTGCAAATCCTTGTGTTTAGGGACAGAGAAGGATAGGCAGGGGACAGTGTCAGTGTCATTGTTGCTAAGCCTCCTGCACAGTATGCACCTGAAGGTAGCCCTTATTGCTCTTTTTCCCATCTCCCTGCAGGCCATCCATTAAAATGTCTGGAAGGCAAACAAGGAGAGGCAGACAGTCAGGAGGCAAAAAAAGAGGGCAAGCAGGCTCTGTGTCTGGGGGCAACAGTGCTGGTCGTGGACGCGGTGCATTGTCATCAGCACATGGCCATGGGACACGCTTGTCCTTCTTTTCGGCAGCTGGACATGTTGAGCCACATCATGCCGAAGACTTGGTAGAGTGGATGACCAAGCCAACCTCATCCTCCTCATCCTCTCTCACCCAGGCTCAGGGTACTGGCAAAGCAGCTGCCAAAGCGTCCTCTTCTCTGGTATCATTATCTTCATTAGTCAATCCTTCCCTAGACCCACCATGTCCTCCTCCTGAGGAGTCCCCCGAACTGTTTGAGCACAGTGTTGGGTACATGCTCCAGGAGGATGCCCAGCGTTTCGAAGGATCTGATGATGATACCCAGATAGAGAAAGGCATTAGCGTGAGAGCAGAGAGAGGGGATGCTCAAGAAGGACACCAATCTGGCAGTCATGCTCCAGCAGCTGCAGCATACTGCCAGATTGGCTCCAGTGATGAGGAGGGAGGGGATGATGAGGTCACTGACTCCACGTGGGTGCCTAATAGGAGAGAGGATGAGGAGGAGGATGAGGAGGAGGCACATCTCCAATGAGGCAGGATGCCCTTGGGTGGCCAGCGTATGGGCAGCACACCGACGGAATCACAACGCAGAGCTCCGCCTGTGCAGGGCGCTGCCTCTGCCCGTCATTCAAAAAGTTCTTTGGTGTGGGCCTTTTTTGAGGCGAGTGCATCAGATCGCACAGCTGCTGTTTGCAACATATGTCTCAAGCGTATATCGCGTGGCCAAAACATCAGCCGCTTGGGCACCACATGCTTGATCAGACATATGTTGACCTGCCATGCAGCTCGTTGGCAAGCCTACCTTAAAGACCCACACCAAAGAACAAAGCGGACCTCTCCTTGCACCGCATCAGCTGGGATCTCCAACCCCACTATACCTTCAGTCCTCTCTGAAACCTGCACTGAGAGGAATGAAGGTGTAGAATTAGGTGTGTCACAGCCCAGTACTTGCGGCCACTCTGCTAGCAGTACACCGTCGTCCGATTCTATCAGGCAAATTTCCCTGCCCCAGCTGCTGGACCGTCGAAAGAAGTTCACTCCCAGCCATCCACATGCCCAGCAGTTGAATGCTAGCTTGGCTAAATTGCTAGCGCTTCAACTGCTGCCTTTTCAGTTGGTAGACTCTGCCCCCTTCCGTGAGTTTGTGCAATGTGCGGTTCCTCAGTGGCAGGTTCCCAAACGACCACTTTTTCTCACGGAAGGCGATTCCGGCTCTCTACAGGCATGTGGAAGGCAATGTCTTGGCCTCGCTGGACAGGGCGGTCAGCGGTAAGGTGCATATTACCGCTGACTCATGGTCCAGCAGGCACGGACAGGGACGTTACCTTTCTTTCACGGCCCATTGGGTCACTCTTTTGGCAGCTGGGAAGGATGCAGGACAAGGTGCAGTAGTGTTGGAGGTTGTTCCACCGCCACGCCTCCAAAATGCTACTACTGGTTGTGACACACCTCTCTCCTCCACCCCCTCCTCTTCTTCTTTTTCCATGGCCTCTTCCTGTGGTTTGTCCTCGGAACCATCGGTGCTCCGTAGGCGTTCAAGGGGCTACGCAAGTACGCAGGCAAAAAGATGGCATGCCGTGCTTGCGCTGGTGTGTTTGGGGGACAGGAGCCACACTGGGGCAGAGGTCCTGTCTGCTCTGCAGGGGCAGACCGAGAGGTGGTTGACGCCACGCCAGCTTAAGCCAGGAATGGTGGTTTGCGACAATGGCACCAACCTCCTCTCCACCCTCCGACAGGGACAACTGACCCATGTGCCCTGTATGGCTCATGTCCTTAACCTGGTGGTGCAGCGGTTCTTGGGCAGGTACCCGGGCTTACAGGATGTCCTGAGGCAGGCCAGGAAAGTCTGTGTGCATTTCCGCAGATCTTATAATGCCAGTGCTCGCCTGGCTGAGCTGCAAAAGGAGTTGAACCTGCCCAAGAACCGCCTTATATGTGACATGCCCACCAGGTGGAACTCAACGTTGGCCATGCTGCAGCGGCTGCACACGCAGCAGAGGGCCATCAATGAGTACCTGTGCGACTACGGCACCAGGACAGGGTCAGGGGAGCTCGGGTTTTTTTCATCACGCCAGTGGGGCATGATCAGGGATGCATGCACTGTCCTGGCACCATTTGAGGAGGCCACGAGGATGGTGAGCAGTGACAGTGCATGCATCAGTGACACTGTACCTCTTGTCCACCTGTTGGAGCACACGCTGCGTGGAATAATGGACAGGGCACTTGAGGCAGAACAGAGGCAGGAAGAGGAGGACTTCCTTGCCTCTCAAGGCCCCCTTTACCCAGACAGTGTTCCTTCTATCCCACCCATCGCACAGGAAGAGGAGGAGGAGGAGGAGGAGGAGGAGGATTGTGTCAGCATGGAGGTGGAGGCTGGCACTCAGCATCATCAGCAGCAGTCTTTTAGGGATGATTTACAGTCCCAAGAAACCAGTGGACTTGTACGTGGCTGGGAGGAGGTGGCTGCGGATCATGTCGTCCTTAGTGACCCAGAGGACTCCGGACTGAATGCCTCAGCTAACCTATGCTGCATGGCCTCCCTGATCCTGCAAAGTCTGCGGAAGGATCCTCGTATTCTTCGGATCAAGGAGAGGGACCATTACTGGCTGGCCACTCTCCTTGATCCACGGTACAAGGGTAAGGTAGCGGACCTTATGTTACCGTCGCAGAGGGAGCAGAGGATGAGACAACTCCGGGAGGCCTTGCAGAAAGGTCTGTGCAACGCGTTCCCAGAGACTGGGAGGTTACAAACTCCTGGTCCTGGACAACGAGTTGCTGAGGCTTCGGGCAGTCAAAGAAGGAGTGGTGGGGAAGGTGGCCGTCTGACCGATGCGTTCAGACAATTCTTTAGTCCGCAGCCCCAAAGTATGATCGGTTCCAGCAACCATCGCCAGCGTCTGATATACATGGCGCAGGAATACCTAGGGGCAAGGTCAGACTTGGACACCTTCCCCACCGAAAATCCTCTGGCTTACTGGGTCTTGAGGATGGATCACTGGCCAGAGCTTGCACAGTATGCAATTGAGCTACTGGCCTGTCCTGCATCCAGCGTTCTTTCAGAACGCACATTCAGTGCTGCTGGAGGATTTGTCACGGATCACAGGGTGCGCCTGTCCACCGACTCGGTTGATCGACTGACTTTCATCAAGATGAACCAGTCTTGGATCACCACCACCTACCACACACCTGATGCTGATATAACAGACTAATTGATTTTAAAATGTCACATCCCTTCAAGACTGATGCTGATGCTGAGTGCCTGTGCTGTTATGTTGACTGGCTATCCTCCTCCTCCTCCTCAATGATACGATTAATGATGATAGCTTGGAAGATCATTTTGGTTTATGGGTGACGCCACCAGTGGCTAAGGCCCAATTTTTCAGCCCCTGTTTAACAGGGCCGTGTAATTACAATTTTTGATGCAATACTTTGCAACAGGCCTCATTGCTGTGCTCCAAGTACAGTATCTGTGAGGGGTTGCAGTGTTGTGCCACCAGTGCCTAAGGCCCAATTTTTCAGCCCCTGTTCAACAGGGGCATGCAATTATAATTATTGATCTAATAATTCACAGCAGGGCCCATTGCTGCGCCCACCAAGAGTAACTGTCAGGCCTTACAGTGTTGTGGCACCAGCACCACCATCACCACCACCACCACCACCAAAGGCCCAATTTTTCAGCCCCTGTTCAACAGGGGCATGCAATTATAATTATTGATCTAATAATTCACAGCAGGGCTCATTGCTGCGCCCACCAAGAGTAACTGTCAGGCCTTACAGTGTTGTGGCACCAGCACCACCATCACCACCACCACCACCACCAAAGGCCCAATTTTTCTGCCCCTGTTCAACAGGGGCATGCAATTATAATTATTGATCTAATAATTCACAGCAGGGCCCATTGCTGCGCCCACCAAGAGTAACTGTCAGGCCTTACAATGTTGTGGCACCAGCACCACCATCACCACCACCACCACCACCAAAGGCCCAATTTTTCAGCCCCTGTTCAACAGGGGCATGCAATTATAATTATTGATCTAATAATTCACAGCAGGGCCCATTGCTGCGCCCACCAAGAGTAACTGTCAGGCCTTACAGTGTTGTGGCACCAGCACCACCATCAAAGGCCCAATTTTTACTACCACTGATCAACAATTATATGTTATTACAATTCCTGATATAATAGTTGACAGCAGGGCGTTCCAGCACCCACCAAGAGTAACTGTGAGTGCTTACAGTGTTGTGCCAACACCAACACCTAAGGGGCCAATTTCTGCAGAGTATATACGGCAGGTCCCTACTTTCAAACATCCAACTTACAAACGACTACTACTTGCAAACGGAAGAAGACAACAGGAAGTGAGAGGAAATCTACCCCTTAGAAGGAAAATTCTCTCCTGTAAGAATTAATATGGGAGAAAGGTGTCTCCTCTCTACTGATGCTTTATCACCAATCCTTGTTTCAATAAAAACACCACATTTCAAAAACAGTTGTCATTGGGACGCAAAGTGAGGTGAAATGTTCTGAACAGGGGCACAGACAGCAAAACAAATGTTACAGGGGTGATAACCCTTCCCTATGTTTTCCAAAAAGCTTAAAAATAGGTATTTGGGCTGGAGCTACACTTAAACAATGTAGCTGTTCAAAATTACAAACAGATTCTACATAAGAACAAACCTACAGTCCCTGTCTTGTATGCACCGCCTGTATACGGCTGTTCAGAGTATATAGGGCCTTTTTTTTTTGTGTGCAGGGTTCCCCTTAATATCCATACAAGACCCAAAGGGGCTGGTAATGGGCTGGGGTAGGGTGGGGGTGGGTTGATGGGGTAGCTATGCCATTTTTCTTAAAGATTTTCATCCATATTACCGGGACCAGACATTACATTAAAGCCGCAAGCAGTTTTAAATGGCTTTTTTTTTCTTTAGAAATTTTATTTTGTGCAGGGACAGTTCTAAACACGGGAAACACGTGGCACTTCACAGGCATACTTTAGACACCCCCCAGGTACAATATTTAAAGGAATATTTGACTTTTTTTTTTCACTTTATGCATCATTAAAATGACTGCTCCCGGAAAACGTCAGTTTTTAAAACTTCTTTTTGCATTGATACATGTCCCCTGGTGCAGAACCCGGGTTCCCAACTTCTGTTTAGGACAATAACATGGATAATAGTCGTTATAATTAGCACTTTAGAATCCGAACGTTCGCATCCATTGTATTTAATAAATAAACTTTCGGTCCGTTCGCGGGTTCTGGTGCGAACCGAACCCGGGGGTGTTCGGCTCATCACTAAGGAGGAGGATAGTCAGTCAACATAACAGGACAGTCTCTCAGCATCAGCATCAGTCTTGAAGGGATGTGAAATTTGAAAATAAATTAGTCTGTTATATCAGCTTCAGGTGTTTGGTAGCTGGTGGTGATCCAAGACTGGTTCATCTTGATGAAGGTCAGTCGATCAACAGAGTCGGTGGACATGCGCACACTGTGATCCGTGACAAATCCTCCAGCAGCACTGAATGTGCGTTCTGAAAGAACGCTGGATGCAGGACAGGCCAGTAGCTCAATTGCATACTGTGCAAGCTCTGGCCAGTGATCCATCCTCAAGACCCAGTAAGCCAGAGGATTTTCGGTGGGGAAGGTGTCCAAGTCTGACCTTGCCCCTAGGTATTCCTGCACCATGTATATCAGACGCTGGCGATGGTTGCTGGAACCGATCATACCTTGGGGCTGCGGACTAAAGAATTGTCTGAACGCTTCGGTCAGACGGCCACCTTCCCCACCGCTCCTTCTTTGACTGACCGAAGCCTCAGCAACTCGTTGTCCAGGACCAGGAGTTTGTAGCCTCCCAGTCTCTGGGAACGCGTTGCACAGACCTTTCTGCAAGGCCTCCCGGAGTTGTCTCATCCTCTGCTCCCTCTGCGACGGTAAGAAAAGGTCCTTACCCTTGTACCGTGGATCAAGGAGAGTGGCCAGCCAGTAATGGTCCCTCTCCTTGATCCGAAGAATATGAGGATCCTTCCGCAGACTTTGCAGGATCAGGGAGGCCATGCAGCATAGGTTAGCTGAGGCATTCAGTCCGGAGTCCTCTGGGTCACTAAGGACGACATGATCCGCAGCCACCTCCTCCCAGCCACGTACAAGTCCACTGGTTTCTTGGGACTGTAAATCATCCCTAAAAGACTGCTGCTGATGATGCCGAGTGCCAGGCTCCACCTCCATGCTGACACAATCCTCCTCCTCCTCCTCCTCCTCCTCTTCTTCCTGTGCGATGGGTGGGACAGAAGGAACACTGTCTGGGTAAAGGGGGCCTTGAGAGGCAAGGAAGTCCTCCTCTTCCTGCCTCTGTTCTGCCTCAAGTGCCCTGTCCATTATTCCACGCAGCGTATGTTCCAACAGGTGGACAAGAGGTACAGTGTCACTGATTAATGCACTGTCACTGCTCACCATCCTCGTGGCCTCCTCAAATGGTGCCAGGACAGTGCATGCATCCCTGATCATGCCCCACTGGCGTGGTGAAAAAAAACCGAGCTCCCCTGACCCTGTCCTGGTGCCGTAGTCGCACAGGTACTCATTGATGGCCCTCTGCTGCGTGTGCAGCCGCTGCAGCATGGCCAACGTTGAGTTCCACCTGGTGGGCATGTCACATATAAGGCGGTTCTTGGGCAGGTTCAACTCCTTTTGCAGCTCAGCCAGGCGAGCACTGGCATTATAAGATCTGCGGAAATGCACACAGACTTTCCTGGCCTGCCTCAGGACATCCTGTAAGCCCGGGTACCTGCCCAAGAACCGCTGCACCACCAGGTTAAGGACGTGAGCCACACAGGACACATGGGTCAGTTGTCCCTGTTGGAGAGCGGAGAGGAGGTTGGTGCCATTGTCGCAAACTACCATTCCTGGCTTAAGCTGGCGTGACGTCAACCACCTCTCGGCCTGCCCCTGCAGAGCAGACAGAACCTCTGCCCCAGTGTGGCTCCTGTCCCCCAAACACACCAGCGCAAGCACGGCATGCCATCTTTTTGCCTGCGTACTTGCGTAGCCCCTTGAACGCCTACGGAGCACCGCTGGTTCCGAGGACAAAGCACAGGAAGAGGCCACGGAGGAAGAAGAAGAGGAGGGGGTGGAGGACAGAGGTGTGTCACAACCAGTAGTAGCATTTTAGAGGCGTGGCGGTGGAACAACCTCCAACACTACTGCACCTTGTCCTGCATCCTTCCCAGCTGCCAAAAGAGTGACCCAATGGGCCGTGAAAGAAAGGTAACGTCCCAGTCCATGCCTGCTGGACCATGAGTCAGCGGTAATATGCACCTTACCGCTGTCCAGCGAGGCCAAGACATTGCCTTCCACATGCCGGTAGAGAGCCGGAATCGCCTTCCGTGAGAAAAAGTGGCGTTTGGGAACCTGCCACTGAGGAACCGCACATTGCACAAACTCACGGAAGGGGGCCGAGTCTACCAACGGAAAAGGTAGCAGTTGAAGCGCTAGCAATTCAGCAAGCTAGCATTCAACCGCTGGGCATGTGGATGGCTGGGAGTGAACTTCTTTCGACGGTCCAGCAGCTGGGGCAGGGAAATTTGCCTGCTAGAATCGGACGTTGGTGTACTGCTAGCAGAGTGCCCACAAGTACTTGGCTGTGACACACCTAATTCTACACCTTCATTCCCCTCAGAGCAGGTTTCAGAGAGGACTAAAGGTATAGTGGGGTTGGAGATCCCAGCTGATGTGGTGCAAGAAGAGGTCAGCTTTGTTCTTTGGTGTGGGTCTTTAAGGTAGGCTTGCCAACGAGCTGCATGGCAGGTCAACATATGTCTGGTCAAGCATGTGGTGCCCAAGCGGGTGATGTTTTGGCCACGCGATATACGCTTGAGACATATGTTGCAAACAGCAGCTGTGCGATCTGATGCACTCGACTCAAAAAAGGCCCACACCAAAGAACTTTTTGAATAACGGGCAGAGGCAGCGCCCTGCACAGGCGGAGCTCTGCGGTGTGATTCCGTCGGTGTGCTGCCCTTACGCTGGCCCCCCGAGGGCATCCTGCCTCGTTGGAGATGTGCCTCCTCCTCATCCTCCTCCTCCTCCTCTCTCCTATTAGGCACCCATGTGGAGTCAGTGACCTCATCATCCCCTCCCTCCTCATCACTGGAGCCAATCTGGCAGTATGCTGCAGCTGCTGGAACATGACTGCCAGATTGGTGTCCTTCTTGAGCATCCCCTCTCTCTGCTCTCACGCTACTGCCTTCCTCTAGCTGGGTATCATCATCAGACCCTTCGAAACGCTGGGCATCCTCCTGGAGCATGTACCCAACACTGTGCTCAAACAGTTCGGGGGACTCCTCAGGAGGACATGGTTGGTCTAGGGAAGGAGTGACTGATGATGACATTGATACGAGGGAAGAGGATGCTTTGGCAGCTGCTTTGCCAGTACCCTGAGCCTGGGTGAGAGAGGATGAGGAGGATGAGGAGGGCTTGGTCATCCACTCTACCAAGTCTTCGGCATGATGCGGCTCAACGCGTCCAGCTGCCGAAAAGAAGGACAAGCGTGTCCCATGGCCACGTGCTGATGGCGATGCACCGCGTCCACGACCAGCACTGTTGTCTCCAGACACAGAGCCTGCTTGCCCTCTTTTTTTGGCTCCTGACTGTCTGCCTCTCCTTGTTTGTCTTCCAGACATTCTAATGGCCTGCAGGGAAATGGGAAAAGCAGCAATACAGGCTAAGTTAAGGTGTAATATGGTCAGGAGGCACACTCCGCCCGCTGTAAGTGCCGCAAAATCCTGTTGGTTTAACACACCAGGAAAAAGCAGCAATACAGGCTAAGTTAAGGTGTAATATGGTCAGGAGGTACACTCCACCCGCTGTAAGTGCCGCAAAATCCTGTTGGTGTAACACACCAGGAAAAAGCAGCAATACGGGCTAACTTCAGGTGTATAATGTGCAGGACGCTTAGCAACAATTACACTGACACTGTCCCCAGCCTATCCTTCTCTCTCCCTGCACACAAGGTTTATCAAAGTATATGACACTGACACTCTCCCTGCCTATCCTTCTCTCTCCCTGCACACAAGGTTTAGCAAAGAATATGACACTGACACTGTCCCCTGCCTATCCTTCTCTCTCCCTGCACACAAGGTTTATCAAAGTATATGACACTGACACTCTCCCTGCCTATCCTTCTCTCTCCCTACACACAAGGTTTAGCAAAGAATATGACACTGACACTCTCCCTGCCTATCCTTCTCTGTCCCTACACACAAGGTTTAGCAAAGAATAGATTTGACAAGATTTGACACTGTCCCTGCCTATCCTTCACTTTCCCTGCTTCGGAACACACTACACAAGGCCACCACGCTGGCGGCCTTTTATAGTGTGGGGCGTGTACTAAACCCCCACAGCAATAATTGGCCACAGGCATCCTGCCTGTGGCCAATCATTGCTATCCTCGCTGCCGGCGCTGTGATTGGCCAAGCATGCAGGGTCACAGTGCATGCTTGGCCAATCACAGCGCCGGGATTACACTGCGATGGCGCAGTGTATTGTGGGCCGTTCGCGTCACTCGAATTTGGCGCGAACGGCCCAAATCGTTCGTTGTTCGCCGAACGCGCAAACAGCCGATGTTCGAGTCGAACCTATGTTCGACTCGAACACCGAGCTCATCCCTACTCTAGACCCTGCAGCTGAACCAACAGACTCACATGCCTTCTACTGAGGCCATAGCTTCTGGTTCACTGTTGGAAGCTGAAGAAGTCAAGCTGGAACTCAGTGAAGTACTTGCTCCGGTTGATGCACCCCTTCCTCTTACTGAAAGAACTGAAGGAGAGATAACACCAGAGCCTGAACCAGAATCAGAACCTGTAATTGAGCCAGAGACTGAAGCAGAGTCTGAACCAGAAGCTGGATGCAGCCAATGGGGAGCAGAGCAAGGACCTGATTTTGCAGAAGACATGCACTCTCGACTATCGAATTTGATCCACCCACTGACACTACTAGGTGGGCCACTGATCTACTTTTGGCCTGTCATAAACTTAATATGATTTCCTCCTCTGCTGATGTATATAGTTTATTATCAGAGGATACTTCATTAAGCCAGTTATTAGCTGTTACCACCTCTAGTTTAGTAGACAAATGATTGACTAGCTCATGCAGTAAAGTGATTTGGGTCATATCCTGTCTTTGGGGACCAAAGACTTTCAAGTGGGGGGGAGGATGTAGCGATATGGACTGTTACCAGAAACTTTGTACCTTCCAGTGTTCTAAACATTGTTTGTCCCTGTGATTATTCATGCAGCCAGTGACCTCATACGTGTGCCAACGGAGTGAGTTATGGGGCGTATAGTCCTCTTTGAATCTGCTGCTATGCATCCCTGTACCCTAAAGACTACAAATCCCAGAGACCCTTGCAGTGGCTTTAAGGTTGCTGGGAGAGATGTTAAAAGGAGCTTAGAAGCCCACGCATGCTCTCTTCCTCCTGGGCCTGACGCAAGATGGACCTCTCTGTGTGACAGAGAGAGAGAGGTCGCAGCCTACCACACGGAATGGTACTTCCACCACAAGGCCTGAGAGGCCTAGTCCTGCTACCCGCTGTTGGACATCCAGTTACTAGCATCATTTACAGCACCTACTCTTCGGTGTGGACATGTGGAGAAAGTCACTACAGAAGACCGAGACAGAGGATTCGTTGCCGGAGTGTTGCCACCTGTGTTCCTATCTAGAAGACTGCAGATCAATTTGGATCGTTGGTGAGAGAGCAAGCTGCTCAGTTTTTATCTATTCACTACCACCATTACAGAACACAGTGTGCACACATCTCTATCCAAAAGCACTTTACTGCTTTGCTGGAACAATCTACTCAGATGCCTTAGGCCTTCAACACTTGAAATCTATTGTTTCATCTGAAACCAAACGGATTACAGTTAATGAGCTCCAACTAGCTAGCAAAGAATAACAGATCTGCCACTTGGAACTCTGCCATTACTCATAGGAAGCCTATATAGATGTAAATAACACCAGTGGGGGATTAGCTCTCCCATTAAAATAGATTAGGTCTATCTCAGTGTGGCCACACGTGTAGTTAACTGAAACATCCACTAGGAGGTGACTTTTGATCTGAATATAGTGTATCCTTGTGTATATAGCCTAATTCATTGTTTAAACATTGTTGTGTCTTCAGAAGGAGTCTGTTTGCTGAGTTGGCGCTGTTATCACAGCTCAGCGGATTAACTCTCCTTTCTTTGTGAAATAACTTTCCCTATTTGGTTCAAGTAAAACATTTCAGAACCTTATACTATTGAGTTTCTTGATTCTTGCTTTATAGTATTAACAGGATGTCTGAACCCAGAGTGTCAGGTGGGTTGTAAGGGTTACTTGGTCATGGCCGTGCAGATGAGCAGGTAATTCTCAACAGTCCCCAAGGGGGCCGTACTACACCAAGTATTGGGGTAACATGCTTTTTAGAGCCCTCAAAGTACCCTCAAAGGCCCTCAAGCTCCGCTCACACATGCTGCGGCTGTGGCTCACAGCATGGGGTGTGGTGCATCCCTGTTCACCGATTCAGATAACAATCAGGTCCAAATTTTTGCCTGATTTCACACCTGAATAGGACCAGAAGACGCACAGGACCCTTTCCAAATGCGGACCGCGGCCGCCCCGGAATTGTGTGAACTGAGAGCAGGTCACACTCTCCTGTCATAGGAACTGGATGCGGCAAAACCCACATCTGATTCGCATATACTGTATGTGAACCCGGCCCCAAAGTACCAGCTCTACAACAACATTTCCTAATACGCACACCTTTGATTATTAAGATGTCATGGATCATCTTTGAATTAATAAAAAGGAAACCTAACTTTGAGCTATACTTAATAAAAATGGTGGCACTTTCCTTTATGCAGTAAAAAATAAAGAGGAAAATTAGCTGGAGGGGAACCAACGGAAGACAAAACAGCAGAATTCTAAAAATAATAGAATGAGGCTCGGCTTCCATAAGTTAAAATCTGCATTTCACCGGCTTGCACAGAAAACAAATCTCCCACTTACAAGCCAACCACCGTACATTTTATTTGTCTCCATTGTAATTCTGTTTAAACATCTAGATAGCGGAGTTCCAAAAAAAAAAAATTACCACAAAAAAAATGAAGCCTTCGGAAACGTAGCGGAGTATGACGGCTTGTTTCTATCGCCGGCGACTTTCATGTTAATCTGGTAATGGCTCCTGAGAGGGAACCGGCATTCTGATCGGAGTCGCGGATTACAGTCCAAAGAAGACAGAGAATGAAAGTGCTCTCTTGTAAGTCGTTGTGTTAGATAAAATCCTTGATGGCAAGTGGAGATTTTAAATGCCAAAATAAAAAAAAATTTGTTCCCGGGCTCAAAGTCATAAATATTTAAATGACCATTATACATTAATTAAGTTAAAGCGTTGGTTGATGGACGGTGCGGATATGGTAATCAACCACTCCCTCCAGGCTCCCGTATAACCATTAGAGCAAATCACAACTGTGTTTTGATTTATTTAAACTCCAGGCAAAAACACCCTGCAGGGTCGCATGTGTGTTGCTTCCAAAGTCAGGACTTTTTTTTTCCAATTCAGTGACTTAAAATCCAACCAGCTGAAATCAGGCTTGCAATAGGAGTGGTGTCTCTGTATTTTGATAGAGGGGGAAGGGAGCCTATCCTGGTAGCCAGCGGTGCAGTGATATTATTTGTTATCCAATATGCAGGCATGAGGCGGCAAAGTGTGTAGCAAGCCATTAGTCCATCAGTCTTGTAGTGTAGGGGCAAAGAGGTGCCTGGAGTAGTTCCTCAAACTGACCACTAGATGTCTCCATGACTAAGCCCTATGATTGGGGTGAAACGTGTAATGGGGTGTAGCCTGGATGGAGCCTTAGACCCCATACACACTATTAGATTTTTTGCATGTAGTCTTCAGATTTACCAAAACCATGTATTGCAAGGGCCTGCCCGATTGCATACAAATTGAAACTCTTAAGGTTCGACCTCATATTATATGGTTTTGGTAAATCTGAAGTCAAAAATCTGCAGAAAATGTAATAGTGTGTATGGGGTCTTATACTCAGGTTGAGCCGGTGTGGAGAATTTTGGATGCTTTAGAGTCAGGACGGGCTCTTTTCTCATCTGCATCCACTTGTAGGTGAGAAGCCATGGATGGTGATCTGGAGCATCATCCTAAGTTTTATTTGGCCACTAGATGCCGCCATAGTTAGGGCTGGAGACTCTGTAGTGGGAGTAGGCAGAGTAGGTGCCTACGTAGCTGCTAGAGATAGTGAGTGGAGTGTACCATAGATGGTGAGGCTGTGCTAGTCCTGCCCATGCTTGTGTGGGGCATCCTGGTTAGAAAGCTTTGTAAAAAAAAAGTCTTGCAAGAGTACACCTGGGAAGTTGGTCATTGGAAGCATTGCATGGACCATGGCATGCATAAATATAATCTTTGGAGCTCTAGATTCTGGGAATTTCCCCTTAGGGGGCCCACAAAGAAAGAGAGGTGGAGGGATCCCACTGGGATGTGTGACTCTGGAAAAAACCCTAAAGGTATAGACCAGGGGTAGGCAACCTTAGTGAGATGGAGATCTACTTGAACAACACTGATGAAGTCAAAGATCACCAGGCACAGTGTCCTGTTGTTAGGGCCGCTTCACACCAGAACGTGATGCCAGAAAGGCACGTTCCATGTGTGTTTCCTGCACCGTGTTCAAAACGCACTGCCTTTGTGATCTACTGTGGGTGATGATACATTGTTAACCCCAAACGTAAATCGTAAGGGCAGTGGACACAAAAAAAGTATTACAAGAGAGTGCAGGGTCTAGGAGTGCGTTACAATCAGAATGCAGTGTTTAGGAGTGTGTTACGCTCAGAATGCAGGGTTCAGGAGTGTGTTACGCTCAGAATGCAGGGTTCAGGAGTGTGTTGTGCTCTGAATTCAGGGATCAGGAGTGCGTTGCGCTCAGAATGCAGGGTCAAGGAGTGCGTTGCTCTCAGATTGCAGGATTAAGGAGTGCATTGCGCTCAGAATGCAGGAATTAGGAGTGTGTTGCGTTTAGAATGCAGGGTCAAGGAGTGCATTGCGCTCAAAATGCAGGGATCAGGAGTGTGTTGCGCTCAGAATGCAGTGTTTAGGAGTGTGTTGCGCTCAGAATGCAGGGATCAGGAGTGCGTTGCGCTCAGAAGGCTTAAGGAGGGCACCGCACTCAGAATGTAGGGATCAGGAGTGCGTTGCGCTCAGAATGCTGGGATCAGGAGTGCGTTATACTCAGAAGGGTTAAGGAGGGCATCGCGCTCAGAATGTAGGGATCAGGAGTGCGTTGCGCTCAGAATGCAGGGTCAAGGAGTGTGTTGCACTCAGAATGCAGGGTCAAGGAGTGCGTTGTGCTCAGAATGCAGGGATCAGAAGTGTGTTACGATCAGAATGCAGGGTCAAGGAGTTTGTTGCGCTCAGAATGCATGTTCAAGGAGTGTGTTGCAGTCAGAATGCAGGGTCCAGAAGTGTGTTGCGCTCAGAATGCAGGTATAGGGAGTGCATTGCGCTCAGAATGCAGGGATCAGGAGTGCGTTACACTCAGAATGCAGGTTCAAGGAGTGCGTTACACTCAGAATGCAGGTTTAAGGAGTGCGTTGCGGTCAGAATGCAGGGATGATCAGGAGTGCATTTTGCTCAAAATGCAGGGTTCAGGAGTGCATTGCGCTCAGAATGCAGGGTCAAGAAGTGCAATGCACTCAGAATGCAGGTTCAAAAAGTGCATTGTGTTCAGAATGCATGTTCAAAAACTGCGTTGTGTTCAGAATGCAGAGATCAGGAGTGCGTTGCGCTCAGAATGCAGGGTCAAGGAGTGCTTTGCACTCAGAATGAACACTCAGAATGCAGGGATTTGAGGGGGGGGGGGGTTGATGTGAAGTGTTTTAGAGGACACTGCTATGGGGGTGGTCCTGCCATTCATAGAATACAAAGCACTCTTTGAATTGCCTACTTTGTTTTGTTCCAGGTGTAGCGCACCGGCCCCAGACTTTACCTGCTTTTCTTCTGTTTGGCTCCTCCGCAGGAAAAGAATGAGGCACACCGCACCACAAGCCCGTATCCTCCTGAATAGGGAGGTTGAGCGGTGTTAGTTTCTCGGGCCTGCCTGCGACTGGTGTAAAAAGGCCTCCAGTGCTGACCTTGTTTCTGCAGTAACCAGAACAAGTCTTTAACTTTCCCCAGTAAGCAACTGTCCACACCAACTGAAAGGTCCAACACTTGTTTATTCCTTTTTGCACAATAAACAGTCTCTTTTAGAGCAGACGGGTTGAGACAAACACGGGTCAGATAAGGTGGGAGAAGGTCCATGCACAAACTTTAAATTTGGGTTTCTCATGTTCTGGATAGCACAGACTTGGCGCACGGTCGCTGCCACCGACCATAAGGCGGTCCCTGCCACAGACCAGATGAATAGGGTCTCTGCCACAGGCCCGGTTGTTGGGTCTCTGCCACCGACCAGATTCACAATGGGTCTCTGCCACAGACCATGAGAACGTGGATTACCTTCTAAAAGTATTGACCCTTGTCCGGGAAAGGACATCCATCCGGAGAGTTACCAGAGGCCCCACCGTCACCAGCGATACCGCTCGGGTTTTCGGGAAGGGTCACCTCCCTGGCCTCCTTGTCCTAGATTCGGGCACCCACTTCCAGGGGGCACCCTAGGAGCCCTCGATCCCTTGTGGGACCCAGTCGAAGGTACTGGGCCCCGGGCCTCTCTCGAAGTACCTCACCCCAGACTGAAGGTGTCTGGGATGGAACAGCAGCTCCGTCTCTGGGCCTAGAGTACCCAGAGACCTCCCGACTGGCCTCCGGGCCTAGGGCACCCGGAGGCGACACACACTCACCCAGGCTTAAGGTGCCTGAGCGCGGAACCCCCCCTCTGGAAGATGGCCGGCCCCTCCTATATCCTCTCCCGACAGGCACAGCAGGTTCCCCACCCCGCCGTACTGCTGCCGAGAGGGAACAAAAAGGATACAACCTCGTACTGCAGTTCAACCTGGGACCCACAGCAACAGCACCACCTATAGTTCCCAGTGAACTTAACCACCAGTACTATCTCCCAGGGATTGAAATGGTCGTCGATGAGACCTAACAATTAGTACATCTGAGCCTGGGTACCACTCAGATGCTTCCCCCTAAATGTAACCACCCGCTACACATCCCCCTCACTTGTGAACACTGGTCCCCAGTGTCTGAAACCAATTTATACCTCCTCAATCTGAGTCAACATAAGCCAGATCCAGACACAACAAAAAAAAATGTCAATTTAAAATTTTGTTAGTTTGTGCCGGAACCTAACATGGGAAGGAAAAACACAGATGGGAAAAAGGGTGTACAAATATATAAAACATTTTAAGATCACTCAAACTTTACAGTAAATATTTACAATTTCTTCCCGCAGAACTCACTAAGACCCACCCCATACTCAGCAGTCTTGCTTGTCGATCACCTGCAGAGGAAGAAAGAAACACATAATTCCAACAATATGTATCTTAGAATGAACAGGTCTCTCCCTAGAGAAAAACCTGTTCGCCCTAAGAATAAGTGCAATGTAAAACCTTCAATGTAACCGTTGCGCAACACCGCCACCTAGTGGTAATGCCGCGGTCAGAACACCTGTTGATGACAAGGAAATTTTCTTCTCTGTGAACTGTGGCCCTCACTAACTATGACCCCAAAGTCCTGGTTATCTTTGTGGTGGGAAGAGAAGGCAGAACAACAACAACAATAACTCCCATTCCTCCAAAGAGTAAAATACCCTTTAACATGGGCAAAGTTCCTGAAGAGAGGAAAAGAAAAGGAAAAGGAAAAAAAAAGTCAAGCGCAAACACAAGAGTCTGGTCTCTCACAAATAGTAATGTGGATCGGGCAATACCAACGGCTTCCAGTGTCTATCGAAGGTATCTATGTGATACTCCACATCATCCTTATCCTTTCTGCAGATAAGCACTTTGTCCGCATATATGTGCCGACCCAACATCCACGCAGCTTTGCAATCTTTGAACCGCAGAGTTGCGGCAGGTGAACAAGAAAAGTATCTTCTAGCGTAGGGTACCTTGAGGTGTGCCCACACAAACTCCGAATACCACCGGTCCCTGCAGGCCTCAACCTCGAACAGAAGCTCCTTGGGCAGATATGGGTATTCCCACCCATATTCACTAGCGACCTTCTGATTAAAGAGTCTCTGCAAGCTGGACAGTGGTGGCATAGTGGCACGGTCTCCTGCGCCAGGCAAACAACAGCGTCCGGGTGTCGAGGCACTTTAACTGCCTCTGGGCCAGTTGCAGGGGCCCGCAGCGACACCGGTCTAGCAGTAATGGTAGTAGTGAAAGCAGGTGCTCCCAATTGTGGAAGGGTAGACAAGGGGACAGATCCTTCCTCAGGCTCGGTGGCCACCACCCGGGGTGTACTCTCCCCAGTAGACATGGGTGGGTTCCTAGGCCTACGGAACAAGGACAGGGGCATCTTATCCCATCCCTTCCTCTCAAACAGTTTGTCAATTGCGGCATCATCACCCGCATCTGAGACGGACTCTAGATAGGTGTATCGTACTCCTCCGCAGGGAAGTAATTCCTGGTGAATGACGATTCACCCCCTCTGGCCAACTCACTAGCATGTAAATCCCCAGGGCTAGGGGCCTGTAACAAAGTCTCTCCCCCTGGCTTACCTCGGCTTGGAGAAGGACTCAGACGTCCGTGACTTTTCCCTTCAGAGACATCCGTTCCGGGTAAGCGTTGGGGCATTGCTCCACCACGGCCGCGGGAAGCCTTCACAAGACCCATCTTCCTCTTGGGCGGTGGGAGAAAAGACTCTGTCGTTGCCGAACCAGCATCCTCCGGTTTCTCACTCGCTACAACGAGCTCCTCTGTGACTTCCTCCGAAGTCCCGTCAGTGCGCGCAGGGGTGGCTGTACAAGCTTCGATTTCTCCCTCCGGAGTGGTGGCGCCAGTAAGGCAGTTGAGGTGGAAGGCCCGAGGCCTCTCTGTAGGTTGCTCGACCTCAAAAAGAAATTCCTTGCAGCTCCCACATCGCCCGAATGGCTTCAGATGAACCACCAGTCCCGAGCAGCCGGGACAAATCACACCAAGGACCTCCACGTCTCTACACACATAGAGGGCAAATCTTCCCCGGGGCTTGAGCCGAATCCCTGTATCTGTAACCGAAGCAGCGAATGATGTCATTTTCATGGTATTTGAAGCTGGAACCCATGAGGCATGAGAGGACATGCTGACCACTTGCTGCTCCATCGCACACTGACCTTTTCCACGCCAAAGTCCCCACGTGCAACTCCACACATGGTCAGACTCCTCCTATCTTCTACATCGCTCGCGGGCTTTTCTGAATAGACACGCCCACGAACTTCGCAGTCAGAGTTCTCCTTGTGGCGCAGTTTCAAACATGGCCGACCTCCACGGAACTTCACTGGGAAATAAAAGTTCAGCTTCTGGGGGGGTTTACACTCCATGCCTGCAAACACATCCCGGACGAGCCCCACGTGTAGCGCACTAACCCCAGACTTTACCTGCTTTTCTTCTGTTTGGCTCCTCCGCAGGAAAAGAATGAGGCACACCGCACCACAAGCCCGTACCCTCCTGAATAGGGGGGTTGAGCGGTGTTAATTTCTCGGGCCTGCTTGCGACTGGTGTAAAAAGGCCTTCAGTGCTGACCTTGTTTCTGCAGTAACCAGAACAAGTCTTTAACTTTCCCCAGAAAGCAACTGTCCACACCAACCGAAAGGTCCAACACTTCTTTATTCCTTCTTGCATAATAAACAGTCTCTTTTAGAGCAGACGGGTTGAGACAAACACGGGTCAGATAAGGTGGGAGGAGGTCCAGGCACAAACTTTAAATTTGGGTTTCTCCTGTTCTGGATAGCACTAACAGGCTTGGCGCACGGTCGCTGCCACCGACCATGAGGCGGTTCCTGCCACAGACCAGGTGAATAGGGCCTCTGCCACAGGCCCGGTTGTTGGGTCTCTGTCACAGACCGGATTCACAATGGATCTCTGCCACAGACCATGAGAACGTGGAGTACCTTCTAAAAGTATTGAGCCTTGTCAGGGAAAGGACATCCACCTGGAGAGTTACCAGAGGCCCCACCGTCACCAGCGATACCGCTCCGGGTCTTCGGGAAGGGTCACCTCCCTGGCCTCCTCATCCTAGATTCAGGCACCCACTTCCAGGGGGCACCCTAGGAGCCCTCGATCCCTTGTGGGACCCAGTCGAAGGTACTGGGCCCCGGGCCTCTCTCGAAGTACCTCACCCCAGACTGAAGGTGTCTGGGATGGAACAGCAGCTCCGTATCTGGGCCTAGAGTACCCAGAGACCTCCCAACTGGCCTCCAGGCCTAGGGCACCCGGAGGCGACACACACGCCCCCAGGCTTAAGGTGCCTGAGCGCGGAACCCCCCCTCTGGAAGATGGCCGCCCCCTCTTATATCCTCTCCCGACAGGCACAGCAGGTTCCCCGCCCCGCCGTACTGCTGCCGAGAGGGGACAAAAAGGATACAACCTCGTACTGCAGTTCAACCTGGGACCCACAGCAACAGCGCCACCTATAGGCCCCAGTGAACTTAACCACCAGTACTATCTCCCAGGGATAGAAATGGTCGTCGATGAGACCTAACAATTAGTACATCTGAGCCTGGGTACCACTCAGATGCTTCCCCCTAAATGTAACCACCCGCTACACAGGAATGCAGCGGGAAGTTCCAGAACACAGTGCTGTGTGCTGTATGTAGCTCAGGCAACATACAGTTTATACAGCACACAAAGCCACTGCATCTGTTAGTGAAGTACATAGTCCAAAAACTATTTAAACTTCACCAAAACCTGGAGATCTGCTTTAAATGTTTGCGACTCCAATTTATATTTACATATAGTAATTCATATCTAGACCACTAGAGGGAGCTATGGATTTTGCTCAATAGTTGCTGAGATGCAATATCCGTCCCACAGGTAGAGCATTGTTTTAAATGTGTTAGCAGAATTGTTTGGTGAGAAGGAGCAGTAAAGCGCAATGGTTGCATATAACTACAAAGAAGCAGACACTAAATATGTAAATAGCAAATATGCTTTCCACCATGTACATATATATATATATATATATATATATATATACACATACAAAAAACACTTGCTTTTTACTTTTTAAAAAAAAGTAACATACCTAGAACAATATTTTCAGAAATATGAGCTTTTTTTATGTATATCTAAAAGATCACTGAAAGAGTTTATGGGGTTCATTGGCTAATAAGCAGTTCACTTTGTGAGGGAAGTTGCACTTTGCAGGGGAATTTTCTGCACCGCTTAGTGAATGTGGTGAAATTAACTTTGTAAAGAATACCCAATCACGTGCAAGGAAAATAGGAAAACACTTTGCACATGATGATGGTAGTTAGCAGAGCTTCAACTCATTCACAAAGCTCTTGCAAAGTGCAACTTTCTTTGTAAAATTAACAGTCTATTTGCCTTTAGTAAACCCACCCCACAATTTCCCTTATTGGAGGACTTCTACCTTTAATTTTTTGATCTGTATATACCATATCTCACAAAAGAGTATTCCCCCCGTCACATTTTTGTAAATATTTTATTATATCTTTTGATGTGACAACACTGAGGAAATGACACTTTGCTACAATGTAAACTAGTGATCACCTCTGCGGTTTTTATTTTTTGCGCTATAAACAGAAAAAGAGCGACAATTTTGAAAAAAAAAAAAATCTTTTTACTTTTTGCTATAATACATATCCCAAAATAAAAATAAAAAAATCTTCAACAGTTTAGGACAATATGTATTTATTCTTCTACATATTGTTGGTAAAAAATCGCAATAAACGTATTTTGATTGGTTTGCACAAAAGTTATAGAGTCTACAAAATAGGGGATATATTTATGTCATTTTTATTATAATTATTTTTTTTATACTAGTTACGGTGGCGATCAGTGATTTTTAGCGGGAATGCGACATTGGGGCTGACAGATCGGACACTTTTGACACTTTTTTGGGACCATTGACATTTATACAGCGATCAGAGCTAAAAATATCAACTGATTACTGTATAAATGTCACTAGCAGGGAAGGGGGCGATCAAGGGGTTATATGTGTGTCCTAGGGAGGTGTTTCTAACTGTGGGGGGAGAGGACTGACTGGGAGTAGAGAGAGATCGCTGGTCCTGATCACTAGGAACAGACGATCTCTCTCTACTCCCCTGTCAGAATGGGGTTCTGTTTGTTTACATTGACAGATCCCTGTTCTGGCTCTCTGTGGATCGATCGCGGGGGGCCGGCGGACATCGCGGCCACTAGGCCACGCGCATCGGCTCTGGCGCAGCGGGCCTGCTATAGCTATTAAATGGGCCGACGTACAGCTACGGCAATTCGCGCAGCCGAGCCAACCTGCCGCAGTATAACTGCAGCGGCTGGTCGGCAAGTGGTTAAAGTGTATCATAGTCCCCAACAGTCCTTGATTTAGAGGGACTGTCCCTGATTTGTAGCAAAGTCCCTCTGTCCCTCTTTCCCCCTCATTTGTCCCTCATTTTGGTCTGATCTATATAGCTGTATATAAAATGCACTTTTTATCTTTCAAAAAGTGTTTCCAAGTGCTAAACTTTTCATCTGATTTCTAAATTGCTGCATTTGTAAATTTTATAAGCCAATATAAAGAAATAGTAGTGGTAAAAAAAAGCCCTTGTGGATTTAATTAACCTTCTTTTTGGGTAATTCTCCTTTAAGGGGGTGTGGCAGGGGGGCGTGTCCTATGCCTACATACATTTGTTAGTAGGTGTCCCTCATTCCCATCTCACAATGTTGGCAGGTATGGTGTATGGATAGTCAAAACATTTTTTTGGTTTTAGATAGAGAAGGGAAGGCTTCTCCAGACAGTAGATGGGTATACCTGGGTCCCACTGGTTTCCCCCAGTTCTGTGTTGATGGCACCGCTGGACATCTTCCGATGTGGAAGGGATGTAAGCATGATGTGTCTTTCATCTGCTGCATTAGGTTTCCTTGGCTGACCACTGTGTCTACGGTCCTCAGCGTTGCCCGTTTCTTTGTGCTTCTTTAAAAGAGCTTGAACAGCACATCTTGAAACTCCAGTCTGTTTGAAATCTTGCCTTGGAAAGACCTTGCCGATGCAGTATAACTACCTTGTGTCTTGTTGCTGTGCTCAGTCTTACCATGGTGTATGACCTGTGACATGAAACTGTCTTCCACAACCTCACCTTAGTAGCAGAGTTTGGCTGTTCCTCACCCAGTTTTAAGCCTCCTACACAGCTGTTTCTGATTCAGTTAAAGTGGTTGTAAACCCTCCTTATACTATATGAAGTTTTTGGCCTCACAGAAATTAAACAGATCCTTCTACATAAGTTGTACCTGTTTATCTGCAGCCTTCTCTTCTCTACATCCATTTAAAGTGCAGAAAAGCTTGTGGGACCTGAAAGCAAATTGGGGGCGGGGAGCTGAAGTTACACTCTGCAGAGCTCAGTGAGAGCTGAGTGGAGGGAAGAGAAGGGAACCCCCCTCCCACACACACACACACAGCACGCAGGAACAGAGCTGAGGCTGTCAATCACATGCTGTGTGCTGGAGCTCCTCCTCTGTCACCTTTTTATTTCTTGGTGTCAGGAAAACTTGTCAAGAGTGACTCATGCTGATAGCAGAGGAATGAGGCAACAGACAAAGATGACACTGAGAGCTCTGGATAGAGACAAGTACACACTATAGGGGGGTATTCTTTGTTTGGATTTAATGTCTGAGGTTTACAACCACTTTAATGACTGTGTTTCAACCTACATTTGAAATTGATGATCATTAGCACCCACTTGGTATAATTAGTTAATTATACACCTGATTCTAATCCTACAAAATCCCAGACTTTGTGTAAGTGTACAAAGTGTGAAAGTGTAAGAACTAATGCTGGTTTGAAGCCAAAGGGCGGTCACACCAAATATTGATTTGATTTAGTTTTTTCTTCTGTTCCCTTAATTTGCATTCTGGAAATTTATAAAAATATTGATTTGATTTAGTTTTTTCTTCTGTTCCCTCAATTTGCATTCTGGAAATTGATAAAAATAAACAAATGAAAAATATATTTTGAAAAGTATTCTTACTTTACAGCATTTCTGCACACCTGCCTAAAACATTTGCACAGTACTGAATATATACAGTGCCTTGATAAAGTATTCATACCCCTTTAAATGTTCCACATTTTGTCACGTTACAACCAAAAACGTAAATTTATTTTATTGGGATTTTATGTGATAGACCAACACAAAGTGGCACATAACTGTGATGTGGAAGGAAAATGATAAATGGTTTTCACATTTTTTACAAATAAATATGTGAAAAGTGTGGGGTGTACATTTGTATTCAGCCCCATTTACTCTGATACCCCTAACTAAAATCTAGTGGAACCAATTGTCTTCAAAAGTCAACTAATTAGTAAATAGAGTCCATCTGTGTGTAATTTACTCTCAGTATAAATGCAGCTGTTCTGTGAAGCCCTCAGAGGTTTGTTAGAGAACCTTAGTGAACAAACAGCATCATGAAGGACAAGGAACACACCAGACAGGTCAGGAATAAAGTCGGGGAGAAGTTTAAAGCAGGGTTAGGTTCTAAAAAAAAATATCCCAAGCTTTGAACGTCTCACGGAGCTCTGTTCAATCCATCATCCGAAAATGTAAAGAGTATGGCACAACTGCAAACCTACCAAGACATGGCCGTCCACCTAAACTGACAGGCCGGGCAAGGAGATGATTCACCAGAGAAGCAGCCAAGAGGTCCATGGTAACTTTGGAGGAGCTGCAGAGATCCACAGCTCAGGTGGGAGAATCTGTCCACAGGACAACCATTAGTCGTGCTCTCCACAAATCTGCCCTTTATGGAAGAGTGACAAGAAGAAAGACATTGTTGAAAGAAAGCCATAAGAAGTCCTGTTTGCAGTTTGTGAGAAGCCATGTGGGGGACACAGAAAAACATGTGGAAGAAGGTGCTCTGGTCAGATGAGACCAAAATGTAACTTTTTGGCCTAAAAGCAAAACGCTATGTGTGGGTAAAACTAACACTGCACATCACCCTGAACACACCATCCCTACCGTGAAACATGGTGGTGGCAGCATCATGTTGTGGGAATGCTTTTCTTCAGCAGGGACAGGGAAGCTGATCAGAGTTCATGGGAAGATGGATGGAGCCAAATACAGGGCAATCTTAGAAGAAAACCTGTTAGAGTCTGCAAAAGACTTGAGACTGGGGCGGAGGTTCACCTTCCAGCAGGACAACGACCCTAAATATACAGCCAGAGCTACAATGGAATGGTAACAGAGGTCTCCAAACTACGGCCCTCCAGTTGTTCAGGAACTAAAAATCCCATCATGCCTAGCCATGTCTGTAAATGTCAGAGTTTTACAATGCCTCATGGGATGTGTAGTTCTGCAAAAGCTGGAGGGCCATAGTTTGGAGATCCCTGGTTTAGATCAAAGCATATTCATGTGTTAGAATGGCCCGGTCAAAGTCCAGACCTAAATCCAATTAAGAATCTGTGGCAAGACTTGAAAATTGCTGATCACAGACGTTCTCCATCCAATCTGACAGAGCTTGAGATATTTCGCAAAGAAGAATGGGAAAAAAATGTCCCTCTCTAGATGTGCAAAGCTGGTAGAGACATTTCCAAAAAGACTTGCATCTTTAATTGCAGTAAAAGGCGGTTCTACAAAGTATTGACTCAGGGGGACGCCATACGAATGTACCCCACACTTTTCACATATTTATTTGTAAAACATTTGGAAAACTATTTATCATTTTTCTTCCACTTCACAATTTTCCACCTCAACCACTTTCTGTTGGTCTATCACATAAAATCTTAATAAAGTACATTTATGTTTTTGGTTGTATCACAAAATGTGGAAAATGTCAAGGGGTATGAATACTTTTTCAAGGCACTGTGTGTGTATATATATATATATATATATATATGTAGCGGGTGGTAAATTTAGTGGGGTGTATCTGGGCAGTAGATGGCCCAGATACATTGATTTTAGGGATTTATGGACATTTAGGAGTGTGGGAGGTATGAATGGTGTCATGTTCCCTGCGGTCCCTGGGTGGCGCTGTCACCTGGGACCAGGGTTGAACTACCATTCTAGAGCCGTGCACTTTTTGTCCTTTTTTGGCAATAGTACGGCGGGGCGGGGAACCCGATGTGCCTGCTGGGAGAGGATATAAAAGGGGGCGGACATCTTGCGCACGAGGTACATTCCCCAGGCACCTTCGGCCTGGGAGCTGCTGCGGGTCGTTTGTGCCCAAGCGCCCTTGGCCTGGGCGGGTGGAGTCGAGTTCCATCCCAGGCACCTTCAGCCTGGGGTGAGGTACTACATCAGAAGGCCTGGGGCCCAGTACCTTCGACTGGGTCACGCGAGGGCGAAGCATTCCTAAGGTGCCCCCGGTATTGGGTGCCTGAATCCAGGGCGTAAGGAACCGGAGAGGTGACCTCCCCGTAGAGCCAGCGCAGCATTTGCTGGTGCCGGTGGAGGCCTCTGGTGACCGTCCGGATTGGATGTCTTCCTCTGACAGGGGTCGTTTTTTCTAAAGGAGGTACTTCATGTTCTCATGATCCGTGGCAGAGACCCATCTTCCACAGGTCAGTGGCAGGCCTCATCCAAGGCCTGTGGCAGGGGCCTCAACGTTCACCCAGGTCAGTGGCAGTCACCAAATTCACGGTCGGTGGCAGCGACTGTGCGCCAAGCCTGTTTGCACTAAACGAAACAGGAGAAACTTTATTCATTAGTTGTGCCTGGACCTACTCTTCCCTACACCTTGTCTGTTCTTTTAAAAGTCAACCGATTCAAGTCAATAAAACAGTGTTGGACTTTTCTTGGTGTGGAACTCATGTTACTGGAAGCTAAGTGTCCCTGTCAGTGACAGTGACAATCATCCTCCATAGGAGAAGCTGAGGTTCCGGCCTAAAGCGCAGACCCGAAGGTAAATGGTTTAGCTCATATCTCTGCATCCTACATCAGAGAGCCGAGCTGGTGGTGTGCATCTTTCCCCCTTCTCCCAGATACCCCTAGACAAGTATAGAACCAGCCGTGAAGAGAGGGAAGAAGCTGGGGGAGGACCGCTACATATATATATATATATATATATATATATATAATTTTTTTTTTCATTATTTTCCTGTGTATAGCCTTTGAAACTATGGATTGGGGTTAATGACTGTATCCAGGAAGATTGCTTTGCATGTATATAGTATGCATGTATTTAGTGACCATGTAATCAGCTCAGGCTGTCATTTGCATGGAATTTAGAATAACTTCTGACATCGATCACTTCTACAAATGCACAATTAGCTAATTTAATCCCATTTGCATAATTTCTTGGTCGTGTGTCAATAAATTTCTAACCATGCAAACACATGACCCAACCTAATTGCATCATCTGCATGAGGAATCAACATGTATGCAGGGAGATGTACAGATCTGTCTTCCCTAACGGGCGTCTGCTGCAACTCACAGAGGCTCGTGATGGAAATGAAAGGGATCTATATGTGTATGCGACTCGCTGCTTTCTCTGGGCTCACACCTTTTTTTTTTTTTTCTGTTTTGTCGCCTTAAAACTTGTATTGTTTCAACCATTTTGAACCAATGGTCATTGAAACCTGGAAGCCCAGACCAAATTTAGCAGTATATTTATCTGTTAGCTTGACTATTCCTTCATAGCTAAGTTGCTTACCTTAATAATTTTTACTTTGTGTTTTATGAACATAAGGCTAGAATGAAGCAGGCCTTCTCTTCATCTCTCAATAGCTGAACCTACTCTTCTGCATAACTTAATGCGGAGCAATTTTTTGGTAAAAAATCTAAAGTTTTATTAAAAAATGAGGGCCCTGAATGCTTAATGCCGCGTACATACACGACCGTTTTTAATGTCATTGAAAAAAAACTGCATTTTTGTCGACGTGATTCTTCTCAAGCCTGCCTTGCCTACACACTATCGTGGAAAAAAATGTTCAAGTAAAGCGCGGTGACGTACAACACGTACGACGGCACTATAAAGGGGAAGTTCAATTCGGATGGCGCCACCCGTCATGTTAGCAAAGTTTGTTGAGTGACGATTCGCGCTTTTCAGCCTCGTGCTTTTCAGTCCGTTACAGCGTGACGAATGTGCTATCTCCATTAAAAACGCTAGTTTTACCAGAACGAGCGCTCCCGTCTCATACTTGATTCTGAGCATGCAAATTTTTTTCACGTCGTTAAAGCGTACACACGGCCGTTTTTCATGACGTGAAAAACGACGAGAAAATATAGAGCATGTTCCAATTTTTTCATGGCCATTTTTCCCGTCGTGAAAAATGCTCTGAAGCCCACACACGATCATTTTTAATGACCATTTTAAAAAATTGCATTTTTCTCATCATTAAAAACGGTCGTGTGTACGCGGCATCAGAAAGCAAAACCACTTAAGGCCCCAGGAGGCAGGTCCATGACAGCCTGGGTTCAGAGGAAGTGGATTGATGAGACTGGCCGTCATTTCAACCCAGAAGATTAAGGACATCTAGTGGTGGAAAATAATTACTGCAAGGACAGTTCAATATTTTAGCTTTGTTTTCTCTGCAACAAATACAAAAAATAACATTGCCCTTCAGTATGTAACAATAGAATAAAACATAATAATACTAATAATACAAATAATAATAATAATACTGCTACTACTAATAATAATAATAATATTACTACTACTAATACTAATAATAATTTATTATTATTATTATTATTATTATTATTATTATTATTATTATTATTAATGCATTTAAGTATGTAACACTAGAATAATATAAAATAACAGTAATTTAAACATTATTATTATTTCATTCTTTTTTCACTATTCTGTTTTTATTATTCTAGTGTTACATAATTAAACCCACTAATAATAACAAAAACAATTAAAAAAATGTAATAGGGGGCGTGGCTTGGACGGGGCGCGAGATGGCCGCATGATCTGAGAGCTCCGGCACTCTGAGGATCTTTTAAGCTATTTTTGGGGGATTTCCATGCTCTGTTAGGAATGGGCAGAACGCACAGAAGCACCTCGACCCCCCGCTCACTCAAGGACTCTGGCACGCAATTCAGTGGCAACATACCGGAGATGTTCCGGACCCGGGCCGCAACACACCTCGCGGAGTCACTGGCTTCACAGGCCTCATAGGCCTCACAGGCCTCATCCCCGAGCTCGCCTAGAAACTCCTCCGAGCCGCTCATGGATATTAATAGAGCCACGAACCCGAGCCTCCTGGACTTGCAGAGAGACCTGCAGCTATTCTCCCTGGACATTAAACACACCCTGACAGCTGCCATATCGGACCTTAAGACGGAAATACAGGGGATGAATAACCGCCTGATTGAAGTGGAAGAAACCACACAGCTCCAAGCTGCAGCGATCAGGCAAGTGCAAAAGACATACGATATGCATCTACCATACATGTTTGAATTGCACAGACAAGTGGAGGACTTAGACAATAGGGGGCGCAGGCACAATATAAGGATTAGGGGGGTTCCCGAGAGCATTGAACAGGCCTCCCTATCACAGACAATATGCGCCATCTTTAATGACCTACTCGATAGGCCCGCAGATTCCCCCATAGAGATGGAGAGACTGCACCGTGCCCTCAGACCCCCTCCTAGAGATGCTGAACCCCCAGAGATGTAGTTTGCTGCATTGTAAACTTCCCCCTGAAAGAGGAGATACTCAGGAAAGCGAGGGAAAGGGGACGCATCTCTCACAATGGCGCCGACATTAAGCTTTTTCAGGACCTGTCCCAGATAACATTACAGAATAGGCGCACCTTGCGACCCCTGCTGGACACATTGCGCTCCCGTAACATCCAATACAGGTGGAAATTCCCATTTTGCTTGTCAGCAACCACCAGGGGACGCACGGCACTGCTCCGGACACCGGAAGACCTCCCTACCCTCTGCGAGCAACTGGATCTACCACCTGTAGACATACCTGATTGGCATTCATTCTACTTCCCCACGGAACCCTGGAAGCCAGTTTCACACGTATCATCGCCCAAAGCGCAACGTCAAAAACCCAGATGCCGCAGGCTAGACCCCACTTCGCCAGGAGAACGTCTCTCTCGTCGAGATCTCTCCTCACACCCTCCTGGGAATGCTGACACCCCACGCAGGGGAGACAGAGACTTGTGACCGGCCTGATATGTGATGGTTGACCCGTGGGTCAGTAAGTTGAGTTCTGCCTTTTCTTTTCACTCGTTTGTAACTTTTGTCCATTCGTTTTTTTTTCTACCCCCGCACCACAACGAACACCCGGGGACTTTAGTCGCAGCGTGATGACTCCTTCCTCCCACCCCTTCACCAGGATCGAGGACCTCTCCCACAGCCTACTATCATCCAGGTACTGTTTTCATTACACCTTAGGCTTACATCCGGCTGGATCTGCACCTAAGGAACTATGAGTACTGATGCCGTGCTCCATGATGAGCCCTATTTCACCCCTTTGGCTTTTTGACACATACCTCCACTAGGTGTTAAGTGTCGGCCCAGAGACTATGTGCTACAGCCAAAGGATGGGACACAAGATTTAAGTAATCCCATGCTTTGACTTCTCCCCCTCCCCACCCTCTCCCAGGGGTTTTACACCCCCCCCCCCCTTTTTTTTTTTTTAGGGTCTGCTGATGCTGGTTATATGTTACTATGTCTAAATAGTCTAGCTGAATTTCTCTTTAGGCCTCACGGTATACGAGGTACCTTTGGTTTGTAAGTTGTGTGCCCAATCCTAGCAGCGACGGATAGACAGATATCCACACCAGCTTAGTAGAGTTATGTAGAAGACAGGTTGCTAACCCACTTAGCTTAATATCCTTCCTAATGCTCACTTAAATTAGTAGCCTCTATAGCTGTAAGGATGGGAAGGAAAGAGAATAAGAAAACAGAACCGGACGGGTAAAATATCTGGGCGTACATGCGTGGGTAGGCCCCTACCATACTAATCCACAACCGCACCACCTGATCGATGTCTGTGACATCTCGGAAATGGTTCTTACTTTTAGGCTTCCGATGAAAACCAGATCTCACGTATGACACACCCCTACCAACTAAACCTGACATGTTTTTGAATCCACACGTCTACCTAACTGCAAAACCCATAGGCTATTTAATGGAAGCAACCTGATAAGACCCCTCCTACTCTTAGGGATATACAGCGTCGGTTGTAACACAGCTCTAACCCGTAAACATCTATGCACATTACCCTGGTTGAAGAGGTGAGGTAGGGAGGAGGTAACTGCAATGAACCACCTGAGAACCTGGTATGCGTTAATACCACCTAGGTTTAGTTAGTGTTCTTTACGCGCAGCCCCCTTGTGGTGAGTTATAAGTAAATTATACCCTGTACTGAATGTTCAGTTATATGATAAGTTTTATAACAATATGGGATGTTGACTGTCAGTCTTACCTTGCCGCGCTTTGCTTAAATGTATTGCTGGATTGCCGTACCTCAATTCTCTCCACCGAGGATATCCTGCATATTCTGATCTCAGAGCCCACACTCTACAAGTAATAGACTTTCCCCCACTTCGTATCCTTAAGCACTCATGGTCCTCTCTAGTGCCCACCTCTTGACCCCTTCCCGGTTTACTGCCCACACACAGCGGTCCAGTAGGACTATAGCTGGAACCCCAGACTTCTTTCTTTAGGTGACTAGGGATACCTAGTTCTACCTCCGGAAACCCTCTACATAGGACTGGTAGATTCCACACTACGGTCCGATACCATCTACCACCTTCCCCTCATTCCTTCTTCCTCCTGAGATCCTACTACCTGAAGTTCTGCACCCCAAGCTCTAACCTATACCTCTCTCCTCTTTCTGTTCTCTTTTCTCTCCTTTTCTTCTAATCACCCCCCCCTCCCCCCCCCCCTTTTTTTTTCTCTCTTTTCTAAGCGTTTTTGGAGAACGCCCCTCCTCGCTCTCGTTCCCCCATTCGTGGGTCGTTGTATCAACATAGTAAGCCTTGTTAACCGAACGGCTTGAGGCAACCTAACCCACTGACCCACAAAATGCTACCTGATCAGCTGTCCAAACACAGGCACTTATCCCTTAAATGTGTGTCGCTAAATGTTAAAGGTCTAAACCTCCCAGAAAAAAGATCTCAAGTTCTCTCTGCCCTGTCTAAGCACAAAGCACACTTTCTACTACTTCAGGAAACACATTTCCGGTCTGATGCCATTCCTAAATTAGCAAATCATCTCTACAGACAAGCACTGCACTCCACAAGCCCAGACTCCAAAACTAAGGGAGTCTCCATTCTTATTTCTAAACACGCAGATTTTCAATTAGCAGACTCTTTGGTTGACCCCGAGGGCAGATACATCTTTCTTAAGGGTACATATGCCTCCAAACCAATAACCCTGGCAAACATTTACAGCCCCAATGAACACCAAGTTGCATTCTTTAGAAAAGTAGGTGACCTTCTTACTACCTTTCAGGAAGGCATGCTAATCCTGGGTGGGGATTTTAACGTACCTCTGAACCCCGCACTGGACACCTCATCAGGTATTTCTGCACTATCCTACCGAGCACTCCACCAGATTAAACTGCAACTCCAACACCTGACTCTCCATGATACATGGTGCACCCTTTTTCCAAACGACAAAGACTATACCTTTTTTTCTCCCCCACACCAAAAATATTCTAGGATCGATTACTTCTTTCTCTCCCAGACAGATTTATCTTCTCTTACTCAGGCCACCATAGAACCAATGTTCTTATCCGACCACCACCCAATCTCCATGACACTCACATTCCCTGAACGGACCAAGACTTCCAAATCTTGGCGCCTGAATTCCGCCCTACTAAAAGACCCAGAAATCATCAACCAGATGAGTTCCCATATCCAGCTCTATTTCCAAGAAAATTCCACCCCAGACATTTCCCCAGTCACACTATGGGAGGCACACAAGTGTGTGGTGAGGGGGAAACTTATCTCCTTAGCAACTAAAGCCAAAAAGAGACACCAAGAGCAACTTAGATCACTCATCAACACAATTCACAGACTTGAAAATGCCCACAAACAATCGACTTCGCAATCCACGCTGCAAGACCTACTACACGCTAGATCAGTACTTCTAGATGAACTAGGAAAACGCACAAGGAGACGCTATGTCCTCCAACAAAAGGTGTTCTATGAACACGGTAACAAGAGTGGTAGATTGCTGGCGCGCACTATACAAGCAGCTAGGCTCACATCTAGAATTCATGAAGTACGAGACACCCAAGGCACACTCCTCTCTAGAAATGAGGAGATAGCCAATCACTTCGAACACTTCTACTCTAAACTGTACAACTTGCCCCAACACGGCGTAGAAGGGACTAGGGCAGCCCAACGTACTTCCCAATTAAAGGACTTTTTAGCCCAATACTGCCCCAAACCTATCTCCCCACAGCAGGCGGAGGCCATGGAAACTCCATTTTCTAAGGAGGAACTCCATGTAGCCATAAAACAAATGAAAGTAGGAAAGAGCCCTGGCCCTGATGGTCTCCCACTAATATATTACAAATCCTTTCAGGATATACTGACTCCCGAGATACTTAAAATGTGTAACTCTCTAGCGGATCCTCATACATCAACAGGCAGACTATTAGAAGCCCACATAACAGTTATCCCAAAAGATGGAAAAGACCCCACACTAGCCTCAAACTACAGACCTATTTCCCTACTCAATGTAGATATCAAATTGTACGCGAAAATCCTAGCCAACAGACTATTACCTCTTATCCCTGACCTCATAACGGCCGACCAGGTGGGTTTCATCCCGGGCAGGGAGGCCAGGGACAACACCATACGCGCCATGAACATACAACATTGGTTATACTCCTCGGGTTCCAGAGGCTTTCTTCTATCCCTAGATGCTGAGAAGGCGTTTGATAGGGTGGCTTGGGACTACATGCAGGAGGTCCTGAAGGGAATAGGCCTCCTACCCCGCATGTTCTCGCACATTAACGCACTTTATTCTAATCCCTCGGCGAGGGTGAGGACCAATGGCCTCCTCTCAAACGCCTTCTCTATCAGCAACGGCACGCGACAGGGGTGCCCTTTATCCCCCTTAATCTTTGTTCTGACACTAGAACCCCTCTTAAACAGACTACGCAGCAATGCAGACATCAAGGGCATCAACATAGCACGCAGAGAATTCAAAGTAGCTGCCTTTGCAGATGATATCTTACTCTCCTTACAATCCCCCCGAACCTCCCTGCCCAACTTACTGAAGGACATACAACACTTTGGCGAGATTTCAAATCTCAAAATTAACTACTCAAAGTCTCATGCGTTAAATATTTCCCTACCCCCGCAGGAAGTAGAACACTGCCAACAATTCTTCCCATTTCAGTGGAAGACTGTAGCCCTTACATATTTAGGTGTCCAAATTACGAGGAAAACTGTCGATCTCTACGGTCATAACTTCTTAGCTGCCCTTTCAAAAATACAGACCCATCTTAAAGAATGGACTACTATGAATGTATCCTGGTTCGGCCGTGCAGCCATAATCAAAATGGTGGTACTTCCCCGCTTGTTATACCTGATGCAGACAATCCCAATCCATTTACCCCCTTCCTTCTTTGCTACCTATAGGAAAGCCTGCACAACTTTCCTATGGAAGAACTCTCTCCCGCGCATTAAATACTCTCGCCTGACCCTCTCAAAGACCATGGGTGGCATTGGCCTACCAGACCTCCAAAAATATTATCTTGCGTGTCACCTGACTAGAATCGTGGATTGGAGGGTTCACTACCGGGGAAAGACTTGGGTGACCTTAGAAAAACATTTCATACAGACACCTACTCATGTACTCCCATGGCTCCCACCCCGTCTATGGCCCCTCGCAGTTAAGACACACCCGCTAATATACCCCTCCTTAATGGCCCTTGACAAAGCAATTTCGATCCACAAACTTTCCTCATACCTAGGACCAATGACCCCCCTGAGAGGGAACCCGGATTTCCCTCCTGGGGACCCTACGTTCCTCCAGAAAGAATGGCCCCACGATGAAATACGAGCGCAACATTTTTTCCGGGGAGGTGTTATCAGGGAATATGAGGACTTATTGTCCGAATCGCGCACACACTCGTTCCCTTTTTGGTCTTACAGACAACTGAGACATTTCTTCACATCCAAAACACCAAGTGTGACGTGGTCCAGACAACCTGCTCCATATGAAGCCCTCTGTTTATGCAGCACACCACAAAGACATCTCATATCCTACATATACTCTCTTCTCCAGGAGGACTCCCTCCATCCAGCGACTAAACCCACGCGTACCTCGTGGGAAAAGGACCTAAACCTGACTCTGACTGACGGGGAGTGGGAAACTATTTTTACACACGCCCATAAGGGATCGATGAATATAGCAATCCAAGAAAATGGGTATAAGATCATAACCAAATGGTACAGAACTCCCTCACGCCTACACAAATTCACACCCTCAATCTCGAACATCTGCTGGAGATGCAAGGCAGCAATAGGCTCCATGATCCATATTTGGTGGGAGTGCAGCTCCATTCAACCTTTTTGGACTGAGGTCCACGCCATTATCAAACACGTTACCCACTTATGAGCTGGATTACAATCCTGCACAATACCTCTTACATCACACAACCCTTGCTAAACGTACCTACTTTAAATCACTGGCCATGCACATGGTTAATGCAGCTCGACTATGCATACCTGTTCACTGGCGCTCATCACAGGCACCTACCATCAGAGAATGGCTGCTTAGGATAGCCAAGATAGAAGAAATGGAGGAACTGATATTCTCCTCTCAGGAACGCGTAGAGATATTAACGCAAACATGGGCATGCTGGTATCACTTCAAATCGTCAGACCTCTATAAAGCCTACCTACCGCAGTAAACACCTGGAGGAGCTCCCTGCCTTGAATTCGGTATGGCCTGCGACTTAAGGAGACCCGGGGGGGGCGGGGGCGAGGAACGGCTCCTGTCTCTCTTCCTTTCTCTTACCTCTTTGTCTTTCTTTTTCTTTCACCCCTTCTTACCTTTACACTCTCACTTTCCCCCCAAACTCCCAATTTCTCATTAATTACCTTCTCTTTTCACCCCCATTTCCCCCCCTTCCCCTTAAACCACACAACGACATTGAATCTCTCTCTAAATGGAAGCCCCGACATAATCACCAAGTTATTCCCACCCCATTCGGGAATCCAGTCTACTTGCCCGCATCTAAGTGCCACGATTAGGCCTGTAGAGGTTGGCCTACGTGGTAATGCCTACAAATATGATATGACTTGACATGAATGGGGTGCTCTTCCCTAAAATGGCTGATATGCTCGTTGTTCTTGCTCAACCTATATGCTGCATAGATCTCCATGACAATACAATTACCCAATTGTGTTAGTCTCTGCATCATTTGTTTGTTATAACACACTATGCGATATTTCAAACGTTATTTGCCAAAAAGAAGACCCTAGTCTTCCGCATTTCTGTTCATGACAACCTTGTAAAACGTATTGAAATGTAACCCTGTTTTTACCTTAATAAAATATACTTTTGTGGAAAAAAAAAAAAAAAGTAATAATAATAATAATTATTATTAATTCTTATTATTATTATTATTATTATTGTTTTATTATTTTTTACTATTATTTTTTATTATTCTAGTGTTACATTATTAAATGCAATAATAATAACCAACATAATAATAATAATAATAATAATAATAATAATAATTATTATTATTATTATTGTTGTTGCTGTTATTATTAGTAGTAGTAATATTGTTGTTGTTGTTGCGGTTAATATTATTAATATCATCATTATTGTTTTTTTTTTTTTTGCTGTTATAATTATTATTAGTACTAGTGTTGTTGTTGCATTTAATATTATTATTATTATTATTATTGCATTTAAATATGTAACACTAGAATAATATACAATAATAGTAAATAACATATTATTATAATTATTTTTTTACTATTATTTTATATTAGTTTAGTGCTACATACTAAAATGCAAAAATTATAATAACAACAACAAAAACATTATTATTATTATTATTATTATTATTATTATTATTATTATTAATAATACAAATATTCTTATTTTTATTATTATTAATAATAATAATAATAATAACAACAGTACTGATAATAATAATAATAATAATAATAATAATAATAATAATAATATGTCATTGTGCTGCAAAGCTCTATATTTTTGAGCTCCCATCAGTTTATGCATGGTATCCATCCTGGTACCTGGCCATGCAAAATCAATGATTGCTGTAGAAATATATTGAATTCAGCATTATTTAAGCCTACAGGATCACAGAGAGGCCAATTACTGTACAGCAGCCCGGGAGATGCAGACAAGCATAGAAACACTGTTACATTGTATTAGGGTTTTTTTTTCATGGATCCGCATCTAACACACTGTACAGCTCATTTCATAAACAGGTGTTGCAGTGCTTGCTGATACATTTATCATTCCACACTATTTTAGCAGCAACATCCTATGCTTGACGGTTCTCATTGTCCGTAGCTGGAAATAAACAAGCTCAAATTGTTTCCGCATTCAGAACTGTTTGTTTTATCAGACTGTAGACGCATTTCATAGCAGTTCTTTCTTCTCTTGGAGTTTTATTTTGAACCTTGTAGTACCTACATAAAAATCTGAGTCAAAAGAATTACATTTTTAAATTATTTTAATTAAATAAAAACTTTAAGTAAAAATTTAAGATTGCTACCCATCTGTAAAACCTTTACTTTCATAGAGGATTTCCTTCCTTCTGCCAACGTTTCCTATTTTATCTATAGAGCTTTGGCCACTATATCAGGTACACTTGTTAAGTAACTTCTTTTCCATCTGCATTTTTATATTAAGGATTCATCGGGGTGCTTGAAATCTCCTCCTAAGGATTTTGGTGTATGCCAACTCCATAGCATCACCCCATTTCTTCAGAGCTGGTGTCTCAAATATTTATGCTACAAATGTTTGGTTCCAACTCTAGGTTCAGTCGAATTCCCCCTATCCCGGACGAGCCCCCTCTCTGATCAATATTTTTCGTACTTACCTTTTTTTTAAAATTATTATTACATATTATTTTGCACATAATATTACAGTAGGTGCCGCCGATATTGTGTAAATCTCGCCTCTTCTAGCGGCGAGATTGACACCCTACGAGCCCCGTCGCGAGAGCCAGCGCCGAGCTGTCTCGTCATCGGGAAAGGAAAAATTTTGTTTTTCCTTTCACAATGAGCGACACGCATTGCCGGTAGACGGAGATCCGACGTGGATTCCCGCCAATACCAGGCACTGTGTTTGGTATGAATCCTGAGCAGGAACTCCACGCCAATTTTTAAAGAAAAAACCGGCATGGGTTCCCACTCCAGGAGCATACCAGGCCCTTGGGTCTGGTATGGATTTGAAGGGGACTCCCCCTAAGCCAAAAAATCGGCGTGGGGGTCCCCCTCAAAGTCCAAACCAGACTCTTATCCGAGCACACAACCTGGCAGGCCGCAGGGGAAGAGGGGGGGGACGAGAAAGCGGCCCCCCCTCCCTCCTGAACCGTACCAGGCCGCATGCCCTCAACATGGGGGGTTTGGTGCTCTGGGGCAGAGGGGCGACCTACGGCCCCCCCACCCCAGAGCACCCTGTCCCCATGTTGATGAGGACAGGACCTCTTCCCGACAACCCTGGCCGTTGGTTGTCGGGGTCTGCGGGCGGGGGCTGATCGGAATCCGGGAGCCCCCTTTAATAAGGGGACCCCCAGATGCCAGCCCACCACCCTATGTGAATGGGTATGGGGTACATCGTACCCCTACCCATTCACCTGGTGGAAAATAATGGCAATAAAAAAACACAACACAGCTTTTTAAAGTAATTTATTGCACAGCTCCGGGGGTCTTCTTCCGACTTCGGGGGTCTCCGGTGTCGTCTCCGCGCTCTCCGGTTCTTTCTTCCTTCTGCCGGGCCACCGCTATCTTCTTCCAGCTCTTTTGCTAGCGGGGCCCGGTCTTCTCCGTCGCCTTCTTCCCTCTTCTCCTCTCCGGTTCTTTCTTTCTTCCGCCGGGCCTCCGCTATCTTCTTCCAGCTCTTTTGCTAGCGGAGGCCCAGTCTTCCCCGTCGTCTCGTCCGGCTCTCTGTTGTCCTTCTGCCGGCCCCTCCACTATCTTCTTCCAGCTCTTTTGCTAGTGGAGGGGCCGGTCTTCCCGTCGTCGGCGTCGGCGTCTTCTTCTCTCTTCTCCTCCTCGATGTTGACTCGTCGCTTCCTTCCGCTGTAATGCTGGGTTTTGCGGTGTGCTCGGTTTATATAGGCTTCTCATGATGTCACAGTCACATGTTCCGGGTGGCCCCGGAGCATGTGACTGTGACGTCATGGGAGCATGTGACTGTGACGTCATGAGAAGCCTATATAAATCGCTGCGGACCGAAGATTTAGCATTACAGCGGGAGGAAGCGACGAGATTATAGGTGAGTATTGCAGTATGAGCTGCAGTTTTTTACTGTCTGGGAGTTGGACCTAAATATATAAAAAATCCGTATCCCTTTATCTTAAAGTGACACTAAAGGTTCAGCTTTTTTTTTTTTTAAATAACAAACGTGTCATACTTACCTCCACTGTGCAGTTCGTTTTGCACAGAGTGGCCCCGAACATCCTCTTCTGGGGTCCCACGGCGGCTCTCGCGGCTCCTCCCCGCAATAGATAACCCCCTCTGGGAAGCTCTCTCCCGAGGAGGTTACCTTGCAGGCACACTTCCGTGTCATACACTTGGCATCCATAGCCGCAGAGTGTATTTTTTTTTATTAGTAATGGCAGCGATCAGCGATTTTTATTGTGACTGCTACATTACGGCGGACACATCGGACACTTGACGCTATTTTGGGACCATTGTCATTTATGCAGCGATCAGTGCTATAAAAATGCACTGATTTCTGTGTAAATGACACTGGCAGCGAATGGGTTAAGCACTAGGGGGCGATGACGGGGTTAAGTGTGTCCTAGGGAGTGATTCTAACTGTGAGGGGGCTGGACTACATGTGACACGACAGTGATCGCTGCTCCCGATCACAGGGAGCATTAGATCAGTGTCCTGTCACAAGGTAGAACAGGGAAATGCCTTGTTTACATAGGCATCTCCCCATTCTGCCTCTCCGTGACACGATCGTGGAACACTGGCGGACATCGAGCTCACGGTGCCCGCGGGCTCTGCCCGCCGCACAGCTTCTTAAAGGGGACATACAAGTATGTCCATTTGCCCACCGCTGCCATTCTGCCGACGTATATCGGTGTGCAGCGGTCAGCAAGTGGTTAAGGTGAAAAAACACGAAGGTTTACAACCCCTTTAAAGTAAACCAGGATGGCAAGATACAAAGAAAACATTCATTACCTACTCGTTACTTTCTATTTCTCTCATTCTCTTCTATTCATTCACTCTCTTCTTTTTCTCCCTGTCACTCTCTTCTATTCATTCACTCTCTTCATCTTGTCTCTCAGATTCTCTTCCCATTCATTCACTCTCTTATTTTTCTCCCTGTCACTATCTTTTATTCATTCACTATCTTCCTCTTGTCTCCCTGACTCTCTTCCCATTTATTCACTCACTTCCTCTTGTCCCTGTCACTCTCTTCTATTCATTCACTCTCTTCCTCTTGTCCCTTTTACTCTCTTATATTCATTCACTCTCTTCCTCTTGTCCCTGTCACTCTTGTCTATTCATTGACTATCTTTCTCTTCTCCAAGTCACTTTCTTCTATTCATTCACTTTCTTCCTCTTGTCCATGTCACTCTCTTCTATTCGTCCACTCTCTTCATCTTGTCTCTTTGATTCTCTTCCCATTCATTCACTCTCTTATTTTTCTCCCTGTCACTCTCTTCTATTCATTCACTTGCTTCATCTTCTCCCTGTCACTCTCTTCTATTCAGTCACTCTCTTCCCCTTGTCTCTCTCACACTCTTACAGTTCATTCCCTCTCTTCCCCTTCTCAATGTCACTCTTTTTTTTCATTCACTCTCATCCTCATTTCTCTCACACTCTCTTCTATTCATTCACTTACTTCCTCCTCTCCCTGGAACACTCTTCTATTCATTCTCTTGTATACCCTTGCTTTACCTTTTCCTCTCCTCTTCATCATTTTAGTTCATTCCCTCTCTTTTATTCATTCCCTCCCTTCCTCTTCTCAATGTTTTTTTTTCATTCGCTCTCCTCCTTGTGTCTCTCTCACTCTCTTCCTCTTGCCCCTGTCACTCTCTTCTATTCATTCACTCTCTTCATCTTTTCCTTGTCACTCTCTTCTATTTATTCACTCTCTTCATCTTCTCCCTGTCACTCTCTTCTATTCATTCACTCTCTTCCTCTTGTCTCTCTCACACACTCTTCCCTATCATTCACTCTCTTCTATTCATTCCCTCACTTCCTCCTCTTTTATACTCTTGCTATACTCTTCTATTCATCTCCTCTCTTTCTCTTCTCCATGTCACTCTTTTTTTTCTTTCATTCACTTTTCTCCTCATTTCCCTCGCACTCTCTTCCCATTCATTCACTCTCTTCCTCTTCTCCCTGGAACACTCTTCTATTTCATTATCTCCTTTACCCTTGCTTTACCTTCTCCACTCCTCTTCATAATTTTAGTTAATTCCCTTTCTTCTATTCATTCCCTCTCTTCTTCTTCTCAATTTTTTTTTCCATTCACTCTCCTCCTTGTGTCTCTCTTCCTCATCTTCCTATCACTCTCTTCTATTCATTTACTCTCTTCCTCTTATCCCTGTCACTCTCTTCTATTCATTCACTATCTTCCTCTTGTCCCTGTCACTCTCTTCTATTCATTCACTCTCTTTCTCTTGTCCATGTCACTCTCTTCTATTCATTCACTCTCTTCTCCCTGTCACTCTCTTCTATTCATTCACTCTCTTTCTCTTGTCCATGTCACTATCTTCTATTCATTCACTCTCTTCTCCCTGTCACTCTCTTTTATTGATTCACTCTCTTTCTCTTGTCCCTGTCACTCTCTTTTATTCATTCACTCTCTTTCTCTTGTCCCTGTCACTCTCTTCTATTCATTCACTCTCTTCCTCTTGTCCCTTTCATTCTCTTCTATTAATTTACTCTCTTCCTCATCTCCCTGTCACTCTCTTCTATTCATTCACCCTCTTCCTCTTGTCTCCCTGACTCTCTTCCCCATTCATTCACTCACTTCCTCTTGTCCCTGTCACTCTCTTCTAGTCATTCACTCTCTTCCTCTTGTCCCTGTCACTCTCGTCTATTCATTCACTCTCTTCCTCTTGTCCCCGTCACTCTCTTCTATTCATTCACTCTCTTCCTCTTCTCCTTGGCACTCTCTTCTATTCATTTACTCTCTTCCTCATCTCCCTGTCACTCTCTTCTATTCATTCACCCTCTTTCTCTTGTCTCCCTGACTCTCTTCCCCATTCATTCACTCACTTCCTCTTGTCCCTGTCACTCCCTTCTAGTCATTCACTCTCTTTCTCTTGTCCATGTCACTCTCTTCTATTCATTCACTCTCTTCTCCCTGTCACTCTCTTTTATTGATTCACTCTCTTTCTCTTGTCCCTGTCACTCTCTTTTATTCATTCACTCTCTTTCTCTTGTCCCTGTCACGCTCTTCTATTCATTCACTCTCTTCCTCTTGTCCCTGTCACTCACTTCTATTCATTCACTCTCTTCCTCTTGTCCCTTTCATTCTCTTCTATTCATTTACTCTCTTCCTCATCTCCCTGTCACTCTCTTCTATTCATTCACCCTCTTCCTCTTGTCTCCCTGACTCTCTTCCCCATTCATTTACTCACTTCCTCTTGTCCCTGTCACTCTCTTCTAGTCATTCACTCTCTTCCTCTTGTCCCTGTCACTCTCTTCTATTCATTCACTCTCTTCCTCTTGTCCATGTCACTCTCTTCTATTCATTCACTCTCTTCCTCTTCTCCTTGGCACTCTCTTCTATTCATTTACTCTCTTCCTCATCTCCCTGTCACTCTCTTCTATTCATTCACCCTCTTTCTCTTGTCTCCCTGACTCTCTTCCCCATTCATTCACTCACTTCCTCTTGTCCCTGTCACTCTCTTCTATTCATTCACTCTCTTCCTCTTCTCCCTGTCACTCTCTTCTATTCATTCACTCTCTTCCTCTTCTCCCTGGCACTCTCTTCTATTCATTTACTCTCTTCCTCGTCTCCCTGTCACTCTCTTCTATTCATTCACCCTCTTCCTCTTCTATTCATTCACTCTCTTCCTCGTCTCCCTGTCACTCTCTTCTATTCATTCACCCTCTTCCTCTTCTCCATGTCACTCTCTTCTATTCATTCACCCTCTTCCTCGTCTCCTGTCACTCTCTTCTATTCATTCACTATCTTCCTCTTGTCCCTGTCACTCTCTTCTATTCATTCACTGTCTTCCTCTTCTCCCTGTCACTCTTGTCTATTCATTCACTCTCTTCCTCGTCTCCCTGTCACTCTCTTCTATTCATTCACTCTCTTCCTCATCTCCTGTCACTCTCTTCTATACATTCACTCTCTTCCTCTTCTCCCTGTCACTCTCTTCTATTCATTCACTCTCTTCCTCTTCTCCCTGGCACTCTCTTCTATTCATTTAATCTCTTCCTCGTCTCCCTGTCACTCTCTTCTATTCATTCACCCTCTTCCTCTTCTATTCATTCACTCTCTTCCTCGTCTCCCTGTCACTCTCTTCTATTCATTCACCCTCTTCCTCTTCTCCCTGTCACTCTCTTCTATTCATTCACCCTCTTCCTCGTCTCCTGTCACTCTCTTCTATTCATTCACTATCTTCCTCTTGTCCCTGTCACTCTCTTCTATTCATTCACTGTCTTCCTCTTCTCCCTGTCACTCTTGTCTATTCATTCACTCTCTTCCTCATCTCCCTGTCACTCTCTTCTATTCATTCACTCTCTTCCTCATCTCCTGTCACTCTCTTCTATACATTCACTCTCTTCCTCTTCTCCCTGTCACTCTTTTTTCCATTCACTCTCTTCATCTTCTCCTGTCGCTCTCTTCTATTCATTCACTCTCTTCATCTTCTCCCTGTCACTCTCTTCTATTCATTCACTCTCTTCCTCTTCATGTCACTCTCTTCTATTCATTCACTCTCTTCCTCTTGTCCCTGTCACTCTCTTCCATTCATTCACCCTCTTCCTCTTGTCCCTGTCACTCTCTTATATTCATTCCCTTGCTTCCTCTTCTCCCTGACACTCTTTTTTTCCATTCACTCTACCCATTCATCCACTCTCTTCCTCCTCTCCCTGGAACCCTCTTCCTACTCATTCTCTCTCATATACTCTTGCTCTACCTTCTGCTCTCCTCTTCATCATTTTAATTCAGTAATGGATGTAATTTCTGGGAAAACAACCAAAGTATACTCACATGTTCTATATATAAAGAGATCTATGCCGTCAATATAATATGCGTCCTGTCACTGTGTCACATAAAAACATTTATTTTATTTTATTTATTTATTTGTAAATGAAAAATCCGCAAGCCCCGAAAATAGAATCTTGTATCCGAGACACAGTCAGACCGGCGGTTTCTTTTAATAAACTGTTGTCAGTTGAAACAAATAGATTGTTTGGTTTCTGTTTCCTTCAATCTCATCTGTGCAGACAGACAAAGTCAGGGCAGCCAGCCTGAATGTCATTTTTCTTGAATTTATTAAAATTCCTTTTTTTTTTTTTTTTGGTCCTTTTTTTTAACGCGATACCATTACACCAGAAATATTTGTGAAATAATAATCATAGTAAATGGTAAAAAAGCAAAAAAAAATAATAATTTGTTTCTTTTCTGAACATGCATACTTGTGCTTAAACAGACAAAGTCAAGTCAGCCAGTCTGAATGTCATTTTTCTTGAATTTATTAGGATTATTTTTATTTTTTATTTTTCAATGCGATACTATTACACCAGAAAATGTTGTGAAATAATAATCACAGTAAATAGTAAAAAAACAAAAAAAAATGTAGTTTGTTTCTTTTCTGAACATGTATACTTGTGCTTAAACAGGCAAAGTCAGATCAGACAGCCTGAATGCCATTTTTCTTGAATTTATTAAGATTATTTTTTTCTTTTTTTTTATATGTGATACTATTACACCAGAAAATGTTGTGAAATAATAAATCACAGTAAATACCGTATTTACTTGAGTATAAGCCGACCCGAATATAAGCCGAGCATGAGCGTCCGCTGAAATTTCTCCAGAGGGGGGGCATTATTTTAAGGTCATCCATGCTCAGTCCCTTTTTAACAATGTCATGAAGGGGAGGGGCTTAGTCAGATTTGCGTTGCGGGGTCTGGAAAAAAATCAGGCCTGCTTTAATAAAAAAAAAAAAAAAAAAGTAGGTGAAATAATTGTGCCCAATTTATCATGGTGCCCTGTGCATGTACCTTGTTAGCCTGTATGGGAAATGTAAAGCCCTGTACACACGATCGGATATCCTATGGATTCTAATCCGATGGTTTTTTCCATCGGAAATTCGATGAAACTGTCTTCCATCAGTCTTGCCTACACACCATCAGTCAAAAAACCGACCGTTCCAAACGCGGTGACGTAAAACACTCCGATGAGCCGAGAAAAATTAAGTTCAATGCTTCTGAGCATGCGTCGACTTGATTCTGAGCATGCGTGGGTTTTTTGTCCGATGGAGTTCCACACAGACGATCGGAATTTGCTATCGTTTTTTTTTTCCATCGGATAAATTTAAAACATGTTCTATTTTTTCTCACGGATGGAAAAAAGACCGATGGGGCCCATACATGATCGGTTTGTCCAATGAAAAAAGTCCTGTAGACAGTTTTCATCGGTAAAACCGATCGTGTGTACGGGTTTTTTCTTTATATTTACACCTGTAACACCCACTAATGATTACATTCTTGACCCTAATGAACCTTTTTGTTAAGTGTTTTTATACCATATAAAAAAAAAAAAAACTTAAGTCACACATTTCTAAAACCCTGAATTAACAATCTATTTACTTTTATTTATTTTTTACATTTTTTTGCTCTAGGCTCCCAAGAACCCCCGAACTTTCTTTTTTTTTGTGTTGTTTGTCATGCAGTCCTATCTCCATATCATTGGTACAAATGAGCAGGGGGGGGGGGGTATTGCTGCATTTTAAACAAATAAAGGAAATGTAACTAGTTGTAAACTAGTGCAAGAAACAGAGAGGAGGAAGGAAACAGGCCGGCTTCCTAGTATATCTCTTTGACATTGCATAAGGTCAGTTGCAGAACAGTCCTTACCTGTAGTTCCCCAGGGCAGGCACTGGCCAGGCAGCATATTCTCACTTGTCTCGGCCACTGCACGCCACTCACGTGACCTGTGGGAGGAGCCGGCGCCGTGTCGGCTGGATCGGCATAGGCACAAGTTCATATACACAGGCAGAGCCAGGCTGAGGCAGCAGCCAATCACGGAACAGGTGATGTTAAGCAGAGGCCCGAGCGGCAGTCGGCAGAGCCAATCCGATGCACGGGCCGGGGGTGAGGAGGGAGGGACGGATCGGATGTGTAGTCCAAAAAGACTGAGATCTGAGCAGCCCCAGCCCCCAGGCCAGCAGCAAACTTATGCCGCGTACACACGACCGTTTTTAATGTCATTGAAAAAAACGTTGTTTTTCTCAACGTGATTCTTCTCAAGCCTGCCTTGCCTACACACTATCGTGAAAAAAAATGCTTGAGTAAAGTGCAGTGATGTAGAACGCGTACGACGGCACTATAAAGGGGAAGGTCCATTCGGATGGCGCCACCCTTCATGTTAGTAAAGTTTGTTGAGCGACGATTCACGCTTTTCAGCCTCGTGCTTTTCAGTCCGTTACAGCGTGACGAATGTGCTATCTCCATTACGAACGCTAGTTTTACCAGAACAAGCGCTCCAGTCTCATACTTGATTCTGAGCATGCGCATTTTTTTTTCACGTCGTTAAAGCCTACACACGGCCGTTTTTCATGACGAGAAAAACGACGATGTAAAAAACGACGTGAAAAATTAGAGCATGTTCCAATTTTTTCATGGCCGTTTTTCACGTCTTGAAAAATGCTCTGAAGCCCACACACGATCGTTTGTAATGACCATTTTAAAAAATGACATTTTTCTCGTCATTAAAAACGGTCGTGTGTACGCGGCATAAGAAAAAAAAATTCACGGCTGCTGCGGAGCCTGGCGGCCGCGGTGGCCATTGCAGCACAGGGGGCAAGAGTCTTCTTCACTCTGACTTCAACACTTAGTCTCTTACGATTCCAGGGGGGGGAATTGACCTCCCTTGCTCTATGGAGCGGATGCCCATGAAGCCGAGGCACCTAATTTTACCACAAAAAACTGGGAAAACGTATTGACTCGAGTATAAGCCTAGGGTGTCCATCTGCATGCCTTACTGTGCCTCACTTTGCCTCACTGTGTCCATGTGCATGCCTCAATGTGCCTCACTGTGTCCATGCCTCACTGTGCCCATGCCTCACTGTGTCCATGTGCATGCCTCACTGTGCCTCACTGTGTCCATGCCTCACTGTGCCTCACTGTGTCCATGCCTCACTGTGCCTTACTGTGTCCATGCCTCACTGTGCCTCACTGTGCCCATGCCTCACTGTGCCTATGCCTCACTGTCACTGTGCCCATGCCTCACTGTGTCCAATCTCCCTACCTGATCTCTGGCGCTGTGTGACTAGACTGACGTTTAACATGGGAGTCTATAGAAGGGGTGCCTGGCTTTGAAAAATCAGTGCTCCCCGGCCGTAGGTCCCCTGGACAACAAACTTTGCACACTTGTAGATGAAGAGTGGGGCTACATGTGTGCCAAGTCTAGGGTCCAGGAGACCTAGGACCTGGGGCTGGCCGGTACCGGGTCCCCAAAATCACTGGGGAAATTACCGTTTAACATTGGAGTCTATGGAAGGGGTGGCCTGGTTTGAAAAATCAGTGCTCCCCGGCCGTGGGTCCCCTGGAAAACAAACTTTGCACACTTGTAGAGGAAGAGTGGGGCTACATGTGTGTAAGTTTGGGGTCCAGGTGAACTACTGATCAGGAGCACAAAGTTGAAGACGGACACAGACTCGAGTATAAGCCGAGGGGGGCATTTTCAGCACACAAAAAAATGTGCTGAAAAACTCGGCTAATGCCGCGTACACTCGAGCAAAGCGCAGTGACGTATGAAATGTACGACGGCACTATAAAGGGGAAGTTCCATTCGGATGGCGCCACCCTTTGGGCTGCTTTTGCTGATCCTCGTGTTAGTAAAAGTTTGGTGAGAGACGATTCGCGCTTTTCAGCCTCGTGCTTTTCAGTCCGTTACAGCGTGACAAATGTGCTATCTCCATTACGAACGCTAGTTTTACCAGAACGAGCGCTCCCGTCTCATCACTTGCTTCTGAGCATGCACGCTTTTTTCACGTCGTTAAAGCCTACACACGGCCGTTTTTTATGATGAGAAAAACGACGACGTGAAAAACGACGAGAAAAATTAGAGCATGTTCCAAATTTTTAATGCCCGTTTTCACATTGTGAAAAATGCTCTAGAGCCCACACACGATCGTTTTTAATGACCAAATAAAAAAATGGCATTTTTCTCGTCATGAAAAACGGTCGTGTGTACGCGCCATTATGCTCGTATATACGGTAAGTAAAAAAAACAAAACATTTTTTTTTTCCTGAACATTCATACTTGTGCTTAAACAGACAAAGTCAGATCATCCAGTCTGAATGTCATTTTTCTTGAATTTATTAAGATTCCTTTTTTTTTTATGTGATACTATTACACCAGAAAATGTTGAAATAATAATCACAGTAAATAATTAAAAAAAATGTAATTAGTTTTTTTTCTGAACATGCATACTTGTGCTGAAACAAAGTCAAGTCAGTCAGCCTGAATGTAATTTTTCTTAAGTTTATTTAAAGCAGCTTTCTTTCTTTTTTGTTTTTTAATGCCATACTGCTATGCCAAGAGGAGAGAAAATGTTCTGAAATAAAAATCCCATTGAGAAGGAATTGTTTGTTTATTCAGGTTCTAAATTTTAATGTGTACACTTATTCTTGAATTTACAGTGGCGGTGCGTCCATAAAGGGCGCACGGGCGCCGCCCCCTCTCTCCTGCCACTTCTCTTTCACCATAGATAGATTCATGCATAGCATGAATCTATCTATGGTCGCCGCTGCCGCCCCCTATTCAGGTGCCCGACCCCTTTTCGGGCACCGGGCACCTGAATTACAGCGGCGAGGTATCTAATAGGCGTCCAAAAAGGTGAACAGCAGGCGCCATGCTGGGCACTCGCTGTTCACTCAGCATTGTGTTAGGAAAGCAATATTCACTTTCCTAACACTGAACCGCCTCTCAGCCAATCAGGTGCTCGGGTCTGTTACCTGCCACCTGATTGGCTGAAACAACAGGCGCAGTGATTGGACGTCGGGTCCAATCATAGCAGAGGACGAAAGAGAGGACGGGAGAAGACATCGAGTTGGGGAACTTGGGCTGGAACCAATCCCCTTGCAGTGCATACGGAGGGAGGGAGAAGAGAAGAAGCTGGCAGCGCTGCAGGGGGAGGCAGAAGAGGATCAGTGTTTGTTATAGGACAGTACAGCTGGCCCTTCTGCTGAGTAGGTGCCTGCCACTAGACTTGTGCACAACGGAAAAATTCGTTCCGTTTCGGTTCGTTTCTTTCCGGTCCTGTTGATTCGTAATCATTCGTAATTTTGCTAGACGGGATTTTTCGTGTTCGGACTAATTCGTATTTTCGCAAGCGACATTTTTCGTTGAATTTTTTGTTGCTTTATAATTCGTACTTTCGGTAGAGTACATTGTTTTTCGTTGATTCTGGACACAACTCCTACTTTCGTAACTTTTTTTGGGTTCGTTGATTCGTAATTTTCGGTGTCTCTCTCACAACGACGCTGCCTATTATGCCTAATGTGCTTCGAATGGATTTGTACTTTTCTAAATACATAGCGGTTATTTGTTTGCTTTTGAAAAAACCCAACTTTTGTTATTTTTTTCCCATTCACTCAACATACCTAATTATTTTTTTTTTTTCTTACCTTTCTCATGCCGTGTACACACGATCGATTTTCTCGACAGTGAAAACACCGTCGAGAAAATCAACGGGAAAAACGAGGAACGGCTTGTTCCCCTACACACGGCCGTTTTTCCCAACATTTTTTCTTTTGGTCGAGAAAAACGACCGTGTGTAAGCTCCCCGGCAGTGTTTCCCTATGGGAAAACTGCCGCGGAAAAAAATGCCATGAATCACGACGAGAAAAATTAGAGCATGTTCTAATTTTTCTCGTTGTGATTCTTGCCGTTTTTCTTGTTGGGAAAAATGATGAAAAGCCCACACACGGTCGTTTTTCTCGTCAAAGAGAAAAAATTTAATTTTTCCCGACGAGAAAAATGGTCGTGTGTACGCGGCATAAGAGTTTCTGGACTGTCTCAATGTCTTTGTCCCCACACTATCCCTCATTAACATAACATCTAAATCAGGGATATGCAATTAGCGGACCTCCAGCTGTTGCAGAACTACAAATCCCATGAGGCATAGCAAGACTCTGCCAGCCACGAGCATGACACCCAGAGGCAGAGGCATGATGGGACTTGTAGTTTTGCAACAGCTGGAGGTCCGCTAATTGCATATCCCTGATCTAAATGTTTAACACTTGGGTTAAAAATTTGAATTTGAATAATTAGTGTCCAAATATGGTTTACAGCTGATAATGAGGAACTATGAACACAGGATAGACAGGGTTGATTATGTTTAACATAAACATTAAAAAACAGGGAGATCATGGATTATAGGATTTATTACACCTTCCCACCCGGCCTATAGCAGAATGACGGCCGGGTGAGGGCTTTACCGCTCTGACTGGACATCATTTGACGTCCTTTAGAACAGGCAACTCGTGCGCGCCCCACGCAGAACAGCGATCCGTGGTGCGTTGTGACCGTCGGACTCACCGCATCATCGATCTTGTTAAAGAGCCTATGTAAATAGGAAATGCCGATTATCAGCATTCCTCTCTTCACACTGACAGCGTGTGAGGAGAGGAGAGACGATAAAAAGCTTTCCTCAGAGGGGAGATCTTCACCATCATTAATGCCTGTCAGTGCCCATCAGTGATGCCAACAAGTGCTCATCAGTGCCTCCTCATGTGTGCCGCCTATCAGTGCCCATCAGTGCTGACTATTGGTGCCTATCAGTGCCCATCAGTGCTGCCTATCAGTGCCGTCTATCAGTGCCCATTAGTGCTGCATATCAGTGCCACCTATCAGTGCCCATCAGTGCTGCATATCATTGTTGCCTATCAGTGCCCATCAGTGCTGCATTTTAGTGCATCCTCATCAGTGCCGCCTTATCAGTGCCCATCATTGCCACCTCATCAGTGCAACCTAATTAGTGCCTGTCAGTGCAGCCTCATCAGCCCATCAGTGCACATATCAGTGGCACATATCAGTGCCCATCAGTGCCGTCTATCAGTGCCACATATCAGTGCCACCTATCAGTGCCCATCAGTGCTGCATATCATTGTTGCTTATCAGTGCCCATTAGTGCTGCGTATTAGTGCCACCTCAAAAGTGCCACCTTATCAGTGCCACTTCATCAGTGCAAGCTATCAGTGCCTCAGTGCAAGCTATCGGGTGGCACTGATATGCGGCACTAATGGGCACTGATAGATGGCAGCCTCATCAGCGCACATAAGTAAAGGAGAGAAATTACTTATTTACAAAAAAAAAATTAACAGAAACTAAGAAAATCTTTTTTTTCCCAAATTTTCGGTCTTTTTTCGTTTGTTTAGCTAAAAATAAAAAACAGAGTACTGATTAAATATTACCAAAAGAAAGCTCTCGATGTCTCAACAAAACGATAAAAATTTGGTTTGGGTACAGCGTTGCATGTCCGCGCAATTGTCATTTAAAGTGTGACAGCGCTGAAAGCTGAAAATTGGCCAGGGCAGGAAGGGGTTGAAAATGCCTGGAAGGCAAGTGGTTAAGCATGTAAAAAGCACTTAAAAAGGTAACCAGTCATTTTTTTTTATATATATATATATATATATATATATATTGTGACAGCAGGAAGGTAAAGTCACCTGGTTGCATCCAGGGGGGTAGATATATTTCGCCCAGATTCAGGCTTTACGCCGACTTATACAACTAGGTGGAGAGTTGTATAAGGCTAGTGGGCTCATGGATGACTCATACCTCTAGGGAGAGTGTTGGGGGGCGTCGTGCAGACAGGGAGTTGATGAGACCAGCTGAAGCTTGTCAGCTCATTTAGGCCTCTATAAGAACTCCCAGCTTCATTAGATGTTAGCTCATGCCTGGACCCAGACCTGTGTGGACTGTCTAGGGAGAGTGAACCCCTGTGCGGTGAGACAAAGCCTGTGTGGCTATTTGCTTGGACATTTAAAACCAGGGACTTAGGGACTAGGACAGCACTAGGCTGATCCCAGTTGTTAGTTAGGAAACCTGTATGTTTAGTCAGAGGTCAAGTTGACCAGGATTTATTTTGTTTATGTTTCTTTTTCTTTGCTGTGTTTTGTCACTGTAAATAGAAAATAAACCGCACCTTTTTGATTTTGAAAACCACAACCTCCGTTTGCTGGGCCTGTTTTTGTGTGGGGAGCCCATCTCGGGGGTCACACACACCCGCTGCCGAGCCAACCCCCTCACAGTTGGTGGAGAACCAGTGGCAGTTTTTTTTTTAAGCCAGCATGGAGGAGATACTGAAGCAGCTGGCTCTAGCAAATGCCAATCAACAGCAGACAAATGCAGGTTTGCAAAAGAACTTCGCAGCCCAGCAGCAAGCTCATCAACAGAGCCTTGCAGCCCAGCAGCAGACAAACGCAACTTTGCAACAGAGTCTGGAGGCTCAGCAACAAGCCCAGCAGCAATCTGAGGCCCGCTTCATAGACCTGTTGCAGAAGCAAGAGCAGAGACTACAACAACAGATGGAAGCAGTAATGCAGCAACGTCCGCAGACCAGTGAGGAAAGCCGTCCCACTAATACCGCGTCCTTTGGGGTGAGTCGTTTATTGACAAAAATGACTGGAGAGGATGATCCAGAGGTATTTTTGACCACATTTGAAAGGACCGCTGAAAGAGAAAAGTGGCCTGAGGAGCAGTGGGCTGGACTGGTGGCTCCTCTGTTAACTGGTGAATCGCAGAAAGCTTACTATGACCTAGAGCCTAACCAAGCAAAAGACTATGTGATGCTAAAAGCTGAAATATTGGCAAGGCTGGGTGTCACCCAGGCTGTCCGGGCTCAGCGTGTGCATAACTGGACTTTCCAGCTTGGAAAACCCCCCAGGTCTCAAATGTATGATCTCATTCACCTGAGCAGAAAGTGGCTACAGCCAGAGACTTTGTCCGCACCAAAGATTGTGGAACGTGTTGTAATGGATCGGTTTTTGAGAGCTCTTCCTACTGCCATCCAAAAGTGGGTAAGCCATGGAGACCCAGAGACGGCCGATGGTCTTGTGGATCGTGTGGAGAAATGCTTGGCTACAGAGAACCTGACGGCCTCTTCCAAAGACACTCGGACTTTCCACCCTAAGACCAGACCATCCCCAGGGGCGGATAAGAGGATTCCAAGGGGTGAGGGTGGAGAGAGTGAGAGGGTGGGAGCTCTACCCCAAGTTTGGCGAGAACAGCCTGGGAAATCAGCGGCTCAAGAGGCCGCAAGAAGGATCGTTTGCTACCGCTGCCGGCAAGCGGGACATATTGCAGCCAATTGCCCGGTTGTGGAGGAACCCATGCAGTGTGACTTTCTGACGGGCAGACGTCAGTCGCTGTGTGCGACAGTCGCATGCACTGCCATTCGAGGAACTGAGAAACATTTATGCAAAATGTGTGTTAATGGTAGAAATGTTGTGGTATTGCTGGATTCAGGTAGCCTTGTGACCCTGATAAAGGCTGAGTTAGTTAAAACAGAGGTCTCTGGGAATAGCAAGGTAGCTGTTATTTGTGTGCATGGGGACACCCGAGAGTATCCAGTGACTACAGTGTGTTTCGAGACCCCCAAAGGTACCCTCTCTCATCCAGTGGGCTTAGTATCTCAGTTACCGCATGACGCCATTGTGGGAAGGGATTTTCCGAAGTTCTGGGAACTGTGGGATGATCCTGAGCCCCCCACTGGTGCCCCTATGTACCAGGAATGTGATAGCCAGAACTCCCCTGAGAGTGGTGAGGACTCTCCGGAATTTCCCTTATCAGTATTGGCAGGGGAGACTCAAGAAACTGGAGAGGAGCCCACCTCCTCAGACGAAAACCTACCGTCTGTGGAGTTTTCTGATCTTGAGGTTCACAGGGAAAACTTTGCCACAGAACAGTTGAAAGACCCCGCCCTAATAAAGGCACGGGAAAACGTAGTGAAAATAGATGGCGAGTTAGTGAACCCAGATAATACCTGCACTTACCCATACTTCAGCGTAGAGAAGGACCTACTGTATCGGGTGGCAAAAAGGGCAGAAGAAACCGTTGAGCAGCTTGTGGTGCCCAAACCTTACAGGAAGTTGGTGTTGGAGTTGGCCCATGGGCACATTCTTGGAGGTCATCTGGGGACAGAGAAAACCCGAGAGAGGGTATTACAGAGATTCTATTGGCCGGGGGTGATGAAGGACATAGAAAATTATTGTTCCTCCTGCCCTGTGTGTCAGAGGTCGGCCCCGATGCCACATTTCCGTAGCCCGCTGGTCCCTCTACCCATCATTGAGGTCCCGTTTGAGAGGATCGCCATGGATTTGGTAGGTCCTATAATCAAGTCCGCTAGGGGGCACCAGTACATATTAGTTATAATGGACTATGCCACCCGTTATCCAGAAGCGATCCCTCTCCGAAATACCTCGGCCAAAACCATAGCCAAAGAGCTATCTCTTGTGTTTAGCCGGGTGGGTATTTGTAAAGAACTGCTTACGGACCAAGGTACACCCTTTATGTCCCGGGTTATGAAGGAGCTGTGTAAATTGTTCAAAGTGACGCAATTACGTACATCTGTGTATCACCCCCAAACCGATGGGCTGGTTGAAAGATTCAACAAAACCCTAAAACAAATGTTGAAGAAAGTGGTGGATAGAGATGGAAAGGATTGGGACTGTCTACTTCCTTATCTGATGTTTGCTATTAGGGAGGTGCCCCAATCCTCTACGGGATTCTCCCCCTTTGAGTTACTGTATGGGAGACACCCAAGAGGGCTGTTGGATATTGCCAAGGAAACTTGGGAAAGTGAGAGTTCTCCCCACAGGAGTGTGATTGAGCATGTCGCCCTGATGCAAGACCGAATTGCACAGGTAATGCCCATCGTGAAGGAACATTTGGCCCAAGCGCAGTTAGCACAGCAGAGAGTGTACAACCGTGGAGCCAAGACCCGTACCTTTTCCCCGGGGGATAGGATACTGGTACTTGTCCCTACGGTTGAAAGTAAATTCCTTGCCAAATGGCAAGGCCCCTACGAGATAATGGAAAAAGTGAGCGAAGTGAATTACAAGGTCAGACAACCAGGAAGGCGAAAGCCCGAACAGATCTATCACGTTAATCTGTTGAAAGCCTGGAGGGATAGAGAGTCCCTAGTCGCAGACACTTGGTCACCAGCTCAAACTGGTTGCGTGATTCCTGAGGTTGGAATAGCAGCCACCTTGTCACAACCCCAACAACAGGAGGTTAAGGAGTTTGTGCTTCGCAACAAGGAGGTATTCTCTGAGCTGCCGGGACAAACATCTGGGGTAGAGCATGACATCATTACCCCGCCCGGTGAAAGGGTGAAGTTAAAACCCTATCGGATCCCAGAGGCCCGACGGGAGGCAATACGGGAGGAAGTACAGAAAATGCTGAACTTAGGGGTGATAGAGGAGTCCCAAAGTGATTGGTCTAGTCCCATTGTGTTGGTGCCTAAACCGGATGGGAGCTGGCGATTTTGTAACGATTTTCGTCAGTTGAACAAAGTTACAAAATTTGACACCTACCCCATGCCACGTATAGATGAGTTGATCGACCGGCTGGGAACAGCCCGATACATGACGACTCTTGACCTCACAAAAGGGTATTGGCAAATCCCCCTGGCCAAGTCGGCCAAAGAGAAAACCGCATTTGTAACCCCAGACGGGGCGTTCCAATATAAAAGAATGCCGTTCACAGAATGCGCCGGCCACATTCCAGCGGAAAATGGACCAGATGCTGAGGCCCCATCGGAAGTATGCTGCGGCTTACCTGGATGACGTAATTGTCCATAGCACAGATTGGGCCTCACATCTGCCAAAAGTGCAAGCAGTCCTGGACTCTGTTCGGGAAGCGGGGTTTACGGCTAACCCCAAGAAGTGTACCATTGGGCAGGAGGAGGCCAAATATCTTGGGTACACCATTGGGAGGGGAGTAATAAAACCCCAACTCAACAAAGTCGAGGCCATCCAGAGTTGGCCACGTCCCAACAGCAAGAAGCAGGTACGAGCCTTTCTGGGAATCGCTGGGTATTATCGGCGATTCATTCCCCACTTTGCTTCTAAGGCTGTGCCCCTAACCAACCTGACGAAGGGGAAAGGGTCGGTCATGATTAAATGGACCCCCGAGGCTGAGGCAGCATTCCAATTCTTGAAACAAGCCTTATGTAGCCAGCCAGTGTTGTACTCACCCGACTTCTCTAAAAACTTTGTCGTACAAAGTGATGCGTCAGATGGGGGGGTTAGGAGCAGTATTGTCCCAGGTCTGGAACGGGGAAGAGCACCCAGTCATTTACCTCAGCAGGAAGTTGAAGTCCCATGAGGTAAATTACGCCACCGTTGAAAAGGAGTGTTTAGCGGTGAAGTGGGTGAAGTGGGCTCTAGATTCCCTTCGGTACTACCTGCTAGGTAGGCACTTTGACTTGGTTACGGATCACGCTCCGTTAAAGTGGATGGCTCAAAACAAGGAAACAAATAGAAGAGTGAATAGGTGGTTCCTGGCCCTCCAGGAATTCAACTTCACAGTAAAGCATCGCCCTGGCGTTCAAATGGGGAATGTGGATGCTTTGTCTCGAGTACATGAATGCCTGATTGCTGGTGTTCCAACCCCGAGGTTAAAACAAGAGGGGGGGGTATGTGACAGCAGGAAGGTAAAGTCACCTGGTTGCATCCAGGGGGGTAGATATATTTCGCCCAGATTCAGGCTTTACGCCGACTTATACAACTAGGTGGAGAGTTGTATAAGGCTAGTGGGCTCATGGATGACTCATACCTCTAGGGAGAGTGTGGGGCGTCGTGCAGACAGGGAGTTGATGAGACCAGCTGAAGCTTGTCAGCTCATTTAGGCCTCTATAAGAACTCCCAGCTTCATTAGATGTTAGCTCATGCCTGGACCCAGACCTGTGTGGACTGTCTAGGGAGAGTGAACCCCTGTGCGGTGAGACAAAGCCTGTGTGGCTATTTGCTTGGACATTTAAAACCAGGGACTTAGGGACTAGGACAGCACTAGGCTGATCCCAGTTGTTAGTTAGGAAACCTGTATGTTTAGTCAGAGGTCAAGTTGACCAGGATTTATTTTGTTTATGTTTCTTTTTCTTTGCTGTGTTTTGTCACTGTAAATAGAAAATAAACCGCACCTTTTTGATTTTGAAAACCACAACCTCTGTTTGCTGGGCCTGTTTTTGTGTGGGGAGCCCATCTCGGGGGTCACACACACCCGCTGCCGAGCCAACCCCCTCACAATATATATATATATATATATATATATATATATATATATATATATTTTTTTTTTTATTCATTCTGTAAGCTGTGCTGTACATTTTACATTTCCAGGCTTCCCATTCTGTACACTGTGCTCTACATTTTTTTTCAAATAATCGTTTTTATTGGTATTAAACGTCAACATAGTACAAGGTACAGTAAGTTGTACGGTCAAACGAATGCACCCAATTTACATCAATAATCGTACATATCAGGTACAGATGAATACAAAAAGGCTTTAACCCTGCATACAACAGAAAACGCCTGTCACCCTGTATGATGCCGCGTACACACGATCATTTTTCCCGTCGGGAAAAATGTCATTTTTTCCTTTGGACGAGAAAAACGATCGTCTGTGGGCTTTTTGCCGTTTTTCTCGATGGGAAAAACGGCATTAATCACGATGAGAAAAATTAGAACATGTTCTAATTTTTCTCGTCGTTTTCCTGACATTTCTTCCGCGGCAGTGTTTCCCATAGGGAAACACTGGCGCGGAGCCCATAGACGATCGTTTTTCTCGTCATTTTAAAAAATGACGAGAAAAATTACCGTGTGTGGGGAACAAGCTGTTCCCTCGTTTAAAATGTCATTATTCACGGCGGTTTTTAAACCGCCGTGAATAATGATCGTGTGTACGCGGCATTAGATATGTGAAAATATTTTTGTTTTAAGTATTTTATTTGAAATATCGTTTTAAAATATTAATATAGTTTAAAAAAATAATAATAATTTTAAAATAAATAATTAAATACAAAATAAAAATTCAAATATCTAAAATAAATACATTAAAATATTTAAAATAAAAATATTTTAAAAGCATTTTTGCTTTAAAAAATTTGTTTATTTGGGAGCATGTAACAAATATACAGTTGGTGTTATCCCAATTTGATTGCAATAGTGGAAATGCACTTTGATGCCGCGTACACACGGCCGTTTTTCTCGGCGAGAAAAACGACATTTTTCCCATTCAACGAGAAAAACGATCGTCTGTGGGATTTCTGTCGTTTTTTTCGACGAGAAAAACGGCATTAAAAACAACGAGAAAAATTAGAACATGTTCTAATTTTTCTCGTCGTTTTTTTCGACATGTTTTCCGCGGCAGTGTTTCCCATAGGGAAACACTGCCGCGGAGCCCACAGACGGTCGTTTTTCTCGTCAAGAGAAAAAATGACGTGAAAAACGACCGTGTGTGGGGAACAAGCTGTTCCCCCGTTTTAAATGACATTATTCACGGCGGTTTTTTAACCGCCGTGAATAATGATCGTGTGTACGCGGCATGAGTGTTAAAACAATGGATCTTCTACCCCAAAGCTAACAGCAAAGCTTGTATATATGAGAAGACTTCAGCTTTTTGTCAGAAATAATCTATTTGATCACATGGCTCATTTGTATCTTTTGATCAGCTATGCTCAAGGTTTAATTTTCCGAGTCATTTAAGGTTCTGTTATTTCCAGTTGTGTCATGCGGTATGGTTCCAGTTTGCAAGCTACTCTTTTTCTCTGGAAATGTCTGTTTTAGAAAAATGTTTATGTCACTATATTCCACATAAATGTTTATCTAGTATTTTTTTTTTTTAATGCTAAATAACTCCAGTAGCGCTGGTATAGAAGAATGATTCACACAGTGGAAAGAAGTTACTGGTCCGTTAGAACAGACTATTCTGAAAAAATTTAACACCTCATGCAACCCAACATGTAATTGCCATCATCCCAAATATGTATAAAATGAGAAAAAAACTCTAGTTTGTGGGATTTTGGAGGCAATGTAAAAAATATGAGAAAAACTCAATTAAAATATCAAAATATTTATTAGTACACATGCCACGTGAAGCGGACACATGTATGAAAAGAGAACAAATGGTACAAAAAAGCACATATATATGAAAATTGTACAGAAACTACATAGATCTGACATAATACAAATCTTCCGAAGATGAATACAATAGCCTGAGTTGACCGCTCCAGCCAGAAGCAGATCAAAAGAGGCTTGTCCAACGCGTTTCAAACTATAAACGTCCTTCTTCAGGGAATTCAAATGCATTCACTTCTACAAGAATACATTTTCTATTAAATACAGAAACAATAAAATAAGTTTCCACTTTAATTTCAACTGTTATGTGGAATACAGCGAAACAGCAAAAAAACTTACACAAAAAACTCATATGAAAAATTATTCCATCAATGCTCCCATATGTGCATCTCAGGTTCCAGTAACACTGTGTTGTGCATTCCCCGATGCCCTCAAAGTTCCAGGAAAACTTTTCCATCAAAAACAAGTCCATATGAGAAGTACGGACATATGAAAAAATTGGTCCAAGATAGGTGCCTTAAATAAAAAAAATATATAACATACATAAGTATGAAAGTAATTTCATTGGGGAGTAAAATAAATCTCCCCAAAGAAAATGGATATGGTACCTGTAGATGGAAAGTGGAGATCTACAATTCGGATTCATCAGGTAATATAACTCATATAGGAGGACAAAACCAGTGGATTCTTGAGTCCAAAGATATATGTCCTAAAACATCAAAAAATATATATGAAATAAGATAAAAATTATTCAATCCATCAAAAAGAGAGAGAAGAAATTCCTCCCTCTCCTAGGTGGAACTTTTAAAATATTACCTGTCAAGAGGATCAAGAATCACGATTGATATCCAGAAAAGGTTCCATGCAACAGAGGTCCATACAGAAACATCCTCTGCCTGCCAGCAGAGGGAGAGAATGACACCATATAACTTCTTTGGCGTCCTATATATCCCTCTGCTGTGTCTGATTGGTCCAGACAGGGTCACATGACGCACCTGCTCATAGAGCAGAGCGTCATGTTGCCATGGATACGCCGCACTTGCCACGCCAGATCACGTCAAGCGCCGGTCACATGACGCAACCGCACCAATCAGCGGCGCGTCTGCCATCGGCGCATGTAGGCAGCAAAACAAGGCAGCGAGGCCGAAAAAGCTGGCCCACGGTCCCATTACATGCCCGATGTGATGCTATCCATCGCGCCCCGCTGGAGAGAAGGGCACGATGGGTGACCACAGAAGCCTGATCAGCCCCAATTCTGGTCCGTTCCGCACCGCAGGAAGTGCAGAAACGGCCATCTTGAATGTGGGCAAATTTAGGGGATACCGATATAAAGGGTAAGAAAGATGGTGCTGGGTTATGATGGGACAATCAGACATGGAGTAACAGTGTGAACTGGTACCCAGGATATAGATCCTTCTCCCAGAACAATGATATGGACGGGGAGCGGGCCATGGACTAATACCACCGGTGCCGTTTTTAACCTATGATAGGAATGTGTCCCTAACAAGGAAAAAATTGAAGTGGGGCAATTTCCAATGAGGAAAACCCCCTCCCCGGCACCGGATATGAACATGTAAAATTGGGAAAAAAAGAAATACTGGATAGAGAGATGTGACGGGCCACCCCAAAGATAAACCTCTGGTTGTGTCACTGACCAATTGGATGCATGCATGGGAGCACATCAAAAAATCCTTTCCGCCCAGGAGATCATATATACCTCCGCAGAAAAGACTGTTAAGAACATTAAACATACAAAATACATATAAACAACAATCTATATATATCTCAAACCCCACATGTGTGTCAATGTGTCTAGAAAAAAGAGAGAAATCATCCTGCATCCATTGATATGGAGAAAAGCTGGAATAACAGAGATAATTAAAAATTGAAAAATCAATTTCAAACAAAGATGGGTGGGACATCAGGGTATATCAATAAAAGGAAAAAGGAAAAAAACAAACCCAAAACAGAAATAGAAACAAAACTAATCAGTCTTTCCAGAGCTAAAGCCCTCCAGGAATGGACGGAAACTTTCGACTTCATTCAGACCTGGGGGCGTGGTTGCCCTAAGGTGCCTGATCCAGCGCATTTCCCGCTGGAGCAGGACCTTATTCCAATCCCCCCCCCTACATGGAATATTAATCCTTTCAATGACTGAAAAAATTACATTGGGCATTCTATATCTGTGTTTTTTTGCTACGTGTCTCCCAAGAGGCAAGTAGAGATTCCCTATCCTCATGCTATGTATATGTTTTTCCACTCTCTTCCCTAATTCCTGTCTTGTTTTTCCGACGTAAAAAGATCCACACTGACAGACCATCAAGTAGACCACACCTTGTGTCTTACAATTGGCAAAATGCCTAAGTGTGAAGGTCTCCCCATTGGGTAAGGTGAGTGTGGATCCTCCGCCAATGACAGTACATTGAGAGCATGCCCCACAAGGATAGGTCCCAAAGATTTTACATGGGTCCTTTCTAGCCTCTCCCTTGTATTCACTTTTGACCAACATGCCACCGATGGATTCTGCCTTTTTGAAAGTGATCACTGGTTTGGATGGTACTAGTGTCTTAAGGATTGGGTCCTCAGTGAGGATGGGCCAGTATTTGGTTAGAATCTGTCTGATTTTCTTGTGCTCATTGGAGAATTTGAAAATTATCCTTGAAGTATTATCTTCTTGAGTTTTTTTCTTTTTCTTGGAAGTTTTGAAAATCAAAGTGTGTCTTTCCATTCCCTTTACTCTGTTAAAAGCTTTCTTTAAGGTGGATCTACTATAACCTCTCGCTAGTAGGCGGTTACTTAGCTCATTAGATTCAAATTGAAAATCGTCATCTGATGTACAATTCCTCCTGATTCGGAGGAACTGGCTAAAAGGTATGGATTCTTTGAGTGTTGTTGGGTGGAAACTGGCTGCGTGCAACATCGTGTTGCCAGCCGTCTCCTTCCTAAACAGTCTGCTTTGGACTTTCCCCTGTATATCTTTAGATATAAGGAGGATATCGAGAAAGCTGACTTTCTCAAAGTCGTAAGACATAGTAAAGAATAAATTTAGGTTGTTGGTATTCATAAGTTCCAAAACTTTCTTGAGCATATCTTCAGGCCCATCCCAAATAATGAAGATGTCGTCTATGTAGCGCTGCCACATAAGAATGTGGCAGGCACACACAGACGCATCATCTCCCAGGAGGAAGTCCTTCTCCCACTCCCCCAGGTACAGGTTGGCATATGAGGGTGCACAGCACGTCCCCATAGCCACCCCCTGCACCTGGAGGTAGTGGGAGCCCTGAAATAAAAAAATATTATGCTGTAAAATAAAATCAAGCATCTGTATGATGAATTGATTAAACTTCCAGTCAGTGGTTGGGCGTTGTCGTAACACTCTTTGGATAGCTAGAATACCAAGATCGTGTGGTATGCTGTTGTAGAGTGACTCTACGTCTACAGTCACCAAAAAGGCCGATGGAGGTACGACAAGACCTTCCAATATTTGCAGAAGGTGGATTGTGTCTTTAGTGTACGAAGGGAGATCCATCACATGGGGTCTGAGGTGCTGGTCAATAATTCGGCTAGCACCTTCAGAGATGGAACCATTACCCGATATGATGGGCCTACCTGGTGGCCTCAACAGGTTTTTGTGCACTTTGGGAAGTGCGTACATCGTAGGGGTACGTGGGTGTCGGGTTCTAATAAAGTCCCAGGTATCTTGGTTTATGGCACCGTCTCTGAAGGATTCAACGTCGGAAAAACAAGACAGGAATTAGGGAAGAGAGTGGAAAAACATATACATAGCATGAGGATAGGGAATCTCTACTTGCCTCTTGGGAGACACGTAGCAAAAAAACACAGATATAGAATTCCCAATGTAATTTTTTCAGTCATTGAAAGGATTCATATTCCATGTAGGGGGGGGGGGATTGGAATAAGGTCCTGCTCCAGCGGGAAATGCGCTGGATCAGGCACCTTAGGGCAATCACGCCCCCAGGTCTGAATGAAGTTGAAAGTTTTCGTCCATTCCTGGAGGGCTTTAGCTCTGGAAAGACTGATTAGTTTTGTTTCTATTTCTGTTTTGGGTTTGTTTTTTCCTTTTTCCTTTTATTGATATACCCTGATGTCCCACCCATCTTTGTTTGAAATAGATTTTTCAATTTTTAATTATCTCTGTTATTCCAGCTTTTCTCCATATCAATGGAGGCAGGATGATTTCTCTCTTTTTTCTAGACACATTGACACACATGTGGGGTTTGAGATATATATAGATTGTTGTTTATATGTATTTTGTATGTTTAATGTTCTTAACAGTCTTTTCTGCGAAGGTATATATGATCTCCTGGGCGGAAAGGATTTTTTGATGTGCTCCCATGCATGCATCCAATTGGTCAGTGACACAACCAGAGGTTTATCTTTGGGGTGGCCCGTCACATCTCTCTATCCAGTATTTCTTTTTTTCCCAATTTTACATGTTCATATCCGGTGTCGGGGAGGCGGTTTTCCTCATTGGAAATTGCCCCCTATCAATTTTTTCCTTGTTAGGGACACATTCCTATCATAGGTTAAAAACGGCACCGGTGGTATTAGTCCATGGCCCGCTCCCCATCCATATCATTGTTCTGGGAGAAGGATCTATATCCTGGGTACCAGTTCACACTGTTACTCCATGTCTGATTGTCCCATCATAACCCAGCACCATCTTTCTTACCCTTTATATCGGTATCCCCTAAATTTGCCCACATTCAAGATGGCCGTTTCTGCACTTCCTGCGGTGCGGAACGGACCAGAATTGGGGCTGATCAGGCTTCTGTGGTCACCCATCGTGCCCTTCTCTCCAGCGGGGCGCGATGGATAGCATCACATCGGGCATGTAATGGGACCGTGGGCCAGCTTTTTCGGCCTCGCTGCCTTGTTTTGCTGCCTACATGCGCCGATGGCAGACGCGCCGCTGATTGGTGCGGTTGCGTCATGTGACCGGCGCTTGACGTGATCTGGCGTGGCAAGTGCGGCGTATCCATGGCAACATGACGCTCTGCTCTATGAGCAGGTGCATCATGTGACCCTGTCTGGACCAATCAGACACAGCAGAGGGATATATAGGACGCCAAAGAAGTTATATGGTGTCATTCTCTCCCTCTGCTGGCAGGCAGAGGATGTTTCTGTATGGACCTCTGTTGCATGGAACCTTTTCTGGATATCAATCGTGATTCTTGATCCTCTTGACAGGTAATATTTTAAAAGTTCCACCTAGGAGAGGGAGGAATTTCTTCTCTCTCTTTTTGATGGATAGAATAATTTTTATCTTATTTCATATATATTTTTTGATGTTTTAGGACATATATCTTTGGACTCAAGAATCCACTGGTTTTGTCCTCCTATATGAGTTATATTACCTGATGAATCCGAATTGTAGATCTCCACTTTCCATCTACAGATACCATATCCATTTTCTTTGGGGAGATTTATTTTACTCCCCAATGAAAATGACTTTCATACTTATGTATGTTATATATTTTTTTTATTTAAGGCACCTATCTTGGACCAATTTTTTCATATGTCCGTACTTCTCATATGGACTTGTTTTTGATGGAAAAGTTTTCCTGGAACTTTGAGGGCATCGGGGAATCCACAACACAGTGTTACTGGAACCTGAGATGCACATATGGGAGCATTGATGGAATAATTTTTCATATGAGTTTTTTGTGTAAGTTTTTTTGCTGTTTCGCTGTATTCCACATAACAGTTGAAATTAAAGTGGAAACTTATTTTATTGTTTCTGTATTTAATAGAAAATGTATTCTTGTAGAAGTGAATGCATTTGAATTCCCTGAAGAAGGACGTTTACAGTTTGAAACGCGTTGGACAAGCCTCTTTTGATCTGCTTCTGGCTGGAGCGGTCAACTCAGGCTATTGTATTCATCTTCGGAAGATTTGTATTATGTCAGATCTATGTAGTTTCTGTACAATTTTCATATATATGTGCTTTTTTGTACCATTTGTTCTCTTTTCATACATGTGTCCGCTTCACGTGGCATGTGTACTAATAAATATTTTGATATTTTAATTGAGTTTTTCTCATATTTTTTACATTGCCTCCAAAATCCCACAAACTAGAGGTTTTTTCTCATTTTAGAACAGACTATTCTAGGAACAAATAAAAGACAAAAAAATAAATAAATCCTTTTTAAAGTGTATGTCTGGGCAAAATGAGAAAAATTAAATATGCAGTACATCACTTGCAACACATGCACATTTCCCTATGTTATCCCTTCAAAAACACTGCAAGTGCAGAAAAATAACTGCTAACCTGCCGGAAATCCAAAGAGTGTCAAACTTCCTGTTATTGGCTGACGCCGTTAGATCTGCTGATCCCAAGCAGCACTGAGGTCTGCCTGAATTCTTTTTAGCTAGACTACAGAATATCAGATTGCCTCCTGTAGGATCAAATATTTTTTCCCTGCTGTGGAGCAAATAGGGCCATACTTCATTGAGATTTTTTATTTTTTTTGCCTTCCTCTGAATCTATTTTTTATATTTATATATTTTTATGTATTTATTTATTGTTATTTATTTATTTAATTATTTATTTATGTATTTATATTTTATGTATTTATTTATTCTATTGGCTGAACTAGATGGACTTGTCAACCTGACTAACTATGTAACTATCAATTAGGTAAGATAAGCGAACATTTACTGGAAAGAATATCTAATCAAGTGCAAGGAAAATATAAAAAAAAAAAAAACATTTCTGCTCACGCTTAATTGGATGATTTAAGTCAGCACAGCTTCACCCTATTTACTAAGCTAAATAAAAAATTAATGTTACAAAGTTCACATGCTCTACTCTTCTTTTTTTTACATCATGCTCACTGTGTGTAGGCTAAGGGCTCTTGGTAAGTGTAGTTTTGGTGGGCATGCCTACATGACTATGGCCAGGTTTTCCTGGGCTTTTCTGAAGAATACCACACTCTGCTGGACATAACATATAAAAAGGGAACTGAATCTATAATAGGTTGAGGGCTCTTTTGGGACTGAGCAGCTAAGATGTAAGCTGCCACTCCGCCAGATTACGACCCCTTGTGGGAGCCCAGTCGGGGTTCCAAGGGGTATGGTCTTATAAGGACTTAAATTATGAGGACTAAATTATGAGGACTTAAATTATGGATTTACTTCCAATAATGGATTTTTGCCTTGCAAAGGACTTTTAATGGACTTTACTAGTTAAAATAAGGATAAGAGAATGAAGGGCAATTCTGCATAGCAGCATCTGACCAGAGGAGGTGTCCCAAAAGAGCAGGTGTAAATCTGGCTGGTGAACGCCAATACAGGGCACCAAGGAAGCACTTCAAGAGGAAAGCAACAACTCTGAGGAAAAGGATAAAAAGGGTTAGAAGGAGCCTATCAGATGCTCTGAAACGCGTTGCACCTAATAGACATCATTTCCCAGCCGGTGTGCTCCATGCTGGTTCCAGGCGCACTGCCGCTGACGTCATCCACGAGTCCAGTGTTCCACGCTGGTTTCCATACAGCACAGCAGTCTCCACATTGTTCCCCGCGGCTTCCCTCTGCTGGACGGCTGGGATACCCTACACCCCACTGCGGATTGGACCTCTCCAGGACTACTATCACTGCTGGGACTCTTTTGTAACATGATGAGCCTTTTAACTTCTGATCTCTAGTAAGTGTTTTTAATCCTTTGGCAATAAAGTCAATGTGTTTCTGCACTTAGAGGCGCCTCCTTTTAATCTTTTTCCTCATTAGTTAAAATAAGGAATGTCTACCTCATGGGCAACTGCGACAGGGGCACACACAGAACCTTGTCAAGAATGTGTATGGAAATATCTTGGAGAACTGCTTTCTTGTTATCCTCAACTACTTTAGCAAAATAACTTGTTATCCAGGTCTACTGTCTGGTTTGAAGTTATTAAAGGGGTGCATGCCTGGCGTAGCAAAAGAACAGGGCTTATTGAAGGACGAGAGAAGTTAGAGATAATACGGTACAGAGGTCTAACGTGCTAAGAAGCTGTTCTAGGGAAATTATATTGCCGTTGCCAATGACTATCATACTTGTGTCCAGTGCTTAAAGCAGGGCTCCAACCAAAAGGGGAAGTTTAGCTTTAAGCACGCCTCCACCCTTCCACTGCCACATTTGGTGTGTATTTTTTTTTTGGGGGGGGGGGGCAGGTACCTCGTATGACAGTTACCCACTCCCACTTCCTAGGCAATCCAAGCAGAAGTTCTCCTCTCCCCCCTCTCCCTACAGTCTTCTAGGACACGTTGCAGGTCCCAGAAGACTGCCGGACCATTCAGCAGGTGTAGCGTGACACACGCTTGCATTGTGCACACCCGGCTGTGAAGCCGCAAGCTGTCACAGCCAGATGCCCACAGTTGAAATGCCGGCACCGGGGAGAGGAGAGGGAGACAAGCAACGGTTTGGGTGACCACCCACATCGCTGGATCCTGGGACAGGTGAGTGTGTGTTTATTAAAATTCGGCAGCTAGACTTTCAGTAGCTTCTGGCTTTTAATAAACACAAAAACGACTGGAGCTCTACTTTAAGCAACCAGCCAGCCAGGAAGTGGTTGACATGGCATGGGAAATGGAGACTTTGGTAGTGAAGCTACGTTCCTTTACTGGCAACCAGTTCCCCCACATACGGGGATCATCCTTGCAGCACAGTGATGAAGTGAGGCCTTCGGAGGAGAACAAGCAAAGGATTATGAGTACTGTGCTTCATGTGCCAATAGAAAAATATGGATCATAGTCGCTGGGAGTGAGGTGACAGAACTGCTGGTTTGGTGAAGCCCGGTACAAGCTCCGCAGCACTGACTCAGAAATGCTTCACACCTGGGGAGAGGTAAAGTCTAACAGAAGTGTGTCCGTAGTAGATATGTGTCCACAGTGTAGACTTTTGGCCATGGTTTACAAGTGTGCCTTCAGAGGAGCCTTGTTTTTAATCTAGAGCGTTGCCTTAATGCTGATTTCACGTGACCGCAGCCTCTGCCCGCCACTGGTGGCACTAGCCAGTGCTCACTCCAAGGTCCCCATGCTCAGGCGCCAAGCCCCGCCACAACATGAACTGACTTATGTAACTCTGCAGCAGCCTACTTCTATCAACTGATCCTGCAAGAGTTGTACAATCCTGGTAATGATCTTAAAAAAAATAGCTGGGACATGCTCTAAAGCTAAAGACAGAGACTTTAATGAATCTACATATCTTTTAAGTTCAGACGTCTCACATTTTTACTTTGTTATACAGCATATTACTTTCATCAAACATTCAGCACAATAAATGTTTTGGGACTATACTGAGTTTTGGAATGAAGCAATATTTCAAATACATTTTTACTCAAGTTTGTACATTACTCATCTTTATCAGATCTATTTTTAACCACTTCAGCCCCGGAAATATTGGCTGCCCAATGAGCGGGGCATTTTTTGCGATTTGGCATTGCGTCGCTTTAACTGAAAATTGCCAATTTGACAAACAAAATTGATGCCCTTTTTTCCCCACAAATAGAGCTTTCTTTTGGTGGTATTTGATCACCTCTGTGGTTTTTATATTTTGCGCTATAAACAAAAAAAAAAAGCGAAAATTTTGAAAAAAAAGCAATATTTTTGACTTTTTGCTATAATAAATATCCCCAAAAAATATATATAAAAAAAAGTTTTTCCTCAGTTTAGGCTGATATGTATTCTTCTACATATTTTTGGTAAAAAAAATCGTAATAAGCGTATATTGATTAGTTTGCGCAAAAGTCATAGCGTCTACAAAATAGGGGATTGTTTTATGGAATTTTTGTTATTATTATTTTTTTTCTAGCAATGGCGGCGATCTGCGATTTTTATCGGGATTGCGATATTGCGGCGGACACATCGGACACTTTTGATGCTATTTTGGGACCATTCACATTTATACAGCGATCAGTGCTCTAAAAATACACTGATTACTGTGTAAATGACACTGGCAGGGAAGGGGTTAAACAATAGGGGGCGAGGAAGGGGTTAAGTGTGTCCTAGGGAGTGATTCTAACTGTGAGGGGGCTGGGCTACAAGTGACACGACAGTTATCACTGCTCCCGATGACAGGGAGCAGTAGATCATTGTCCTGTCACTAGGCAGAACAGGGAAATGCCCTTGTTTACATAGGCATCTCCCCGTTCTGCCTCTCCGTGACACGATCGCGGGACACCGGTGGACATCGAGTCCGCGGGTCCCGCGGGCACGGTCACGGAGCTCTCGGCGGGCACGTGCGTGCGCCCACTAGGCAGCGGATTCAAAGCAACGTACAGGTACGTTGCTTTGCCTGGCCCTTCCCATTCTGCTGACGTATATATACTCGAGGCAGTCGGCAAGTGGTTAACAAAATTTCATTCAAGATAATTGAAAAGAAATGTTACAGATAATGAAGTTTAATGGACAAAAAAAAATGTTTTTGAAAAGTTGGAAAAGTTTCAAACTTTATTCCACTGCAACTGGTTATTACTTTCTGCCATCCCCTGGTATAGGCTGACACTTTAAAAGTGCAGACAATTTAGATAACTTTGAGGCTCGATAGAACCCTTGGGTTAATTCTGTACACACTGTTTCCAATCTAATTAATACAAATAATGCTGAAAGAAAATTGAAATTGCATTTATTTATTTCACACCCAATTACATAATAACCTTCCCCCCTCGTTGTTTCTTTTTCATTTTCTTTCCATCTCCTTTTTTTTCTTTTATGCCTTTTTTTCCACTTCTGGGATATACAATTAATATGTGCATATTTTTTCACTTATTACTGTATTTTTTGTACTCGATTGCTGTTGCTTTTCACTCTCATTGTTATTATATGCACTTAAAAGCAATAAAAAAGTTAATAAAGGCGCATGAATGTCAGAGTTCCTGCCAGCTTTTGGAAATGTAAAATAAAAACCCCAATGATTAATATTGAAAGCAAAAAAAAATAAAAAATGTTCCCCTTGTCTTCATTTGTTCTTGGAAGACCTCTTTTTGCAGACAGATTTTAATTTGAAAATTTGGCAAAAAATCATGGTGAAATGTAATCTGTTTGGCTAAAATTATTGGAGTCAAGGAAGAAGGGAAAATGAATGTAGGTTTTCAGGGTGCAATTTGCTTTAACAGCAAAAGTGTACCGTATATACTCGAGTATAAGCTGACCCGAATATAAGCCGAGGCACCTAATTTTACCACAAAAAACTGGGAAAACGTATTGACTCGAGTATAAGCCTAGGGTGTCCATCTGCATGCCTCACTGTGCCTCACTGTGTCCATGTGCATGCCTCACTGTGCCCATGCCTCACTGTGCCCATGTCTCACTGTGTCCACGCCTCACTGTGCCCACGCCTCACTGTGCCCATGCCTCACTGTGCCCATGACTAGACTGACGTTTAACATGGGAGTCTATGGAAGGGGATCCCGGCTTTGAAAAATCGGTGCTCCCCGGACAAAGATCCCCCAGACAACAAACTTTTCACAATTGTAGAGAAGAAATGGGGCTACATGTGTGCCAAGTTTCAGGTCCAGGGGACCTAGGACTGGCTGGTACCGGGTCCCCAAAGTCACTGTAGAAATTACCGTTTAACATGGGAGTCTATGGAAGGGGTGCCCGGGTTTGAAAAATCGGTGCTCCCCGACCGTAGGTCCCCCGGACAACAAACTTTGCAAACTTATAGAGAAAGAGTGGGGCTACATGTGTGCCAAGCTTGGGGTCCAGAGTATCTACAGCCGGTTAGTACCGGATCCCCAAAATCCAGGATATCAGGCGCAAAAAGGTGACTCGAGTATAAGCCGAGGGGGGCATTTTCAGCACAAAAAAATGTGCTGAAAAACTCAGCTTATACTCGAGTATATACGGTATATGGCCCTGGGAACCCTAGGTTTGGCAGGGGGGAGGGACTGCGATGACTACTGTTTTTTTGTATTTTTGATTCAATAAATATTTCTTTCTCGTACATCACGGGACACAGAGCGACATAGTCATTACTAATGGGTTATATAGTTACCGTCAGGTGCTGGCACTGGCAACTTCCAAAAACCGGAAGTACCCTCCCCTATATAAGCCCCTCCCATCCGGGAGCACCTCAGTTTTTTGCCAGTGTCTAAGGTGTTGGCCAAGAAGAAACATGTGTTTTTCACTGAGCTTGCGTACAGGTTCTTTTGGGCCTCAGTAAGCTATTCCGGATCCGACCAAAAAAGCTTCATAGCTAAACGGTCGGTACCCGGGCCTTGCAAAGAGAAGAGCAAGGTTCTGCCTGTAATGCTTCTCTTAGGAGAGCTGGACCCTGGGATCCAGAGCTCTGGTCATACCCACGACCAAGATGTTTTCTGTGCAGGGTGCTATACAGGTCCAGGGGAGTGGAATCCTTGGGAACCCGGTCCCTGAAGGTTTGATTACAATGCCTGCCGTGATAGGTGAAGTTTGGGCTTTTGTGGACCAAACAAAGTCCTGCGGCGAGGAACAGGTAAGTGGGGGCCCCCAGGAACTTGGTTCTATTGGGGGACCCCCAAGCCTAATTTGTCTTTCTGTCTGTTACCTAATGGTATTCCCGCAAGATTCTGTGCATGCCTGTAACTACTAAAAAAATGTAATAATTTTTAATGGTGGTCAAGAATAAAAAAAAAAAAAAAATGTTTTTTTATATATATATTTAGTATATTAGACTGCAGTACCTGTGTTTGTCCACTAGAGGCCGCTGTGGAATGTTTTCTTGTCATGTGGACTAGTTTCTTCTCAGAGAGCAAAGTCCAGGCAGTTGGTGAGTTCTCCTATAGGAAACTGCTTCCTCTGCCATGTTGCAGTGCTCGTCCATCCCCCGGCCTGCGGCAAAGAGGGGCCCTGGCTCCTGTCCCTGGTTTCCATGTTTGAAATTAGCGCCGAGGGCGCACGTGGCCGCGCGCGTGCGCGTGCACGCGCCTCTATATATAGAGGTGAGCCGGGAAAGGGGGCGGAGCCTGGGGGATGACGCTCTGTGCGCGCCGCAGCGCTTCTGCGCATGTGCGGGCGTCCCAGCAGGTTTTAAAAAGCCACAATATTGTAGTAAGCTGGCTATGAAGTACAGAGACAGAGCTGGCAACATTTAAAGGCATACAGCAAGCGGTTGATACAGGCATCCCCTAGAAAGGCACATTAGTAGACACCAACTGTTTATTATAGCAGCATTTATGCTAGACTATTATCAGTAACTGGTGTATTTCGGCTGGAATACCTCAGCTTTGTGGCTTAGGAATATGCCGTCTAAAAACTCCGGGACTAGAAATTCCAGGAGGAATAGGGGGTCTCCATCGGGCTCTGAGGATCTTGGGCATGCTTTGGCTGCACCAGTCTCCCCTGAAGAATCAGAGGTTAGTGACCGTAGGGCACCCCCAGGAGTACCTGGTACTGTGGCTGTCCTCAGTTCACCTGCTCCTGTGTATGTAACAGAGGAGGTTTTTTCCTCAGCTCTGGGAGGACTGGAAGAGAGATTGTCAGCATTAATCGCTGCTTCCCTGTCACAGGAGAAAAGCGCTCGATCTCCGTCTCCTCCCTCAGAGTGCCTGTTAACAGAGCAACAGTCCCATACAGAGGTCGACCTACCTGAGGGGGATCAGGATGAGGTTGATTCGGTTGTAGAGGAATCAACAGTGGAAGAGCCGTTCTCAGCATCACATGCTGAGAGGTTATGGGTTCAGTCCCTGACTAATATGGTCCGATCAGCATTTAAAATGCCACTTGCGGAGCCATCCTCCACTTCTGTCTCCTCGTTGGGGTCGCTAAAAGCTCCCCAGACTGTTTGTTCCTTTCCGATCCATCCTTTACTGGAGGGGCTCATTTACCAGGATTGGGAGCATCCTGACAAAATATTTACTCCCCCCAAGAGATTTCCGGTGGTCTATCCCATGGAGGATAAGTTCATCAGAAAATGGAAGGTCCCTACAGTGGACGCAGCCATCTCTTGTGTGAATAAATCACTGACATGTCCGGTGGAAAATGTCCAAATGTTCAAGGACCCAATAGATAAAAAATTGGAGTCATTATTGAAATCTGCTTTTTCTACAGCAGGATTGGTGACACAACCAGCAGTGGCAGCTATTGGGGTCTGCCAAGCAGTGAAGGATCAGTTGAAACAGGTCTTAAGGGACGTGCCAGATCAGCAGGCTCTTGCCCTAGCTGATCTACCTAGAGCCTTATGCTTTGCGGTGGACGCTATAAAGGATTCAATCCATCAGGCCTCCCGCCTTACGCTGTCTGTAGTACATATGCGCAGGCTTCTATGGCTCAAAAACTGGTCTGCTGAAGCTCCCTGTAAAAAATTGCTGGTCAGCTTTCCATTTCATGGGGAGCGCTTATTCGGGGAAGACCTGGACAAGTATATCCAGAGAATTTCCAGCGGTAAAAGTACACTTTTGCCGGTTAAAAATAGAGTTAGAGGTCCCTCCTTTAAGAGGCCGGCTTCTCCAGTCCCTAGGACATCGGCTGTGAAACAGTTCCGACGGCCTCCCCGGTCAAATCCCGGAGGTAAAAATCAGGGACAATTGCAGGGTAACAAGAAGCCCTGGAGCAGGAGAGGTACAAAACCTCCCCCAAAGTCAAATGCATGAAGGGTTGCCCCCACCCAATCGGGTGGGGGGAAGACTTCAGTTGTTCACAGAAACCTGGCGGGACACGATCTGAGACAGATGGGTGCTCTCCGCAGTAAATCTGGGATACAAATTGGAGTTAAAAAACTCCCCTCCTTCCCGCTTTATAAGGTCAAACGTGCCAAGGGATCCCCAGAAGAGAGGATCCCTCCTGTTGGCACTGGAACAATTATTGCTTCAAGCAGTAATTATAGAGGTTCCCCTGGAAGAATGGGGGTTCGGGTTTTACTCAAACCTCTTTACAGTTCCGAAGCCAAACGGGGACGTGAGGCCCATATTAAATCTAAAAGGGCTAAACAAATTCCTACATATCAGGACTTTCCGGATGGAGTCGATCCGATCGGTAGCCACTGCCCTACAAGGGGAGGAATGGTTAGCCTCGATCGACATCAAAGATGCTTATTTGCACATCCCCATCTTTCCAGCCCACCAAAAATTTCTACGCTTTGCGGTAGAAGGGCGCCATTTTCAGTTCAGAGCCTTACCCTTCGGTCTGGCCACAGCACCAAGAGTGTTCACAAAAATTCTGGCCCCATTATTGGCCAATCTAAGAACACGAGGTGTAACGATAATGGCATATCTAGACGACTTGTTGCTGATAGACCACTCAGTGGAAAAACTAGAAGTGGTTGTTCACGAGACAATCAAGTATCTGGAATATCACGGTTGGATTATCAACCGAGACAAGTCAGCCCTAAAACCAGTCAAAAGTCTGGAATACTTGGGGCTAAGGCTGGATTCAGACCAGAGAAAGATTTTCTTGCCTCAAGAAAAGGGGTCGTCTTTGAGAGATTTGATCCACTTAGTGGGTTCAAAAAGACAGCCATCCATACGCCTGTGCATGAGGCTGCTGGGAAAAATGGTGGCATCATTCGAAGCAGTACCCTACGGTCAATTCCATTCAAGGAAGTTGCAAAGGGCCATACTGTCAGCCTGGAACAAAAAAGTTCAGGCTCTGGACTTACCAATGTCCTTGTCCCCTTCCGTTCGCAGGAGCCTCCGCTGGTGGTTGGTTCCCCAGAATCTGGAAAGAGGGAAATCCTTCAGTCCGATTTCCTGGAAGGTGGTCACTACAGATGCCAGCCTTATAGGCTGGGGAGCAGTACTGGAGCAATGGTCTCTCCAGGGCAGATGGTCGGATGCGGAAAAGGCCCTGCCCATCAATCTCTTAGAGATACGAGCAGCCCGGTATGCCCTAGTAGCATGGACATCCAAACTCCAAGGGTCCCCTGTCAGAGTTCAGTCAGACAATGCCACAGCAGTGGCATATATCAATCGTCAGGGGGGCACCAGGAGTCGTGCAGCCCAAAGGGAAGTAAATTACATCCTGAGATGGGCAGAAAGATATGTCCCAGCCATATCTGCGGTATTCATTCCAGGGGTGGAGAATTGGAAGGCGGACTTTCTAAGTCGCCAACAATTATGCCCAGGGGAATGGTCCCTTCATCCCGAGGTTTTCCGGACAATATGTCAGCGGTGGGGAACACCGGATGTAGATCTGCTAGCATCCAGATTCAACACAAAAGTGGACAGGTTTGTCTCTTGGGCAAGGGATCCCCTAGCGTGCGGCTCGGATGCCCTAGTGTTCCCTTGGGATCAGTTCAAGCTGATATATGCATTCCCACCGCCACAATTGTTACCTCGATTACTCCGCAGAATCAGGGTAGAAAAGAAACCAGTGATTCTGGTGGCTCCAGCGTGGCCCCGAAGAGCATGGTACGCGGAGATTGTAAAAATGTCTGTGGGGAGTCCTTGGACCCTCCCACATCGTCCGGACCTGCTTTCGCAGGGACCGATATACCACCCTTCCTTACCAGCCCTAGGTTTGACGGCCTGGCTATTGAAGCCCACATTCTAAAAAAGAGAGGGCTCTCTAATCCTGTGGTATCTACCATGATCAATGCCAGGAAGCCGGTATCCAGGCAGATCTACTATAGAATCTGGAAGGCGTACATCGCCTGGTGTGAAGCCAAGAAATGGCATCCACGTAAATACGTAATAGGTAGGATTCTGGACTTCCTACAATGGGCTGTAGATAGGAAGCTTGCCTTGAGTACTATCAAGGGTCAGATTTCGGCCTTGTCAATATTTTTTCAAAGGCCCTTGGCTTCGCATTCACTAGTCAAAGCCTTTATACAAGGAGTGATGCGTATTAGTCCTCCGGTTAATATTCCCATATGTCCATGGGATCTAAACTTGGTTCTGTCGGTTCTACAGAAACAACCATTTGAACCATTACAGCATATTTCCTTAGTGCTTCTCACCAGGAAATTGATTTTTCTAGTAGCCATTTGTTCGGCTAAAAGAGTATCGGAATTAGCAGCTATGTCCTGTAAGGAGCCATATCTGGTTATCCATAAGGACAGAGTAGTGTTACGTCCTCATCCAGCCTTTCTTCCTAAGGTGGTATCGAGTTTTCATTTGAACCAAGATGTGGTTCTTCCTTCTTTTTTCCCCAAGCCTACTTCGGTAGAGGAAAAGTTATTGCATTCTTTGGATGTAGTAAGAGCAGTTAAAGCTTATCTAAAAGCCACTGCTCAGATTCGCAGAACGGATACTTTGTTTATTCTGCCGGAAGGCCCCAGAAAGGGTCAGGCAGCGTCAAAATCTACTTTAGCCAAGTGGATTCGACAGGTCATAATACAAGCCTATAGCTTGAGAAGTAGACCGCCTCCGTTCAAAGTTAGGGCGCACTCCACGAGAGCAGTTGGAACTTCATGGGCAGTGCATCACCAGGCCTCCCTGGCTCAAATCTGTAAGGCCGCAACATGGTCTTCGGTACACACGTTTACTAGGTTCTACCAGGTGGACGTTAGAAGTCAGGAGGATGTCGCCTTTGGGCGCAGTGTGTTGCAGGCTGCAAAAGATCCTCATGTCTGATAGCGCTCAGCTTATATATGGTGTATCCCCCCCCTCATTTGGCATTGCTTTAGGACATCCCATTAGTAATGACTATGTCGCTCTGTGTCCCGTGATGTACGAGAAAGAAAATAGGATTTTTATAACAGCTTACCTGTAAAATCCTTTTCTTGGAGTACATCACGGGACACAGAGCTCCCGCCCCTCTTTGGGGACACTTATTGCTTTGCTACAAAACTGAGGTGCTCCCGGATGGGAGGGGCTTATATAGGGGAGGGTACTTCCGGTTTTTGGAAGTTGCCAGTGCCAGCACCTGACGGTAACTATATAACCCATTAGTAATGACTATGTCGCTCTGTGTCCCGTGATGTACTCCAAGAAAAGGATTTTACAGGTAAGCTGTTATAAAAATCCTATTATTTTTAATGGTAGCTGGGTGTTTATATTCCCTATTATTTTCCTTTCTTTTTTTTATATGCAAATGGTTTGGTGTCACCCACATACTAATTAATTGAAAGCACCACTAGTTTGTCCTACTCAGTAGAAACATAGAAAAGTGACGGCAGAAAAAGACACAATAGTGCATCGAGTCTGCCCATTATTATTTTTTTTTTTACATTTATGTTGTTTTGTTGTTTTTTTCCGTTAACTTTTTTGTCTGAGTATAGATCTGTGTTGGTCCCAAGCATGTTTGAAGTCATTTACTGTTGAGGTAGTGAGACAGTCAACAGTAAATGGCTTCAAGCATGCTTGGGACAAACATACACTATATTACTAAAAAGACATGGATGAGCGAGTTTGGGGTGGAGGACCTTGACTGGCCTGCACAGAGTCCTGACCTTAACACAATAGAACACCTTTGGGATGAATTAGAGTGGAGACTGCGAGCCAGGCCTTCTCGACCTTACAAATGCGTTTCTGGAAGAACGGTCAAACATTCCCCTAGACACACTCCTAAACCTTGTGGACAGCCTTCCCAGAAGAGTTGAATTGAATTGAGTTATAGCTGGGTGGGCCAACTCAATATTGAACCCTACGGACTAAGACTGGGATGCCATTAATGGTGTCCCAATACATTTGGTAATATAGTGTATGTTTGTCCCAAGCATGCTTGAAGCCATTTACTGTTGACTGTCTCACTACCTCAACAGTAAATGACTTCAAACATGCTTGGGACCAACACAGATCTATACTCAGACAGAGAATTTCCGACAACAAATGATTGAGAGCTGGTTCTCAATTTTTCCGACTACAAAAGTTGTGGTCGGAAATTCTGATCATGTGCATCCAATTCCGACGCACAAAAATCCTACGCATGCTCAGAATAAATTTGACGCATGCTCGGAATCATTAAACTTAATTTTTCTCGGCTCGTTGTAGTGTTGTACGTCTCCGCGTATTTGACGTTCGTAATTTCCGACAACATTTGTGTGACCGTGTGTATGCAAGGCAAGTTTGAGCGAAAATCCATCGGAAAAATATCCACAGTTTTGTTGTCGGAATGTCCGATCGTGTGTATGCGGCATAAGACTGGAATGCCATTAAAGTTCATGTAAAGGCAGGTGTCCCAATTCTTTTGGTAATATAATGTAGATCTATACTTAGACAAAAGAGTTAACAAAAACAAAAAAAAACAAAGCAAACAAACGACAAAAAAATAAATAAAAAAATGGGCAGACTCAATGGATTACTCTGTCTTTTTCTGCTGTCACTTTTCTATGTCTCTACCAAGTAGTGGTGTTTCCAATTAATAAATAGGTGGGTGGCACCAAACCATTTGCATTTCAAAAAAAGAAAGGAAAAGGAAAGGGAACATAAACACTCAGACAGCTACCACTACAAATATATTTATTGAATCAAAAATACAAAAAGCATCTCCCCCTGCCATATCCAACCCCCAAAGAACGACCACCCCACCCCATAAAAATCCCAGGTCGCCCCCTCAAAAACTCAACCCTCCCAGAATACCCCCCCCCCCCCCCAGAAGCTAAGACACATCTAAACCCCCCACTTCTGGCATCCCACCCGGGTCCAACCTAAACCTAGAATGATAGGTCAGGAGTGTGTCCACCAGTAAAGGTACAGACCACAATGGGCAATAAAGGGAAGCCCAGAGTAACCCACCACTGATCAGTCCAAGGAGCTAAACACAGCCACATGTTTGAATAATGCATGCAGATATGATGACTGCAGATAAGCCATCTGCTAAAGGTCTCTGGATAGCAAAAGACACTCTATATAAGATTAATATTATTTAGGTACTTATATAGCGCTGTCAATTTACACAGCCAGCGCTCATGGGTGTCTGCTCCACAGGGCAAGGGGGGGCGACTGCCCCCCCCCTGGAATCAAGAACTGCGGGGGTGTCAGGCCAAGTGAAGTGGGGGGCGCAGGGCAGCTCAGGCAGTGCAGATGTACGGTGATAGGGCAGCCAGGGAGAGCCAGGAGAGCCGATCTGTGAGTGTGCGGGGGTGCCCAGCCCAAGTGTGTAACGTACCACTACCCGGAGTGACATCCAGAGCCTCCAGAGCCGGCCGAGCGGTGCAGAAGAAAGAAGACTCTCTCTCCTCCTATACCGCAGGACTGATGATTACTGCTGGTTATGCACGATTCACTTAGAACTGAAGCCGCGGATTCCTCGAGTGCCACCGATCCTCCGCAACTCTCAAAGTCAGTGTATCTCACAGGCACGTGGGTAAGTGGGTGGGCTCGCCGACTCTTGGTCATCCAGCTCTCCGCCAGATCTCTCCGACCCATCTCAGCCTCTCCGTATCAACGGCCCTTCACGCTCCAGCACCAATACCCGGGTCTCTCTCCGTCCGAACCAGCCTCAAGCCAAGGCTTCCACCCAGCTCAGGACCAGGGATCGGAGACCCAGGAACCAGGAACCAGGGACGGAGCAAGGACGTTCTTCCCAGGTATTTAGTGAGAGACAGCTGGAACTACAGATCGGCTTTAGTTTCACCTGTTAATGCCTCATAACCACAGCCGTAAATGTCTTAGGTGCTGTATCCGCTTAGCTTATTTGTCTCAGCTTATCTGCCCATTCTCTCCTCTGTGTTTGCTTACAGGCAGCGTGTTCCTCTCACGGCACCGCCATCTTGGCTAGCAGCTCCACCTCCCCTGATTTGTAATGTAAAGCGGTCCAGTGATGCAGGGTGCTGTGTAATGTAAGGGGGTCCAGTGATGCAGGGTGCTGTGTATTGTAAAGGGGTCCAGAGCTGTGGGGTGCTGTGTAATGTAAAGGGGTCCAGAGCTGTGGGGTGCTGTGTATAGGGATGAGTTTGGTGTTCGAGTCGAACATAGGTTCGACTCGAACATCGGCTGTTCGCGCGTTCGGCGAACAACGAACGATTTGGGCCGTTCGCGCCAAATTCGAGTGACGCGAACGGCCCACAATACACTGCGCCATCGCAGTGTAATCCCGGCGCTGTGATTGGCCAAGCATGCACTGTGACCCTGCATGCTTGGTCAATCACAGCGCCGGCAGCGAGGAGAGCAATGATTGGCCACAGGCAGGATGCCTGTGGCAAATTATAGCTGAGGGAGTTTAGTACACGCCCCACACTATAAAAGGCCGCCAGCGCGGTGGCCTCGTGTAGTGTGTTCCGGAGCAGGGAAAGTGAAGGATAGGCAGGGACAGTGTCAAATCCATTCTTTGCTAAACCTTGTGTGTAGGGACAGAGAAGGATAGGCAGGGAGAGTGTCAGTGTCATATTCTTTGCTAAACCTTGTGTGTAGGGAGAGAGAAGGATAGGCAGGGAGAGTGTCAGTGTCATATACTTTGATAAACCTTGTGTGCAGGGAGAGAGAAGGATAGGCAGGGGACAGTGTCAGTGTCATATTCTTTGCTAAACCTTGTGTGCAGGGAGAGAGAAGGATAGGCAGGGAGAGTGTCAGTGTCATATACTTTGATAAACCTTGTGTGCAGGGAGAGAGAAGGATAGGCAGGGGACAGTGTCAGGGTCATTGTTGCTAAGCCTCCTGCACATTATACACCTGAAGTTAGCCCGTATTGCTGCTTTTTCCTGGTGTGTTACACCAACAGGATTTTGCGGCACTTACAGCGGGCGGAGTGTGCCTCCTGATCATATTACACCTGAACTTAGCCTGTATTGCTGCTTTTTCCTGGTGTGTTACACCAACAGGATTTTGCGGCACTTACAGTGGGCGGAGTGTGCCTCCTGACCATATTACACCTGAACTTAGCCTGTATTGCTGTTTTTTCCTGGTGTGTTACACCAACAGGATTTTGTGGCACTTACAGCGGGCGGAGTGTGCCTCCTGACCATATTACACCTGAACTTAGCCTGTATTGCTGCTTTTTCCTGGTGTGTTACACCAACAGGCATTTGCAGCACCTACAGCAGGTGTAGTGTGATTCCTGCAAAATATACTCCTGAAGCTAGGCCTTATTGCTGGTTTTCCCATTTCCCTGCAGGCCATTAGAATGTCTGGAAGGCAAACAAGGAGAGGCAGACAGTCAGGAGCCAATAAAAGAGGGCAAGCAGGCTCTGTGTCTAGAGACAACAGTGCTGGTCGTGGACGCGGTGCATCGCCATCAGCACGTGGCCATGGGACACGCTTGTCCTTCTTTTCGGCAGCTGGACGTGTTGAGCCGCATCATGCCGAAGACTTGGTAGAGTGGATGACCAAGCCCTCCTCATCCTCCTCATCCTCTCTCACCCAGGCTCAGGGTACTGGCAAAGCAGCTGCCAAAGCGTCCTCTTCCCTGGTATCAATGTCATCATCAGTCACTCCTTCCCTAGACCAACCATGTCCTCCTGAGGAGTCCCCCGAACTGTTTGAGCACAGTGTTGGGTACATGCTCCAGGAGGATGCCCAGCGTTTCAAAGGGTCTGATGATGATACCCAGCTAGAGGAAGGCAGTAGCGTGAGAGCAGAGAGAGGGGATGCTCAAGAAGGACACCAATCTGGCAGTCATGTTCCAGCAGCTGCAGCATACTGCCAGATTGGCTCCAGTGATGAGGAGGGAGGGGATGATGAGGTCACTGACTCCATGTGGGTGCCTAAAAGGAGAGAGGAGGAGGAGGAGGAGGAGGAGGATGAGGAGGAGGCACATCTCCAACGAGGCAGGATGCCCTCGGGGGGCCAGCGTAAGGGCAGCACACCGACGGAATCACACCGCAGAGCTCCGCCTGTGCAGGGCGCTGCCTCTGCCCGTTATTCAAAAAGTTCTTTGGTGTGGGCCTTTTTTGAGTCGAGTGCATCAGATCGCACAGCTGCTGTTTGTAACATATGTCTCAAGCGTATATCGCGTGGCCAAAACATCACCCGCTTGGGCACCACATGCTTGACCAGACATATGTTGACCTGCCATGCAGCTCGTTGGCAAGCCTACCTTAAAGACCCACACCAAAGAACAAAGCGGACATTTTCTTGCACCGCATCAGCTGGGATGTCCAACCCCACTATACCTTCAGTCCTCTCTGAAACCTGCTCTGAGAGGAATGAAGGTGTAGAATTAGGTGTGTCACAGCCAAGTACTTGCGGGCACTCTGCTAGCAGTACACCGACGTCCGATTCTAGCAGGCAAATTTCCCTGCCCCAGCTGCTGGACCGTCGAAAGAAGTTCACTCCCAGCCATCCACATGCCCAGCGGTTGAATGCTAGCTTGGCTAAATTGCTAGCGCTTCAACTGCTGCCTTTTCAGTTGGTAGACTTGGCCCCCTTCCGTGAGTTTGTGCAATGTGCGGTTCCTCAGTGGCAGGTTCCCAAACGCCACTTTTTCTCACGGAAGGCGATTCTGGCTCTCTACCAGCATGTGGAAGGCAATGTCTTGGCCTCGCTGGACAGGGCGGTCAGCGGTAAGGTGCATATTACCGCTGACTCATGGTCCAGCAGGCATGGACAGGGACGTTACCTTTCTTTCACGGCCCATTGGGTCACTCTTTTTTCAGCTGGGAAGGATGCAGGACAAGGTGCAGTAGTGTTGGAGGTTGTTCCCCTGCCACGCCTCCAAAATGCTACTACTGGTTGTGACACACCTCTGTCCTCCACCCCCTCCTCTTCTTCCTCCGTGGCCTCTTCCTGTGCTTTGTTCTCGGAACCAGCGGTGCTCCGTAGGCGTTCAAGGGGCTACGCAAGTACGCAGGCAAAAAGATGCCATGCCGTGCTTGCGCTGGTGTGTTTGGGGGACAGGAGCCACACTGGGGCAGAGGTTTTGTCTGCTCTGCAGGGGCAGGCCGAGAGGTGGTTGACGCCACGCCAGCTTAAGCCAGGAATGGTAGTTTGCGACAATGGCACCAACCTCCTCTCCGCTCTCCGACAGGGACAACTGAACCATGTGCCCTGTGTGGCTCACGTCCTTAACCTGGTGGTGCAGCGGTTCTTGGGCAGGTACCCGGGCTTACAGGATGTCCTGAGGCAGGCCAGGAAAGTCTGTGTGCATTTCCGCAGATCTTATAATGCCAGTGCTCGCCTGGCTGAGCTGCAAAAGGAGTTGAACCTGCCCAAGAACCGCCTTATATGTGACATGCCCACCAGGTGGAACTCAACGTTGGCCATGCTGCAGCGGCTGCACATGCAGCAGAGGGCCATCAATGAGTACCTGTGCGACTACGGCACCAGGACAGGGTCAGGGGAGCTCGGGTTTTTTTCACCGCGCCAGTGGGGCATGATCAGGGATGCATGCACTGTCCTGGCACCATTTGAGGAGGCCACGAGGATGGTGAGCAGTGACAGTGCATGCATCAGTGACACTGTACCTCTTGTCCACCTGTTGGAACATACGCTGCGTGGAATAATGGACAGGGCACTTGAGGCAGAACAGAGGCAGGAAGAGGAGGATTTCCTTGCCTCTCAAGGCCCCCTTTACCCAGACAGTGTTCCTTCTGTCCCACCCATCGCACAGGAAGAAGAGGAGGAGGAGGAGGAGGAGGAGGAGGATTGTGTCAGCATGGAAGTGGAGCCTGGCACTCAGCATCATCAGCAGCAGTCTTTTAGGGATGATTTACAGTCCCAAGAAACCAGTGGACTTGTACGTGGCTGGGAGGAGATGGCTGCGGATCATGTCGTCCTTAGTGACCCAGAGGACTCCGGGCCGAATGCCTCAGCTAACCTACGCTGCATGGCATCCCTGATCCTGCAAAGTCTGCGGAAGGATCCTCGTATTCTTCGGATCAAGGAGAGGGACCATTACTGGCTGGCCACTCTCCTTGATCCACGGTACAAGGGTAAGGTTGCGGACCTTATCTTACCGTCGCAGAGGAAGCAGAGGATGAGACAACTCCGGGAGGCCTTGCAGAAAGGTCTGTGCAACGCGTTCCCAGAGACTGGGAGGTTACAAACTCCTGGTCCTGGACAACGAGTTGCTGAGGCTTCGGTCAGTCAAAGAAGGAGCGGTGGGGAAGGTGGCGGTCTGACCGATGCGTTCAGACAATTCTTTAGTCCGCAGTCCCAAGGTATGATCGGTTCCAGCAACCATCGCCAGCGTCTGATATACATGGTGCAGGAATACCTAGGGGCAAGGTCAGACTTGGACACCTTCCCCACCGAAAATCCTCTGGCTTACTGGGTCTTGAGGATGGATCACTGGCCAGAGCTTGCACAGTATGCAATTGAGCTACTGGCCTGTCCTGCATCCAGCGTTCTTTCAGAACACACATTCAGTGCTGCTGGAGGATTTGTCACGGATCACAGGGTGCGCCTGTCCACCGACTCTGTTGATCGACTGACCTTTATAAAGATGAACCAGTCTTGGATCACCACCAGCTACCAAACACCTGAAGCTGATATAACAGACTAATTTATTTTCAAATGTCACATCCCTTCAAGACTGATGCTGATGCTGAGAGACTGTCCTGTTATGTTGACTGACTATCCTCCTCCTCCTCAATGATCCGATTGATGATGATAGCTTGGAAGAACATTTTTGTTTCTGGGTGCCGCCACCAGTGGCTAAGGCCCAATTTTTCAGCCCCTGTTTAACAGGGGCGTGTTATTACAATTTTTTATGCAATGCTTTGCAGCAGGGCTCATTCCTGCACTCCAACTAGAGTATCTGGGAGAGGTTGCAGTGTCGTGGCACCAGCACCAGTGGCTAAGGCCCAATTTTTCAGCCCCTGTTTAACAGGGGCGTGTAATTAAAAAATTGTATGCAATACTTTGCAACAGGGCTCATTGCTGTGCTCCAAGTACAGTATCTGTGAGGGGTTGCAGTGTTGTGGCACCAGTGCCTAAGGCTTAATTTTTCTGCCCCTGTTTAACAGGGGCATGTAATTACAATTCTTGATCTAATAATTCACAGCAGGGCCCATTCCTGCGCCCACCAAGACTAACTGTGAGGCCTTACAGTGTTGTGTCAACACCACCACCACCACCAAAGGCCCAATTTTTCAGCCCCTGTTCAACAGGGGCATGCAATTACAATTATTGATCTAATAATTCAGAGCAGGGCCCATTCATGCGCCCACCAAGAGTAACTGTGAGGGCTCACAGTGTTGTGGCAACACCAACATGTAAGGGGCAAATTTCAGCTGAGTATATACGGCAGGCCCCTACTTTCAAACATCCAACTTACAAACGACTCCTCCTTGCAAACGGAAGGATACAACAGGAAGTGAGAGGAAATCTATCCCTAGGAAGGGAAATTCTCTCCTGTAAGAGTTAATATGGGAAAAAAGTGTCTCCTCTCCACTGATGCTTTATCACCAATTCTTGTTGCAATAAAACCCCCAAATTTTCAAAACACATTTGTCATTAGGACGGAAAGTGAGGTGAACTGTTCTGAACAGGTGCACACTGCAAAACAAATGTTACAGGGGTGATAACCCTTCCCTATGTTTTCCAAAAAGCTTAAAAATAGATTTTTTGGCTGGAGCTACACTTAAACAATGTACCTGTTCAAAATTACAAACAGATTCTACATAAGAACAAACCTACAGTCCCTGTCTTGTATGCGCCGCCTGTATACGGCTTTTCAGAGTATATAGGGCCTTTTTTATTTTGTGTGCGGGGTTCCCCTTAATATCCATACAAGACCCAAAGGGGCTGGTAATGGGCTGGGGTAGGGGGGGGGCTGTGATGGGGTAGCTATGCCATTTTTCTTAAAGATTTTCATCCATATTACCGGAACCAGACATTACATTAAAGCCGCAAGCAGTTTTAAATAGCTTTTTTTCCTTTAGAAATGTAATTTTGTGCAGGGACAGTTCTAAACACGGGAAACACGTGGCACTTCACAGGCTTACTTTAGACACCCCCCAGGTACGATATTTAAAGGAATATTTGACTTTTTTTTTCACTTTATGCATCATTAAAATGACTGCTCCCGAAAAACGGCCGTTTTTAAAACTTTTTTTTGGATTGATACATGTCCCCTGGTGCAGAACCCGGGTTCCCAAACCCTTTTTAGGACAATAACATGCATATTAGTCGTTATAAATAGCACTTTAGATTTTGAACGTTCGCATCCATTGTATTTAATAGGGTTCTAAAGTTTGTGCGAACTTTCGGTCCGTTCGCGGGTTCTGGTGCGAACCGAACCCGGGGGTGTTCGGCTCATCACTAGCTGTGTAATGTAAAGGGGTCCAGAGTGAGTGAGTGAGTGAGTGATAACTTGTATAGCGCTACAAATGCGAACTGAATCGCCTCAAGGCGCTTGCCATCCAGTGACATCCTTATCCATCAGAAGAGGTGGGTCTTAAGTTTTTTCCTGAAGGCCCGATGGTTTTCTTCCATGCGGATGTCCGTGGGTAGAGCGTTCCATAGCCGTGGTCCTTGGACTGCAAATCTTTGTTCTCCCTTCCATTTGTAGCGGGATTTGGGGATGTTAAGGAGGTTTTGATTGGTTGACCGGAGAATGCGTTTGGGGGAGTAGTGTTTTATTTTCTCGCATAAATATTGAGGTGCGATTCCTTGTGTGCACTTGTGGGTGAGGCAGAGGGTCTTGAATGTGACCCGATCCTTTACAGTTAGCCAATGCAGGGTCCTCGGTGAAGGGGTGATCGATTCCCAGGGTTTTTTCCCTGTTACCAGTCTGGCTGCCGTGTTCTGGATGACTTGTAGGCGCGAGATCTGATATTTAGGTAGTCCTATGTAGAGGGAGTTTGCATAGTCGAGTCTGGAGTTGATGATTGTTCCAACTACTACTGCTGTGTCCTCTTCCGGGATGAAGGGGATGAGTCTCCGTAACAGACGGAGGAGATGGTGTGAACCGCTGACTACTGATCCTATTTGTGCATCCATCGACATCTCTGAGTCAAAGATGACTCAGAGACTTTTGACTTTGGTGCTCGGGGTAATGGTCTGTCCAAGAATGGTGGGTGGTGTGCAAGACGTCTTTGTTTTTGTCTTTTGGTTTGCGTGGAGGAGAAGAAGTTCTGTTTTGCATCCATTGAGTTTGAGGGAACTCTCAGTCATCCAATCTTCGATCAATGTGAGGCCCTCTTCCAGTCCCCGATATTGGTCTTTTTTTCCGGTGATACGAAAGTAGAGTTGGGTGTCGTCAGCATATGAATGGTAGCACAGATCCTGTTTGCTGATGATTTTAAGGAGTGGGCGGAGGTAGATGTTGAAGAGCACGGGTGACAGTGGTGATCCTTGAGGGACTCCGCAAGAAATTGCGCGAGTTTCAGAGGTGAAGGCTCCTAGTTTCACTGTCTGGGAGCGATTTTCTAAGAAGGATGCAAACCAGTGTAGGTCAGGGTCTGCGACTCCTGCTACTTCTTTAAGTCGGATGAGTAGAGTTTTGTGGTCTACTGTGTCGAACGCTGCACTGAGATCCAGCAGCACCAGAAGACATGATTCTCTGTCATCTGCAGCTTCAAGGGCGTCATCCCATATTTTGAGAAGTGCCGTTTCTGTGCCATGGCCTGGGCAGAAGCCTGATTGTAGTGGGTCCAAGACTTTGTGGGTGTCCAAATGGAGTTGTAGTTGTTGTACTACTGCTTTCTCCATTATCTTTGAGATGGTGTTGAGGCTTGTTACCGGTCTGCGGTAGTTTGGGTCTTTAGGGTCGAGGTTGGGCTTCTTTAGGAGGGGTTTGACTATGCCTTGCTTGAGGGAGATCGGAACAATGCCTTCTTTGAACGATTGATTTACGAGATGTGTTATGGAGGGTGCCAGAATGTCGGTACATTCTTTCAGGAGTTTTGTAGAAATGATGTCATTTGGTGATGTGCTGTCTCTGAGACTTCTGATGATGTTTCTGGTGATGTCGATGGTGATCGGGATCAGCGAAAATGTAATCGATTGTATATTGATTTCCTCTTCTTGTTTAGCCTGAGTGAGGTTGGATGTTTTTTTCTTTTGAATCATTTCTCTAATGTTTTCGATTTTGTCGATTCAAAAATCCGATAGTTCATTGCAGAATTCTTGAGTTTCGTTTGCTGGGGGGTCCAATAAGAAGGAGAGGCTCATTCTATTGGGAGGTCCATGGTTGCTAGATCTTGTTGAGTTTCCAAGGGCAACCCTGACTGATATACGTCAACATGTATAGGGGCAGTGCAGCATCAATCATAGCTTCCTAGGATGTTACATTAGGGAGGGCGGGGGAAGACTTTTTACTAGACCTGTGCAATTCGTTTAGTTCTGAATTCATTTATTAACGAATATTGACAAATTCGTTCATTCCGAAGTCTCCGAATTTTTCAATTTCCGAATTTTGGGATTTTCGGATTTCCGTATTGTAGAATTTCCGAATCTTCAAATTCCGTATTTTCGAAATTTCGAATTTCCGAGTTTTCGGAAATTCAGAATTTCCGAAATTCGAAATTTTGTAAATTTGGAAATTCAAAATTTCGTAAATTCTAAATTTTGCAAATTCGAAATTTCCGTAATTGGAATTTCGGAATATTTAAATTTCGGAAATTTGGAAAATCGAAATTAGTCAATTCAAAATGTTGAAAATTCAAAATTCCAATATTCCAAAATCGGAGATTAGAAGATCAGAAATTCGAAAATCCCAAATTCCAAAAATTCGAAATTCTGAAATTTGGAAATTCTAAAATTTGAAAATCGGAAATTCTAAAATTCTGCATTCTAAAATTCAGAAATTCGAAAATCGGAAAATTTGGATTTTTGAAATTCCGAATTTACTGAATTTCCGAAAAATGCAAAAAAACGAATGTAACTAAAACGAACAAATTTTTTGTCAGTGCACATGTCTACTATTTACAAAGAATCCCCTTCTTAGCGTACAAAAGTAAGTATGAAATCAACAGTTTACTATGATGGGACCTTTGAGCTTCATCAGGGATCCCTAGCAGGGCCAGCAACAGAGACAAGGGATCAACACTTGAAGCCTAAGGTGAATAAATTCAAAAATTTCCACCCAAAAGGCCTGTATCCTAGGGCACTCCCAAAACATATGAAAATAGGAACCCAAGTGAGTCTGGCAGCAGGGACAGTGAATGAAGAATAATTTTACTCCTCTATATGCTTAAGCACCTTTACTCACCTATATTCAACATTACTCAGGTCTTTAGACACAGTTTACTTATGGACTTCCTGGCTACAAGTTCCTTAGTAAACATCAGTAAAACTTGAAGACCAGTCTTTTCTGTCACTTTTTGTTTACAAGTAAAAATCTGTATATTTTGCTAGAATATTACTTAGAACTCTCAAGCATTATATATCTTATTTTAGCAAAGACCCTAGAGAATAAAATGACGATTGTTGCAATTTTTTATATAACACAGTATTTGCGAAGCGTTTTTTTTTTTAAAAATTGGGGGGAAAAAATACACTTGAATTAATTCTAATACAAAAAAACACAACACATTTTTGGTAAAATATAAAGGATGATGTTACACCAAGTAATCATATACCTAGCATGTCAAGCTTTAAAATTGTGCACGCCCGTGCAACGGAAACAAACTACGATACTTAGAAAACATCCTCAGGCAATACTTTAAAAGTTTATACAGGTTACCTGTTTAGACTTACAGAGGAGGTCTAGTGTTAGAATTATTCTCTTACTCTAATGCCCTGTACACACGATAGGATTTTCCGACAACAAAAACGTGTATTTTTTTCCGGCGAATGTTGGCTCAAACTTGTCTTGCATACACACGGTCACACAAATGTTGTCAGAAATTCCGAAACGTCAAGAACGCGGTGACGTACAACACGTATGACGAGCCGAGAAAAATTAAGTTCAATGATTCCGAGCATGCGTCAAATTGATTCCGAGTATGTGAAGAATTTTTGTGCGTCGGAATTGGCTACACACGATCGGAATTTCCGACAACAAGTGTTGTTGTCGGAAAATTTGAGAAGCAGCTCTCAAACATTTGTTGTTGGAAATTCCGACAGCAAATGTCCGATGGAGCCTACACACGGTCGGATTTTCTGACAACAAGCTCCCATCCAACATTTGTTGTCGGAAAATCCTATCGTGTGTACAGGGCATAATGTTCGCGGCGATACCTCACATGTGTGGTGCGAACACCATTTACATATGCGTGCATGATTTTCGTATGTGTTCGCTTCTGTGCGTGAGCGTGTAATTTAGCGTGTAATTTAAATTTACACAGTGAAGGAAGTTTCCCGCTCAGGCCAATGACGTAGGCGGGGTCGGACATACCGAGGGGGCCGACCTGATGGGGAACTTCCTTCACTACGTAATACATGTATAGAGTCTATACATGTATTACACAGTGAATGAAGTTCCCCATCAGGTCCGCCCCCTCGGTATGTCAGACCCCGCCTACGTCAATTACACAGTGAAGGAAGTTTCCCGCTCAGGCCAATGACATAGGCGGGTCCGACATACCGAGGGGGCGGACCTGATGGGGAACTTCTCTCACTTTGTAATACATGTATAGACCCGCCCCTTCTCATGTTCCGCATCAGGTCCTCAGCCTTACACCGAGTCATTGGCTGAGCGGACCTGATGGGGAACTTTAGAAGGGGCGGGTCTATACATGTAATAGACTGCGGAGGAAGTTCCCCATCAGGTCCGCTCCGGCTCAGCCAATGACGGACAGCGCTGGACATCGGATCGCCGCGGGACACTGGATTTCTCCGCTGGAATGTTTTTTTATTTTATTTGTTTTTTTAATAAAGGACTTTTTCAAGGTGTTTGTGTGTTTTTTTTTTACATTTTTTGACACTTTCTTCGTGAAATGGTAGGGGTACAATGTACCCCTTACCAATTCACATAGGGGGGGGGCGTATCTGGGGGTCCCCTTTGTTAAAGGGGTCTTCCAGATTCCGATAAGCCCCCCGCCCGCAGACTCCCAAGTAAGTGCTGCAAATGCCTGTTGGTGTAACACACCAGGAAAACACAGCAATACGGGCTAACTTCAGGTGTATAATGTGCAGGAGGCACACTCCGCCCGCTGTAAGTGCTGCAAATGCCTGTTGGTGTAACACACTAGGAAAACACAGCAATAAGGCCTAGCTTCAGGAGTATATTTTGCAGGAATCACACTACGCCTGCTGTAAGTGCTGCAAATGCCTGTTGGTGTAACACACCAGGAAAACACAGCAATACGGGCTAACTTCAGGTGTAATATGATCAGGAGGCACACTCCGCCCGCTGTAAGTGCTGCAAATGCCTGTTAGTGTAACACACCAGGAAAACACAGCAATAAGGGCTAGCTTCAGGTGTATACTGTGCAGGAGGCTTAGCAACAATGACACTGACACTGTCCCCTGCCTATCCTCTTCTCTCCCTGCACACAAGGTTTATCAAAGAATATGACACTGACACTCTCCCTGCCTATCCTTCTCTCTCCCTGCACACAATGTTTATTAAAGAATATGACACTGACACTCTCCCTGCCTATCCTTCTCTCTCCCTGCACACAAGGTTTAGCAAAGAATATGACACTGACACTCAGTGGCGGACTAAGCAGGGGGCGGGGGGGGGGCGTGCCACACCGGGTGCCAATCACTGGGGGGTTGTCAGGCCGGCGCCCCCCCTCCGCAACCGAAGAGGACTTAGCCACACACTGGGGGGGGGGGTGTCAGGCCGGCGCCCCCCTCCGCGACCGAAGATGACGGGAGGCATGGCGCGGTGACAGGTAGGCAGGGGGGAGGGGGTACGAGCCGCACCCGAGTGATATCCGTCGGCACAATCCCCTTCCCTCGTGGCCGCGCCGTGGCTCTGATAAGTCTCGGCTGTGACTGTCTCAGTCACAGCCGAGCAGAGTGAATGAAGCCACCTCCCCCTCCTCTGTGTAGTCTGTCAAGTGCACGCGCTGATCATTACGGGTCTGAAGGGGGGGAGGTTCTGTATTGTAGGGGGGTGTCTGCACTATTGGGGGGTTCTGTATTGTAGGGGGGTGTCTGCACTATTGGGGGGGTTCTGTATTGTAGGGTTGTGTCTGCACTATTGGGGGGGTTCTGTATTGTAGGGGGGTGTCTGCACTATTGGGGGGGGGTTCTGTGTTGTAGGGGGGTGTCTGCACTATTGGGGGGTTCTGTATTGTAGGGGGGTGTCTGCACTATTGGGGGGGTTCTGTATTGTAAGGGGGTGTCTGCACTATTGGGGGGGTTCTGTATTGTAGGGGGGTGTCTGCACTATTGGGGGGTTCTGTATTGTAGAGGGGTGTCTGCACTATTGTAGGGGGGAGGGTGTCTGCACCATTGTAGGGGGGTTCTTATTGTTGGGGGGGGTTCTTTATTGTAGGGGGGGTGTCTGCACCATTGTAGGGGGTGTTCTGTATTGTAGGGGGTTCTGTATTATAGGGGGGTGTCTGCATTATTGTAGGGGGGATGTCCGCACTATTGTGGGGGGTTCTGTATTGTGGGGGGGTGTCTGCACTTTGGTAGGGGGGTTCTGTATTGTAGGGGGTTCTATATTGTAGGGGGGTCTATATTGTAGGAGGGTCTGCACTGTAGGGGGGTCTGTGTAACATGCAGGGGGTCCAGAACTGTTAGGGGGTGTCTGTGTAACATACAGGTGTCTAGAGCTGTGGGAGGCTGTGTAATGTAAAGAGGTCCAGAGGTACAAGGGCTGTGTAATGTAAAGGGGTCCAGAGGTGCAGTCTAATGTAAAGGGGTGCGGGGTGCTGTGTAAAGTAAAGGGGTCCAGAGGTGCAGTCTAATGTAAAGGGGTGCTGTGTAATGTAAAAGGGGTCCAGTGATGCAGGGTGCTGTGTAATGTAAAGGGGTCCAGAGATGCAGGGTGCTGTGTAATGTAAAGGGGTCCAGAGGTGCAGGGTGCTGTGTAATGTAAAGGGGTGCAAGGTGCTGTGTAATGTAAAGGGGTCCAGAGCTGTGGGGTGCTGTGTAATGTAAAGGGGTCCATAGATGCAGGGTGCTGTGTAATGTAAAGGGGTCCAGGGGTGCAGTTGTGGAGAGGGGGTACACAGTAGTGACAAAGATATTGAAGGATGCAGAGGTATGCAGGGGGCACAGTGGGGTGTTTTTACATTTTACCGTGGGGGGTGCCAAATATTGGATCCGCCCCGGGTGCCAAATGCTCTAGGTACGCCCCTGCTGACACTGTCCCCTGCCTATCCTTCTCTCTCCCTGCACACAAGGTTTAGCAAAGAATATGACACTGACACTCTCCCTGCCTATCCTTCTCTCTCCCTGCACACAAGAATAGCACAAAGAATATCAACACTGTCCCTGCCTATCCTTCTCTTTCCCTGCGCCGGAACATACTACACAAGGCCGCCGCGCTGGCGGCCTTTTATAGTGTGATGCGTGTGCTAAACCCCCTGAGCTATAATTGGCCACAGGCAACCTGCCTGTGGCCAATTATGGCTCTCCTAGCTGCCGGCGCTGTGATTGGCCAAGCATGCAGGGTCACAGTGCATGCTTGGCCAATCACAGCGCCGGGATTGCACTGCGATGGCGCAGTGTATTGTGGGCCGTTCGCGTCACTCGAATTTGGCGCGAACAGCCCAAATCGTTCGATGTTCGCCGAACGGTCGAACAGCCGATGTTCGAGTCGAACCTATGTTCCACTCGAACACCGAGCTCATCCCTAGCTATCTATATATATATATATATCAATATATTTATATAGATAGATATATCTATCTATATAGATATATATTATATACCGTATATACTTGAATATAAGCCAAGTTTTTCAGCACATTTTTTTGTGCTGAAAATGCCCCCCTCGGCTTATACTCGAGTCTGTGTCCATCTTCAAATTTGTGCGCCTGATCCTGACCAGCCGTAGGTCCCCTGGACCCCAAACTTGGCATACATGTAGCCCCACTCTTTCTCTACAAGTGTGCAAAGTTTGTTGTCCGGGGGACCCACGGCCGGGGAGCTTCGATTTTTCAAAGCCGGGCACCCCTTCCATAGACTCCCATGTTAAACGTCAGTCTAGTCACACAGCGCCGGAGATCAGGTAGGGAGATTGGGCACAGTGAGGCATGGACACAGTGAGGCATGGGCACAGTAAGGCACAGTGAGGCATGGGCACAGTGAGGCACAGTGAGGCATGCAAATGGACACCCTAGGCTTATACTCAAGTCAATAAGTTTTTCCAGTTTTTTGTGGTAAAATTAGGTGCCTCGGCTTATAATCGGGTCGGCTTATACTCGAGTATATACGGTATATAGATCTGTAATATACCTGTCTCTCTCTCTCTATCTATATATATATATATATATATATATATTGTGACAGCAGGAAGGTAAAGTCACCTGGTTGCATCCAGGGGGGTAGATATATTTCGCCCAGATTCAGGCTTTACGCTGACTTATACAGCTAGGTGGAGAGTTGTATAAGCCCAGCTGAGACTAGTGGGCTCATTGATGACTCATACCTCTAGGGAGAGGGCTGGGCGTCGTGCAGACAGGGAGTTGATGAGGCCAGCTGAAGCTTGTCAGCTCATTTAGGCCTCTATAAAAAACTCCCAGATTCATTAGATGTTAGCTCATGCCTGGAAGCAGACCTGTGTGGACTGTCTAGGGAGAGTGAACCCCTGTGCGGTGAGAGAAAGCCTGTGTGGCTATATTTTGCTTGGACATTTAAAACCAGGGACTAGGACAGCACTAGGCTGATCCCAGTCGTTAGTTAGGAAACCTGTAAGTTTAGTCAGAGGTCAAGTTGACCAGGATTTATTTTGTTTATGTTTTTTTTGCCTTGCTGTGTTTTTGTCACTGTAAATAGAAAATAAACCGCACCTTTTTGATTTTGAAAACCACAACCTCCGTCTGCTGGGCCTGTTTTGGGTGGGGAGCCCATCCCGGGGGTCACACATACCCGCTGCCGAGCTAGCCCCCTCACAGTTGGTGGAGAACCAGTGGCAGTTTTTTTTTAAGCCAGCATGGAGGAGATACTGAAACAGCTGGCTCTAGCAAATGCCAATCAACAGCAGACAAATGCAGGTTTGCAAAGGAGCCTTGCAGCCCAGCAGCAAGCTCATCAACAGAGCCTTGCAACTTTACAACAGAGTCTGGAGGCTCAGCAACAAGCCCAACAGCAATCTGAGGCCCGCTTCATAGACCTGTTGCAGAAGCAAGAGCAGAGACTACAACAACAGATGGAAGCAGTAATGCAGCAACGTCCGCAGACCAGTGAGGAAAGCCGTCCCACTAATACCGCGTCCTTTGGGGTGAGTCGTTTATTGACAAAAATGACTGGAGAGGATGATCCAGAGGTATTTTTGACCACATTTGAAAGGACCGCTGAAAGAGAAAAGTGGCCTGAGGAGCAGTGGGCTGGACTAGTGGCTCCTCTGTTAACTGGTGAATCGCAGAAAGCTTACTATGACCTAGAGCCTAACCAAGCAAAAGACTATGTGATGCTAAAAGCTGAAATATTGGCAAGGCTGGGTGTCACCCTGGCTGTCCGGGCTCAGCGTGTGCATAACTGGACTTTCCAGCTTGGAAAACCCCCCAGGTCTCAAATGTATGATCTCATTCACCTGAGCAGAAAGTGGCTACAGCCAGAGACTTTGTCCGCACCAAAGATTGTGGAACGTGTTGTAATGGATCGGTTTTTGAGAGCTCTTCCTACTGCCATCCAAAGGTGGGTAAGCCATGGAGACCCAGAGACGGCCGATGGTCTTGTGGATCGTGTGGAGAAATACTTGGCTACAGAGAACCTGACGGCCTCTTCCAGAGACACTCGGACTTTCCACCCTAAGACCAGACCATCCCCAGGGGCGGATAAGAGGATTCCAAGGGGTGAGGGTGGAGAGAGTGAGAGGGTGGGAGCTCTACCCCAAGTTTGGCGAGAACAGCCTGGGAAATCAGCGGCTCAAGAGGCCGCAAGAAGGATCGTTTGCTACCGCTGCCGGCAAGCGGGACATATTGCAGCAAATTGCCCGGTTGTGGAGGAACCCATGCAGTGTGACTTTCTGACGGGCAGACGTCAGTCGCTGTGTGCGACAGTCGCATGCACTGCCATTCGGGGAACTGAGAAACATTTATGCAAAATGTGTATTAATGGTAGAAATGTTGTGGTATTGCTGGATTCAGGTAGCCTTGTGACCCTGATAAAGGCTGAGTTAGTTAAAACAGAGGTCTCTGGGAATAGCAAGGTAGCCGTTATTTGTGTGCATGGGGACACCCGAGAGTATCCAGTGACTACGGTGTGTTTCGAGACCCCCAAAGGTACCCTCTCTCATCCAGTGGGCTTAGTATCTCAGTTACCGCATGACGCCATTGTGGGAAGGGATTTTCCGAAGTTCTGGGAACTGTGGGATGATCCTGAGCCCCCCACTGGTGCCCCTATGTACCAGGAATGTGATAGCCAGAACTCCCCTGAGAGTGGTGAGGACTCTCCGGAATTTCCCTTGTCAGTATTGGCAGGGGAGACTCAAGAAACTGGAGAGGAGCCCACCTCCTCAGACGAAAACCTACCGTCTGTGGAGTTTTCTGATCTTGAGGTTCACAGGGAAAACTTTGCCACAGAACAGTTGAAAGACCCCGCCCTAATAAAGGCACGGGAAAACGTAGTGAAAATAGATGGCGAGTTAGTGAACCCAGATAATACTGGCACTTACCCATACTTCAGCGTAGAGAAGGACCTACTGTATCGGGTGGCAAAAAGGGCAGAAGAAACCGTTGAGCAGCTTGTGGTGCCCAAACCTTACAGGAAGTTGGTGTTGGAGTTGGCCCATGGGCACATTCTTGGAGGTCATCTGGGGACAGAGAAAACCCGAGAGAGGGTATTACAGAGATTCTATTGGCCTGGGGTGATGAAGGACATAGAAAATTATTGTTCCTCCTGCCCTGTGTGTCAGAGGTCGGCCCCGATGCCACATTTCCGTAGCCCGCTGGTCCCTCTACCCATCATTGAGGTCCCGTTTGAGAGAATCGCAATGGATTTGGTAGGTCCTATAATCAAGTCCGCTAGGGGGCACCAGTACATATTGGTTATAATGGACTATGCCACCCGTTATCCAGAAGCGATCCCTCTCAGAAATACCTCGGCCAAAACCATAGCCAAAGAGCTATCTCTTGTTTTTAGCCGGGTGGGTATTTGTAAAGAACTGCTTACGGACCAAGGTACACCCTTTATGTCCCGGGTTATGAAAGAGCTGTGTAAATTGTTCAAAGTGACGCAATTGCGTACATCTGTGTATCACCCCCAAACCGATGGGCTGGTTGAAAGATTCAACAAAACCCTAAAACAAATGTTGAAGAAAGTGGTGGATAGAGATGGAAGGGATTGGGACTGTCTACTTCCTTATTTGATGTTTGCTATTAGGGAGGTGCCCCAATCCTCTACGGGATTCTCCCCCTTTGAGTTACTGTATGGGAGACACCCAAGAGGGCTGTTGGATATTGCCAAGGAAACTTGGGAAAGTGAGAGTTCTCCCCACAGGAGTGTGATTGAGCATGTCGCCCTGATGCAAGATCGAATTGCACAGGTAATGCCCATCGTGAAGGAACATTTGGCCCAAGCGCAGTTGGCACAGCAGAGAGTGTACAACCGTGGAGCCAAGACCCGTACCTTTTCCCCGGGGGATAGGATATTGGTACTTGTCCCTACGGTTGAAAGTAAATTCCTTGCCAAATGGCAAGGCCCCTACGAGATAATGGAAAAAGTGAGCGAAGTGAATTACAAGGTCAGACAACCAGGAAGGCGAAAGCCCGAACAGATCTATCACGTTAATCTGTTGAAAGCCTGGAGGGATAGAGAGTCCCTAGTCGCAGACACTTGGTCACCAGCTCAAACTGGTTGCGTGATTCCTGAGGTTGGAATCGCAGCCACCTTGTCACAAAAGGGTATTGGCAAATCCCCCTGGCCAAGTCGGCCAAAGAGAAAACCGCATTTGTAACCCCAGACGGGGCGTTCCAATATAAAAGAATGCCGTTCGGGTTACAGAATGCGCCGGCCACATTCCAGCGGAAAATGGACCAGATGCTGAGGCCCCATCGGAAGTATGCTGCGGCTTACCTGGATGACATAATTGTCCATAGCACAGATTGGGCCTCACATCTGCCAAAAGTGCAAGCAGTCCTGGACTCTGTTCGGGAAGCAGGGTTTACGGCTAACCCCAAGAAGTGTACCATTGGGCAGGAGGAGGCCAAATATCTTGGGTACACCATTGGGAGGGGAGTAATAAAACCCCAACTCAACAAAGTCGAGGCCATCCAGAGTTGGCCACGTCCCAACAGCAAGAAGCAGGTACGAGCCTTTCTGGGAATCGCTGGGTATTATCGGCGATTCATTCCCCACTTTGCTTCTAAGGCTGTGCCCCTAACCAACCTGACGAAGGGGAAAGGGTCGGTCATGATTAAATGGACCCCCGAGGCTGAGGCAGCATTCCAATTCTTGAAACAAGCCTTATGTAGCCAGCCAGTGTTGTACTCACCCGACTTCTCTAGAGACTTTGTCGTACAAAGTGATGCGTCAGATGTGGGGTTAGGAGCAGTATTGTCCCAGGTCTGGAACGGGGAAGAGCACCCAGTCATTTACCTCAGCAGGAAGTTGAAGTCCCATGAGGTAAATTACGCCACCGTTGAAAAGGAGTGTTTAGCGGTGAAGTGGGCTCTAGATTCCCTTCGGTACTACCTGCTAGGTAGGCACTTTGACATGGTTACGGATCACGCTCCGTTAAAGTGGATGGCTCAAAACAAGGAAACAAATAGAAGAGTGAATAGGTGGTTCCTGGCCCTCCAGGAATTCAACTTCACAGTAAAGCATCGCCCTGGCGTTCAAATGGGGAATGTGGATGCTTTGTCTCGAGTACATGAATGCCTGATTGCTGGTGTTCCAACCCCGAGGTTAAAACAAGAGGGGGGGGTATGTGACAGCAGGAAGGTAAAGTCACCTGGTTGCATCCAGGGGGGTAGATATATTTCGCCCAGATTCAGGCTTTACGCTGACTTATACAGCTAGGTGGAGAGTTGTATAAGCCCAGCTGAGACTAGTGGGCTCATTGATGACTCATACCTCTAGGGAGAGGGCTGGGCGTCGTGCAGACAGGGAGTTGATGAGGCCAGCTGAAGCTTGTCAGCTCATTTAGGCCTCTATAAAAAACTCCCAGATTCATTAGATGTTAGCTCATGCCTGGAAGCAGACCTGTGTGGACTGTCTAGGGAGAGTGAACCCCTGTGCGGTGAGAGAAAGCCTGTGTGGCTATATTTTGCTTGGACATTTAAAACCAGGGACTAGGACAGCACTAGGCTGATCCCAGTCGTTAGTTAGGAAACCTGTAAGTTTAGTCAGAGGTCAAGTTGACCAGGATTTATTTTGTTTATGTTTTTTTTGCCTTGCTGTGTTTTTGTCACTGTAAATAGAAAATAAACCGCACCTTTTTGATTTTGAAAACCACAACCTCCGTCTGCTGGGCCTGTTTTGGGTGGGGAGCCCATCCCGGGGGTCACACATACCCGCTGCCGAGCTAGCCCCCTCACAATATATATATATATATATAGAAACATATGACTCTGAAGCATACAGGTGTACATTATAAAAACAATTCTGCTGGCACTATATTTCCAGAGCAGCTTAAAAACAAATTTAAAATGATTTTATGAATTTTGAAGAAATACCTAAGCGAACCAAAGAGTCTTTTTCTATATCTACCTGGCATTGTTGTTTAATTCATCCACGCTTCAGTTTTTTTTTTTCTTATGTACACAGTTCTCCATGAACAATATATCAAAGCGGGCAGCAGCTGCGAGCCTCCTGTCCATCTGATTGGTAGTCATAGCGAGTATCCTTCGTATCCTTGGCAGTTGAAACAATATACTGGTGATCAGACATTATAAAATGTAGGAGGGAATATAAAAATCAAATACAAAAAATGGAAATAAAATGAACGCCAACTTTTATTGTCTCCAGCCTCTGTCACTCTGCGGAACCAGAAGTCGTATATAAGAAAAATGTGACACACTAATGGCAAGTCATTTACTCAAGGATGGGTTTGTGCCTTGAAATGCCTTCGACATACAACGCTTTCCAAACTTTGCGAGTGTATCTGCATGGCAGCCGTTACTCCACGCTGAAGTTCCCAATTTGTGCGCGATGTGACTTTTATAACGCCATTAAATGAGCCTCATGAAAAGTGCTGTAAGAAACAATGATACATGGGCTTTCAAGGAGTTTGGAGGAAAAAAAAAAAAAACTAAAATAAATACCTCCTATAAAGTCACTTTGAGAGTGGTGCCTGGGCGCTAGAAAACATTTTTTGTTTATGAAAGCTGTGGAGAGATTGATGTACAATTTATACAGCCTTCTTACATGCCCAAGAGCTTACTATAAATGATCCTGAAGGACGTTCACAGTAATCATGCTTTTGTCTATTTGTTAAAGTAAAACTAAGGGCTAGAAACACTTTTTAATACCTTTTCTGGGCTGCCAACACCACGACCCAGTCTGTTTTTCCCAAAACTCCTCTTAATAGGAAAAAAAATACCAGGTGATCCTGCCAGCAGAAGTGTAGTAGATGCAATTACTTTAAGTGCTATGGAAAGAAATGTGGCAATGTCACCCACTAGGACTTAAAGCAGAAGTAAACCCATCCGTAAAACAGTTTCATTTCCGGCACGTGCCGGAAATGTAACACTCCCATTGGTTGTGCTCTCAACCAAACTGTCAAACCATCCAATGGCTGGTGTCATAACTGATCACATGTGCAGCATCATGGCAGTTGAAGATTAAACAGAGGCAAAGATGGCAGCTTCCTTGGCTGAAAACGATAGGGGGGTTTACTTACACTTCAACCACTTAATCCCCGGACCATTAGGCTGGCCAAAGACCAGAGCACTTTTTGCGATTCGGCACTGCGTCACTTTAACTGACAATTGCGCAGTCGTGCGATGTGGCTCCCAAACAAAATTTACGTCCTTTTTTTTCCCACAAACAGAGCTTTATTTTGGTGGTATTTGATCACCTCTAGGTTTTTTTTTTTTGCGCTATAAACAAAAATAGAGCGACAATTTTGAAAAAAAATGTAATATTTTTAACTTTTTGCTATAATATATATCCCCAAAAAATTGATCAAAAACAAAATTTTTCCACAGTTTCAGCCGATATGTATTCTTCTACATATTTTTGGTAAAAAAAAAAATCGCAATAAGTGTATATTGGTTGGTTTGCGCAAAAGTTATAGCGTCTACAAAATAGGGGATAGTTTTATGTCATTTTTTTTTTTACTAGTAATGGCGGCGATCTGCGATTTTTATCATGACTGCGATTTTATGGCGGACACATCGGACAATTTTGACACGTTTTTGGGACCATTGTCATTTTTACTGCTATAAATATGCACTGATTAACCACTACGTGGCACTGAAGGGGTTAAGTGTGTCCTAGGGAGTGATTCTAACTGTTAGGGGGCGTGGCTACGAGTGACATGTCACTGATCGCTGCTCCCAATGAGAGGGAGTATACGATCAGTGACAGTGTCACTAGGTAGAACAGGGAGATGCTTGTTTACACTTGCCTCTCCCCATTCTGCAGCTCTGTGACCCGATCGCGAGACACCGGTGGATATCGAGTCCACGGGCACGGTCACGGAGCTCGCGACAGGGGTGCGTGTGCCCGCAGGAATTTCATAGTGACGTAAATAGACATTACTTTGCCCAGCCGTGCTATTCTGCCGACGTAAATGTACAGGAGCAGGTCCTTAACCGGTTAATGGCGCAAATGTTGGATGGTGGGCTTACCTCATGGTCATTGCCGATCAATCAGCATTAATGATTGTCATGCTCCTCCACACTAAATCACATCATGATTGGCAAGAAGATATGAGGGTGGACTAAAATGAATGCCAAAGTGGGTGTAACTTTTTTATTAAACTTATATAGATTGTTTACATTTCACAGGTTGGTAGAGTAACTCTTCCTCTATACAAAGGTACTACTCAACATAGTCTCACTCTAAAGCGATGTATTTTCTCCATCATTGAACCCAACTCTTGGATCCTCTTTGAAAAAATTCAGATGTGCACTGTTGTACCCACTTCTTCATAGCAACTTTCACAATGTCTTTGTCATCAAATCATGGTCTGCGATGACTGTCCTTCATCGGAAAAAACAGGTGAAAGCCGGAGCGTTGCTAAATCTAGGCTTTATGGTGGATGGGGGACCACTGACCAGCCAAATTTGTTGCTTTCAGCAGATCAGAGCAGACTTCCACCACACTTCTCCCCATCAAATCTAGTGTCAACAGCTGAGGTATACACTTTTTACTCAGCTTCCAATTCCTATTGGAAATCCTAGTGGTATTAAAGGTTTGGCTTAAATGAAAAATAACAAACATGTCATACTTACCAGCTCTGTGCAGTGGTTTTGCACACAGCAGCCCCAAACCTCTTCTTCTTGGGTCCCCTGCTGCTCCTTCCCCTTGGCCATTCCCCAATAACAAGCCTCTTGCTATTGGGTCATTTGTGCGTGCTCGCTCCCGAGTCCAGCTCTATGCATCCATAAGACACATAGAGCCGCACTTTGGCCCCACCCCCAAATCTTCATTGGCTCAGTAGCGGTGATTGATAGAAGTGGGAGCCAATGGCTTCTGCTGCTGTGTCAGCCAATAAGGAGAGGGAGTCCTGGGACATTCTAGGCTCTCATGCACATCCCTTGATCGAGAGGAAGCTCAGGAAAGTAGTACTGGGGGGCGGCTGTGGAAGGAGCTACCCCCAGAAGGTATTTTACCTTCATGCATAGAATGCATGAAGGTAAAAAACCTTCAGCCCTTACAACCACTTTAAGTATTTCACCATCTTCTGTATGAATCTGATGTGTGTGTGTGTGTGTGTGACAGCGCTGGGCTTGTAGATAGTCTGGTGTTATAGTAAACACTGTGGAGTAGGTTATCCATCCAGGAGGTTTGAATCAAATAAAGGTGGTGGGTGGTCCTATGAGGGTTCCAGGCTTCAGCCTCTCTAAATGTGATGGAAAAAATGCTCCGCAGGCAAAAAGTTTTGAGTTGTGTCCGGGGGTCTTCTTTAAATCCTCAGCGGTAAAAGAGAGCTATTGTGAATGGGTCTTTTTTCTTTTTTTACTACACAGCCTAGCTTGGTGTTCTGCTTCAATAAAATAGGCAAGAAAGACAGAAATGAAAAGGAAAAAATTCACCAGATACATCTTAAAATATACATTCCCCATAAAATATGTATTGTCCCTACAAGAGCCCGTGGCATGCACAGAGGAAGAGTCTATAGCTCACACCGAGAGACAGAAGAATAGGAGAAGTGTGTTGCTGTGTGAATATGAAGCTCCTCGGTGGAGTCTGTCACCGGCACACTGGCGGATGACAGCGAGCGCTCGCGCCGCACGCGATAGAAGTGTGGCTCATTAGAGCAGAGTCTATACGGAGCCAGCCATGCATCATCGCATGGATACATCCACATTCTGCTCACTCCACAAAATTCCTCTGCCTGCTCTGCTACTTTTATTGTGTACAGGAGGCAGATATTTCACAACTCTTGTCATCTGTGGCTAAAATTATAGTAAAATGTGTTTGTCTGTCATACGTTTTCTCTGCTAGTTCTCAACCTAGTCATCTCCCCATCCACGATATATATTTTTCATTCCCACCGAAACTCAAAACCCTACAACAGAGATATGCAATTAGCGGACCTCCAGCTGTTGCAAAACTACAAATCCCATCATGCCTCTGCCTCTGGGTGTCATGCTCGTGGCTGGCAGAGTCTTGCTATGCCTCATGGGATTTGTAGTTCTGAAACAGCTGGAGGTCTGCTAATTGCAATGTGTTGATTCGTTCGGATGAGGGCTTTGGCTACAGCTGAGCTTTATTGACCACTAAGGCTCCGTTCACAGCTCAGCGTTTCCTGGATTCGCCGCGATTCTGCCCGTCGTTTTCCAATTTGCCACAAAACACGAGAACGCGCTGGCAATCTTGTTGCTTTCAATGGTACCCCAGTCGAGGAGCTTACCAAACTTCTTTTGGGGGCGACAGGTGTCACGCGTTTTTTGTTTGCACGATTTTGCCGCGACTTGACGGATGACAATCGCGGCAAAATAGCGCTGAGATTAGGGTGCCGTTGAAAGTGACGGGATCGCAAGCACGTCCCGCGTTTTGCGGTGATTTGGGTATAGCAGGCACAATCGTGGCGATTCCGCCCCCCATGATATGGATTGCTGAGGTGTGAACGGAGCCTTAGTGCCTTGTCAATTGGGTGGATTTGCTTCTATTTATAAAGTGCTGCGTAAACTGTTGACGTTAAATAAATCCTGTATAATAATAATAATAATATTGATGAATCACAGAGGAAAAGCTTCCACTTACCTTAAAGTGGATGTAAAGTGGATGTAAACCCTCCATACACCCAGTGAAGTGAACAGCCTCAGATGATAGACAGAGGTGAACCAAATCTCCCTACATAGGTTTTACATGTATATCTGCTGTCTTCATCTTTATAAACTGTTTAGAAAGTTAAGATCGTGTTAGGAGATTTTCACTTCCTGTTTAACACAGAGTGTGATGTCTGGGATTACAGCCAAGATAGCTAACATTGCGGATTGGAGGATAGGCACACACCCCCCTCTCCACATAGGCAGAGACTCTCATGCCTAGTACACACGGCCGGGTTTTCCGATGGGAAAAAGTCCGGCGGGAATCCCGACGGGAGAGCTGGTTCTCTTTTTTTCCCGGCCCTGTCCGGCAAAAGCTCTCATCGCAGTTTTCCCGTTGGAAAACCCGGCCGTGTGTACGTGGCATCAGAGGTGTTTTGTAACAGAGCCATCTCCCTGCTAATTTATTTTGCAACCTCCCCTGACAGAAATTTCAGGGTGCTTTTACCTGATGTGTCAGAGAATTTGTCAGGAGTTATCAGGCTGATAACAGAGGAACAGTTAAGGAGAGAGCTACAGGACTTACTTAGCTCATTGAAGAGAGATAACAAAATACTGCAGATATATGTGCCCAGCTGAAATGTCATGAATTGGGTTTACATCCACTTTAACCCTTTGAAAACCAAAGGTCATTGATGTCTACTGTAGATGCTCAGATTAAATTTGGCAGTGCCAACTGCCAACATGCGTCGGGTAACTAAAAAATAACTCTAGAGTTATGTAGCGCACCAACCCCAGACTTTACCTGCTTTTCTTTTGCTTGGCTCCTCCGCAGGGAAAGAATGAGGCACACCGCCGGTGTTAGTTTCTCGAGCCTGCTCGCAGCCAGTGTTTAAAAACCTCCAGTGCTGACCTCGTTTTTGTGGTAGTCAGAAACAAGCCTTTAGTTCTCCCCACCACACCAACAGAAAGGTCAAACTCTTATTTATTTTTCTCAGCACAATAAACAGTCTCTTTGAGAGCAGACAGGTTGGGACAAGACACAGGTCAGATAAGGTGGGAGAAGGTCCAGGCACAAACTTGAATTAGGTTTTCTCCTGCTCTGATTTGCACGAACAGGCTTGGCGCACGGTCCCTGCCACAGACCATGAAGTTGGTCACTGCCACTGACCGGGTGAAAAAGATGAAAGTCACTGCCGCTGACCTTGTGTGACATAAAGAACACGCACTTCCTTCCTTAGTAAACTGGCCCCTTTTTTAGGACAAGAACATCCCTCCGGAGAGTTACCAGAGGCCCCATCTGTCACCATGACTCTGCGCTGGGTCTTCAGAAAGGGTCACCTCCCTGGCCTCCTCGTCCTGGATATGGGTCCCCTCGCAAGGCAGATCCCTGGGAGTCTCGGTCCCTGGCGGATCCCAGCCGAAGGCGGCTGGGCTCCAGGCCGTTCTCCAAAGTACCTCACCCCAGACTGAAGGTGTCTGAGATGGAACAGCAGCTCCATCTCCGGGCCTAGGGCACCCGAAGACAACCTGACCAGGCTTCCGGGCCTAAGGCACCCATAGGCGACACACACGCACCCAGGCCTAGGGTGCCTGAGCGCGGAACCAACGACCACGACAACCCCTCTGGAAGATAGCCGCCCCCTTTTATATCCTCTCCCGACATGCACAGCAGGTTCCCCGGCCCGCCATACTGCTGCCAAGAGGGGACAAAAAAAAAGGCACAACCTTGTACTGCGGTTCAACCCGGGCCCATGGCAACAGCGCCACTCATAGGCCCCAGGGAACTACACACCAGTACCATCTCCCAGGGACAGAAATGGTCCAAGAAACCTGACAATTAGTGCATCTGAGCCTAGTTACCACTCAGATGCTTCCCCCTAAATGTATCCACCCGCTACAGTTAATTTGCATAGCTGAATTATTTTTATTTATTTATTTCTGAAGGACATACTGGGCTTTTACATGGAACACTGTTCAAATAAAAACCCAGCTCAGATTTTTTTCTATTTTAATTATAGTTTAAAATATATATATAAAAAAAGTATTTTTTTCAGTTTTTTTTAACTCATATGTTACTATTTTTAACAATGTAATTGTATTTGACAGTTATACTATTAACTAGATAGCACTGCAGATCCCATTACCGCCTATTGCAGGCTGGCATTAAAGAGTTCCAGTAACCTCAGTGTGTTTTCCAGTTGGGTGGTAGGAGCCCAAAAGCAGATACTGGTATATATGGGTATATGTATTGTAGGCTTCATTGTCCAAGTCATCCTACTCCTTGACACACAGTCCAGAAAGGTTCATTTGTTACTCTGTGCACCTTCCTGTGTAAACTTGATGTTTTTGTCCACTAAAAACATGTACTTCCAGTAGTCTTACCTTGACCCAAGTTTCCTCTTTTTTTTTTTACCAGGCTTTTTCCAAGTTCTTCCCTCAAGGCGTGAGTCCATGGTGCCTTGCACTCACTGTATGTCCTTAGTTTGACCATAATTTTACCTGGTAGACTAGAGAACATCTTGTAACCAGAGCTGCATTTTCTGTTTTCGCATAGGCTGGGAATCCAAATAACCACTTTTCGACTGCCCCATAACAGATTTACTGCTACAGGGTGGCCTCACTGTGCAGAATCATATATATATATATATATATATATATATATATATATATATATATACATGTGTGATTCTGCACTTCCAGGTATGGCGGCACGTGCACGCTCCCGCCACGCCACTTCTGCTGTGATTTTTCACACCAGAAGCCAATCAGCAGGTGCCGGAAAATGGATGTCTGCCGACACCCGCTGATGGTCAGGAAGACACACAGAATGGAGCTCTGCCTATATAAACAATGCAGAGTTTTGTTGTAACAAGGGGGCAGTGATGGATTTTCTTTCCCTGCAACGTAGGGGAAAAAATCCACCACTTCCCTTACTAAAAGCACCACACACACTACACAAGAACACTGGTTAGGCACACATTTAACCCTTTGATTGCCCTAAATATTTAACCCCTTTCCAGCCAGTGTTATTACAGTGACAGTGCATTGTTTTAGCACTGATCACTGTATCATTGTCACTAGTTCCTACAACGTGTCAGTTAGTGTCTGACTGTCCTCTGCAATATCACAGTCATGCTATAAGTCGCTGATCGCCGCCATTACTAGTATAATTGAATAAATAAAATTGCAGTATACTGTATATCCCATAGTTTGCAGACGCTTTAACTTTTGTGCAAATCAAGATCAATATATGCTTATTGGGACTTGTAGCAGAATACATATTGGCCTAAACTTATAAAGAAGTTTGATTTTTTAAATTTTTTTACTGGATATTTTTTATAGCAGAAAGTAAAAGAAAAAAAATATGTTTTTCAAAATTGTAGGTATTTTTGAATTATAGCGGAAAAAATAAAAACTGTAGAGGTGATCAAATTCCACCAAAAGAAATCTCTATTTGTAGGGGGGGGACATCAATTAAATTTGGGTAAAGCGTTGCATAACTGTGTGAATTTTCAGATAAAGTAACGCAGTGCCATATCACAAAAAATGGACTGGTCATGAGGGGGGGGGGGGGTAAATCCTCAGATTTTTCAGATTTTCTATTTTTTGAAATTTCGGATTTTCATTCTTATTTTTGGATTTTTGAATTTCGGAATTTTCGGATTTTTGAATTTCTAATTTGTGAATTTTCTAATTTTTGGGGATTTTCGAACTTCGAATTTCCGAATTTTTGAATTTCCGAATTTCCAAAATTATGAGTTTTTCGAATTTCCGTATTTTAGAATTTCTGAATATTTGAAAAATCACATGTGGTCCACCTAGAAGACACCACTGCCACAAACTACATTCCACCTAGTGGCCAATAAAACGGAAAATTTATATCAAATACTTACCGTAATTTTCCTTTCCTGATGGACTCCATGGCAGCCTACGTGTGGGTTAATCCCGCCCCTCATACCTCATAGGACCCTTCTCCCATAAATCTTTGCTCTGGGCCAGAGGCTGTGTTCCATAATTTAGCCTACTCCAGCCACTGGGAGGGAACTCCTGCTGCCATGGAGTCCATCAGGAAAGGAAAATTACGGTAAGTATTTGATATAAATTTTCCGTTTTCCTGACAGACTCCATGGCAGCCTACGCGTGGGAAATAACTAGCCATACACACCCGGGTGGGCAGAGTGCTGGACAAAAGAAAAAAGGTTTAATTGGCACCATCACAGACAAGATACGTAAACCACTACGCAGTAGTGTGCCATGAACGTGTTAATTGAAGACCACAAGGCCACCTTGCAAATAACTTCTGGAGGCACGTGACGTGATGCCGCCCATGATGAAGACACTTCTAGTTGAGTGAGCAGTCACCGCTTCTGGAGGCGCCAAGCCCTTGGCTTTATAGGCCCACTGAATGGCCTGAACAATCCATGCTCCGATAGATCTGGAAGAGGCACGCATTCTCTTATACTTCCTGTGAAAAGAACGAGCAGGTGGTCGGTCTGACGGAAAGAAGCTGTAGCTTCAAGATACTGACTCAGAGCTTTTCCAACATCTAAGGGATAAACACTGGAATCCTCGGTAGATCTGAACGTTGGAAGAGCAATCTCTTGATTGTCATGAAACACAGATGCCAGATGCCACTTTGGGGTTTGAACCCAACATAGGAATTAAAAGGTTTAGAAATGGCTCCTTGCATCCCTGAGAGCTGATTTCAGAGACCCTCTTGGCCGAGGTTATAGCCACCAAGAAGACAACTATTAGAGAGAGTCATTTGACAGAAGATTTATCTTCATGTTCCAACTCTCTACCTAAGAAAAAATCCAGGACAAGGGGAAGATCCCAATTAGAAAAACTTGGCTCTGAGGTCTGAGCCTTATTGCTCCTCTGAAAAACTACTGAGTAAGAGGGTGTCTAGCCCAGGTAACACCCGCAAAGGCAGAGATTACAGCGATTTGGACTCGCAGCGAGCTGACTGACAATGAGAGATCCAATCCTGATTGTAAGAAGCCCAGGATATCATGTATCTTTGGGTTATTGCAAGAACCTGCAGTGGAAGAGGTGTAGTCTGAAAACTTTTTCCAAATCCTCTGGTAGACCCTGTTGGTGCCTGTTCTTCTGGCATTTAATATTGTGGAGATGGCCCTACTTGGACAGCCTAGGGCCTCCAACCTTCCCCTCTGAAGAACCAGATCATCAGATGTAGATGGGCCGGGCATGGATGTAGAAATGCCCCTTGTGATAGGAGATCTGGTCTGGAGGGTAGAGGAACTGGGTCCCGGAAGCTGAGTTGCATCAGCAGTAGAAACCATGGCTTGTTTGGCCAGTACGGGACTATTGCCACTATCTCTGCTTCTTCCATCCTGAGCCTCGACAAAAAACAGAGAATGACAGGAACCGGGGGAAAGGCATAGGCCCTGTGGAACCGCCAATGGTCTGTCAGAGCATCTACCCAAAAGCCTGGGGATACCAAGACCTCGTGTAGTATCTCTCTAGTCTGAAGTTGCATGGGGAGGCAAACAAGTCTACTTCCGGAATGACTCCCAGGGACAGGACCCACCTGAAGACTTCAGGGGGGAAGTCCACTCGTTGTCCAGAGAAACTCTCAACAGAAAATCTGCCTGAACGTTCGGGACTCCAGGGAGATAGACAGCTGTCAGGTTGGCCAGGTTTTTCTGGACCCAGATCATGATGGGCTCTATTTCCTTTGACAGGGAGAGTCTGCGAGTACCCCCCTGTCTCTTGATGTATGCGACTGCCGTTGTGTTGTCCAGTCTTAGGAGGACTGAGTCTCCTGCTGTTAAGTGGTGAAAGGCCTGCAGAGCGCAGAACGCTGCCCGGAGTTCCAGAACATTGGAGACTATCCTGTGAGAGGGAAAATTCCATATGCCTTGGGCTACTTCTGTCAGCCCCTGTTGCTGGCATCTGTAGTGATGGTGACCCAAGACACAGGTGCGATGGAGTGACAATTGAGGAGGTTCCTCTGTTGTAGCCACCAAGGAAAGCTCTCCCGCATGGATGAGGTTATTTGGATAAAGTGATCCCGAAGCCCTGGATTATACTGCTGGAGAAAACCCTTCTGGAAGGGCCACATTTTCCACTGAGCCCACTTTACCATGGGTGTTGTTGCCACCATGGTGCCAATGATCTTTAGGCATTGAGAGGCTTGGAGATGAGGACGACATTGCAAGCCAAACTCTGTCCCGGATCACTGGGATTTTTCCAGGGGTAACAAGATGGTGCTCTTGATAGCGTTGAAGTGTGCCCCGAGGAATACCAGGGACTGCGTAGGATCCAGATGGCTCTTTTCCAGATTCAGAAGCCAACCAAACTCGAGTAGAGTGGAGATGACCTGGGATCTGTGGATTAGCAACTGCTCCTTGTCCCGAGACAACAGCAGGTCGTCTAGATACTGATACAGACGGATACCTCTGGTCCTGATCAGAGCCACGACAGCCAACAAGTTTTGAAAACACACGAGGCAATGTTGTAAGCCCGAAGGGGAGACAGGTGAACTGCAGACGGATTTGATCTACAGCAAAGTGAAGGTATTTCTGGAATTCTGACGCTATCGGAACATGGAAGTAGGCGTCCTTCAGGTCTATAGAGACAAGCCAATCGCCTGGTTTGATTGCTTGACTGATCATGAGTAGTGTCTCCATCTTGAACTTCTCCTTCTAGATAAAAGAATTCAAGTGGGTTAGGTCTAGAACTGGCCTCCAGGAGACGTTTTTCTTCAACACCATGAAGAGGGGCGAGTAGACCCCTTAAAACCTTTTGTCATCTGGAACTGGAATTGCAGCGCCCTGAGCCACAAGAGAGACAGGAGAATTTGTTTTTTCTCTTCCGAGAGAGGCAAGGATGCCGACTCGCTCTGTTTTAGGCAGGTGCAATATCATAAAGACTTAGGGGATTCTTGTCCACCGGAAGATGCCCCTTTTGAAAACTTCTGGCCTGAAGGCTGTTTTTTTTCTTCCAGGTCTTCTTGAACTCACGGCCAGGCCTATAGTAGCAAGCATTCCTTGCTCGATCTGAACTTTGCCTGGGCTGTGTTCTCTTCTGGTTTAGCAGACGGCGATCCTGGGGAAGGAACCCCGACTTGCCCCCTGTGGCACGGGTGATGGCACTGTCCGATATGTCCCTAAAGAGGGACGAACCCCCAAATAGAATCCTGCACCATGCCTGCTTGGAGGCAGGGTCAGCTACCCATGGGCGCAGCCACAAGGCACGCTTAGCCGTGACAGATGTCAGCATGATCCGAGCCACCAGGCGAATTATGTCTAGGGAAGCCCCACGAGAAAAGCCAACGTCAACCTTAGCCCATGAATAGGTGAGCTCCTGGCCAGATCTTCCGAGATGCTCCTCAGAGAAGCATCTACGTCGTCTGCCCAGACTTCCATCGCTTTAGAAAGGGCTGCGAGAGCTAGAGCTGTTTTGCAGGTCATACCCGCTGTAATGTAGATCTGCTTGAGGTCGGTATAAATTTTCGACTCCAGGCAATCCCTAAAGGAAACAGTATCCTCCAATGGGAGTGTGACATGCCTCACCATCCTCATTAGGGCTGAGTTAATGAGAGGAGCCGACTCCAGGTGTTTTACATCCTTGCTTTTAAATGGGTACATTTTTGATACCTTCATTAACAGGCAATTCTTCCTTTCAACACCACCCCATTTGTCGGTAATTATTGCGCTGAGTTCACCCAAAAAGGAGAAATTAGGGTGTTCTTTTTTGAGGTGTTTAAAATATTTCCTCTGTTTGGAGGGTGCCTCCACTGGCTCTTCCATCTCAAAACTTCTTTGACAGCTTTTGACCAGCTGTGGTACTAGGGCAAATTCAAAACCTGCACCAGGGTCATCTACCTCCACCTCACTGTCTGAGGCTTCAATTGAGGAATGGCTCGGCTGTGAAGGGCCTGGAGCCTTGAGATCATCCCTAATAGGGACTGACATAGTGTCGCCAGCAGGGTTGTGGGTATGACCAGAATCCCCTTTACTCAGGGACTCATGGACCACCTTTCTGACCAGTGCTTCCACTTGTTGGTCTCCACCCTCTCTTTCTTATGCGACTTTAGAAAAGCATCGCTTGCAGAGCGATTTGCCTTCAGGAACCTGGGCCCCGCATACCCAGCAGGCTTTCCTCACAGAGCGGCTGGAGTGGCGGTGAGAGTGACGCCCAGAGGTGGTTTTAGACTCCTATCTGTGGTACCTAGATCTAAAGGAAGATCTGACGCCTGTACCTTGAAGAGGAGTGACAACGTTGAGACCTAGGGCGGTCTTTGCCGTGCTTTGGTGTTCAGACCTAGAAGAGCTGAGTGAAAAAGAAAGGGTTAACAGCTCCTGAATGAGTGAATCCAAGCATCACAGGTAGAAAATAAATAAATCCTACCTGCAGAGCAAGGGTTGGCCACAAGAGGGCGGTGACAGATCCATGGCAAGGCAGGTTGAAAGTGAAATGAATCATTACAGCCTTATAAGAAACAGGAGTGACAACAGGCATGAGAGAGCACATAACAAAACATAGACAGCACCCAGGGAGCCTGCAGCAAACAATTTACCTTGTAAACCAGAGCCCAGTGCCTGGGAAAATACTGCATAAGCCTGCAAGTCATCCCAAGTAATACTGCTTTGACAGCTATTTAAATCTGCCACCGTTAACGATGTCACCGCCACATAGCGGTTGCCATCCGGTGGCGGCCAATCGCATTCGCGACCGCCGCCGCCATTTTGGCGAAACTGCGCCTGCACGAACCAAGCACAGAATCTTCGTTCGCGGCTTGCGGATGCGCAGCGACTTCCTGAAACGGCGAGCTGGAACGCAGCTGCGCTCCAGCCGCCGTGGCCACTCACTGGAGCTTGATAGAAAATAAGGAGACACACAAAACACAGAGATACGGCTGCCATATAAAAGGAATATCTTTGTACATTACCACCACCACGGCACGATCCGGACCAGAACCTGGGACTGGGGAGCTGTTCGCTCGACCCACCGCACGATCGGGCATTTACAAAGCCTCCCGCTAATAGCTGGGACGTTTGGCCATATTGCCGCTTGCCTGCCACTGGCCAGGTTAGTAAGCTCTTCATGGTATCACATCATATCGCCCATGTCCACCTGCTAATAGCTAGGATTGCTGGACTGCAGAGAGGATCACCGCTAACCACCAACGTATCGCCGTGCACACCGCCAGGCCTGGATTACAGAAAAACTTCATGAAAAGGTAAGACTATATCTTGGTCCTAGGAGGAGGACAAAAAAAGGAACACGGCCTCTGGCCCAGAGCAAAGATTTATGGGAGAAGGGTCCTATGAGGTATGAGGGGCGGGATTAACCCACACGTAGGCTGCCATGGAGTCTGTCAGGAAAGAATATTTTCCAAGTGGATCTCACTATCAGCTGATACTCCACCAATTTTATCACCTTGAACTGAGAAAGTGGCAATTTAATGCACCTTCAATGAATTCTGAATGATCTCAGAAGTGTCTCAGAAAATCCGTAAATTCGGCTATTTTCGAATTAACGAATTTGTCTAAATTTGTTAAAAAACTAATTTGGAACTAAACGAATTGCACATGTTTAGTTCTGGAGCTTCTTTGGGGTGACTGCTGTGTGTAGGGCAGCCCATTCAGGTGTGATGAGTGAAAATGCTCCAAAACGCCTCGACACCTCGCTAAAAAAAAAAAAAAACACAAGTGGGAATAAGAGTTCCCGCTATGCAGAGTTGTGAACGGGGCTTGACAACTGAGTGTTTCTGTCCACTCCCTCCTATTTACTTGTATAAAGATGGCCATACACTATGCAATCTGATTGTGTATTTAGTGAGAAGAGTGATCACTGATTGATTGCATTTTATTTAAAAACATGCACCTCGGAATGGGAGGGCGGATGATGCAGGGTGTGTGCTAATGAGGTCAGCTGGTCAACTCCTTCCTGTGTCATGACCTATAGTCTGATCAGGAAGAAAACCTTACTAATGGAAACGTCTGGAAACATGGATTAGGATAAGAAAAGTAAGTGACTGTAGATTTAATGGAAAGCTTTAAGTACAAAGGTGAACTTACCCTTTAACCACTTGAGACCCGCGCTATAGACGAAAGATGTCTGCAGCGCGGCTCTCAAGTGCCGGGTGGACGTCCCTGGACGTCCTGCTGTTTTCATTCCCCCTGCACGCAGCCGAGGGCGCGCGGCAGAGAACAGCTGTGCCGATGCCGATGCGCGTGCCTGGCGGCCGCACTGTCCGCCAGGTACACGCGATCGGCTGTTACAGAGGCAGGACGTGGATCTCTGTGTGTAAACACAAAGATCCACGTCCTGTCAAGGAGAGAGGAGACCGATGCTGTGTCCCTTGTACATAGGGACACAGATCGGTCACCTCCCCCAGCCAGTCCCCTCCCCCACGCAGTTAGAATCACTCCCAGGGAACATATTTAACCCCTTGATCGCCCCCTAGTGTTAACCCCTTCCCTGCCAGTCACATGTATACAGTAATCAATGCATATTTATAGCACTGTTTGCTGTATAATTGTGAATGGTCCCAAAATAGTGTCAAAAGTGTCCGATATGTCCGCCGCAATATCGCAGCCCTGACAAAAATCGCAGATAACCGCCATTACTAGTAAAAAAAAAAAAAATTATAAAAATTTCATAAATCTATCCCCTATTTTATAGACGCTATAACTTTTGCGCAAACCAATCACTATACGCTTATTGCAATTTTTTTTACCAAGAATTTGTAGAATACATATTGGCCTAAACTGAGAAAAAAAAAATGTTAAAAAAAAATGGGATATTATTATAGCAAAAAGTAAAAAAAGATTGTGTTTTTTTCAAATTTTTCTGTCTTTTTTTTTGTTTATAGCTCAAAAAAAAAAAAACGCAGAGGTGATCAAATACCACCAAAAGAAATCTCTATTTGTGGGGAAAAAAATCATAAAAATATCATTTGAGTATAGCGTTGTATGACCGCGCAATTGTCATTCAAAGTGCGTCAGCGCTGAAAGCTGAAAATTGGTCTGGGTACGAAGGGGGTTTAAGTGCCCAGTAAGCAAGTGGTTAAACAAATAAATTGATGATTTTATAATAGTTAATTTTTTTCTGTATTTTTTTCATTTGTCTGGCACATTTAAAGTGTACAAAGGTGAACTTACCCTTTAACATTAAAACTGCCGTTGGTTTAAAATCACAAGATAAATGAAAAGGTGCAACTGACACTAAATAGTTAACACCCCAGGGTTGGGCGTTAAATAAAAAATTTAATTAAATTAAAATAAAAAAGAAGTCTTGAGCACCTATTCTGAGATGAAATACATTTCCAATGTTTTTTTATTTTTTTATTATTATTCTGACTGTAATTCCTCTTTAAGATTAGAACAAAAAAAAAAAGGTATGCTTTAGGATTAATTACAATGTTCTTTAATACCATTTAATTAATTCTTTGATGTCGGCAAGCTCCCGCATTTTTAATTCTCTCTCCATCACACCTTTTGTGGCCAGCTTTTCTCAATAAGGTGTGAGCAATGCTGATTTTTGTGGATCACTGGTTTGAGTGAGTAAAGAAATATGCCCTTATTACTGAGATTGTGTTCTGGTGATTATGAAAATGTCAAAGTTTAATTCTGGGTATGCTTCATTTAAATAGTGTCTCTAGTAATTAGAACAAAGTGCTAATTCGCCGCTCCAGAAGCTGATATGAATTTTATCCTGAACAGCGAGAATCTGTCTCTTTTTTTTTTTTTTTTTTTCCGGAAAATAACATAATATTTTGTGTGTCAATGGGCGCCTGCACAGTCGTTGAATAAGAGTGTCAATGAATCACATATGTTTCCAGGATCATATTCCAGTTTGTATCGCGTTCATAGAAAAATTACAAAGATATTCTATTGTAATGTATATCCTGGTAACTATATGAAAATAGAAGGATTTACAATATGCATGTAGTTGGGTGTAGCATGGTGCAGCAGCTAAAACTCACACACAGTCCAAGTACAATTCATTGAACTTTTATTGTAGTAAAGGCAAAAACAGTTCATAACAAGACCAGAGGGCGAAGGACCAATCAGGAAAACTCACGAATGCCAACACCGTGTAGCGGAGCAGGTATCAGCATCTGTCTGGAGGAGTAGCATGTGGCCTGGCCATCTCGTACCCAAACGGGAAGATGTCCAAGGAGATTGAGAGCCCTAAGCTTTCCCTTCTCGTCTATACAGTCCCTGACAAAAGGATGGCCTGCCCCTACACTACCCACAAGCGAATGCGTGCCAAACCTGGGAGGCCTTAAATAGGCTCTGCATGACCCAAGATGGCTGCTAGAGTCACATGGGGCAGCAGCAACCAATTGAATAGCTTACCCAGTGACTCAGGACTCAGTGACTCTGGAAACCATAGAGAAATCACAGTCCCCTCAACTTCCTTTCCCCATGCTATGCCACTGCGTTTAAGCACCACCTGCAGTGGAGAAAGTAGATTGCACCTGCCTACGTGCCTCTTTTGTGGCTCTCAATGGTTTAACCACTTCAGCCCCGGAAGGATTTACCCCCTTCATGACCAGGCCATTTTTTGCGATACGGCACTGCATCGCTTTAACTGACAATTGCGCAGTCGTGCGACGTTTTACCCAAACAAAATTGATGTCCTATTTTTTCCACAAATAAACCTCTGCAGTTTTTACTTTTGCGCTATAAACACAAAAAGACCGACAATTTTGAAAAAAATAAATAAATATTTTTTTTCTATAATAAATATACAAAAAAAGTAAAGAAACAAATGTCTTCATCAGTTTAGGCCAATATGTGTTCTTCTACATATATTTGATAAAAAATATCACAATAAGCGTATATTGATTGGCTTGCGCAAGAGTTATAGTATCTAAAAATAGGGGATATAATTATGGCATTTTTATTATTATTATTTTTTTTACTAGTGATGGCGGCGATCTGCAATTTTTTGTGAAACTGCGACATTGCGGCGGACAGATAGAACACTTTTGAATTTTTTTTGGGACCAGTGACATTTATACAGTGCTAAAAATAGCCACTAATTACTGTATAAATGTCACTGGCAGGGAAGGGGTTAACACTAGGGGACAATCAAGGGGTTAAGTGTTCCCTAGGGAGGTGTTTCTAACTGTGGGGGGAGGGGACTGACAGGGAGTAGAGAGATATCGCCGTTCCTGATCACTATGAACAGCTGATCTTTCTCTCCTTCCCTGTCAGAACGAGGATCTGTTTATTTACATCCCTGTTCTGGCTCTCTGTGGAGCGATTGCGGGCGGCCGGCAGACATCGCGGGTCACGCGCATCGGCTCTGGCCGTGCGCACCTTCTGTTGCTCTTAAAGTGTCCAATGTACAGCTACGGCGATTTGCGCAGCCGAGCCAAACTGCCGCAGTATAATGATGGCGGCTGGTCGGCAAGCCGTTAAACACAACATTTTCCACGCGCACGTTCCTGAAAATGACTGTAGTAATGCTGGGTGCTGTAATGACCGCCGGATGGAAACCGTAGACAATCAGAATGAAGAAATGAAGTGCATAATGGCGCTCTCCAAGACTTGCTAGCTATCCTGACTCCCGGTGCCCTCGGATGGACCGCTGGGCACATCGGTCCCGCTTAGTACTCCAAAACGATCAAGGCATACTCTTGAGCGGGACAAGGGGGGGAGTGAATCCCAAACTGGGCCTTCCCCTCCTTTATATAACAGGGCAGATAGGCAGGGTCCAAAAACCCAGGGAATAACAGTGCAGAACTTTAACCCTTCCCTAGTCTGGGCCAGCCAACTTCCTAACTAACATACTGTAGGCAACCTTCCCACGGGCAAGCCAGATCATACACATAGAGTTATGCCTTGTACACACCATCGTTTTTCCTGATGTGCAAAAAGCCGCAGTTTTTCCCGATGTGATTCCTCTCCAGCCTGACTTGCATACACACATTCATGGAAGAAACCTCCGACCAAAGCGCGGTGACGTACAACGGGACTATAAAGGGGAAGTTCCTTTCCAATGGCGCCACCCTTTGGGCTGCTTTTGCTGATCCTCGTGTTAGTAAAAGTTTGGTGAGAGACGATTCGCGCTTTTCAGCCTCGTGCTTTTCAGTCCGTTACAGCGTGACGAATGTGCTATCTCCATTCTGAACGCTAGTTTTACCAGAACGAGCGCTCCCGTCTCATACTTCATTCTGAGCATGCACGTTTTTTTCCCCTCGGAAAAGCATACACACGACCGTTTTTCGCGACGAGAAAAGGACTGACGGGAAACACGACAAGAAAAAAGAGAGCTGTTTTTAATTTTTTTGTGGGGAGTTTTTTTGTCGAGAAAACTACTAGGGAGCATATACACGACCGGTTTTCACGACCAATATAAAAAATGGCAGTTTTCTCTTCAGGAAAACCGGTAGTGTGTACAAGGCATTGGAAGCAAATCCGTCCTTCCTTATAATTTGCTAGCATTTCTTTATGATAGCGATGCCCACCTATCAAAATTACAGTTTCACCATCTTATCTAATGATAGCGGTGTGTGAGTAACTTTATTGAAATTTTGCTTGGCTACATTATACTACTGCAGGATTCCCACCTGAAGGCTGCAGTTAGGCCCGTTTCACACTAAGGCGCTTTGCAGTCGCTATTGCGCTAAAAATAGCGCCTGCAAAGCGCCCTAAAAAAGCCGCTATTTTGTATCCAGTGTGAAAGCCCGAGGGCTTTCACACTGGAGCGTTGCGCTTGCAGGAGGGTAAAAAAACTCCTGCAAGCCGCATCTTTGAGGTACGATAGGAGCAGAAAAAATACCACTCCTATAGCGCCCCTGCCTATTGAAATCAATGGGGTAGCGCCTCAAATGGCCACAAAAAGGCGTTATTGCGGGCATTTTTAACCCTTTTTTGGCCTTTAGCGGGGGTTAAAATCACCTCGCTAGCGCCCGCAAATCACGGCAAAAACGACGGTATAGCGGCGCTAAAAATAGCGCCACTATACCGCCAGCGCATCCAGCGCTTCAGTGTGAAAGTAGCCCTAGCAACCAGCATGAGGACAATTAGTGCAGACTGGATGTAGTATTGGCTTTGAGCTCCAGAGGACAAGTCTAGATGGCTTTCTCCCAAAACCTTAAATTTCAGATGCCTGACACACTTTTTAGCACAAGCTACTGTGCTGCGCCACAAATGTTCTGGGGAGGTTTGGAATCCCCTATCCCCCTCATTATCTACACCCTACTACTCACTTTTCAATTTAGCTAATTGGTATCTGGTGCTGGTGGTGGGTGAGTAACTTGACCAGGGCCTTGATTATCTTCTTTTTCCCACTTCTGCAAAATGACAATAGGAAGGGGAATACCCACAACTCAGGATTGCAACCCCAGTGCAGTACATCATGTCCATTCCATTTAGTAAGACTTGCATAAGAAACAGACAAAACAACAACTGTGCCACAAGGCAGGGTTTTATTGCCTTTGTAAATGAGTCTTAGTAGATGCCGAGCCAATGTAATTAAATTTCCTTTCAGGTGTTTTTTTTTTCTATAGGAAAGGGAAAAAACACAGCTTTTACTTTGCTCTATTTTCTATCAAATAAGACCCTTCTGGCTGAATGAATATGAAAAGCGTGGCTCAACATTTGGACAAACACTGCGAATACAAATATCCCCCACGACCCGTTCTGTGGCTCGCAGACATCTCCCCTCCAGAGCAGAAAATAAATATGCATTTTAATGCCGGTGCTTCCATTAATTATTTATCAGCCTAGTTAAAATACATCTGCTCAGCGATGCCAGGGCGCAGGAACAGGACGAAGAGTAAACAGAAGGATGGACCCAGCTTTAAGTCTTTGTGCCGGAGGTCATGCTGTGAGATGCACTGATTGGTCCTGTTATGTAGACAGAAGGAAATATTAAAAAGAAGAGCTACTATACACATATATACAAACATTAGCTAGGAAATAACTATCTACTGCACAGAAAGAAACTTTTTTTTTTTTTTTAATTGTGTTTTTATTGGTTTTTATACAGTAAAGAAAACAACACTCCACACAGTGTGGAGACAGCCGGCCACAACATTCGCCGGTGCATACAGCATACAACAAAACACAAATTTTCAACATCCCCTACCACCCCCTGCAGAACCAACAAAGTACACCCCCCTCCCCCCCCTGCCTAGATAGGAACACAAATGTCACGGACCACCAACTAGAGGCGGCCCGCCATGATTAATAATTACAGTCCAGTAGCTCTCTGCAGAAACAAGTTGGATACAGCATATGAAATCAGCTCCCCCTCTCCCCCAAACCCCCCCTCCCCCGCCCAGACCTAGGACAACAGGGAAGAAGACATTACCCGACCTTCACATATTTAATACACAGGTACACAAGTACACAATAACCCCTCAAAGCCCTAGCATCCTGAACATTTTCTCCCACCCATAATGGATTACTCAAAAAGGGCCTTACACCATGCTTTGCTGTGTTTAGTCGGATGCCGTATCCACAGTAGCCATCCAACCCCCCCAAACCTTGTCAAATTTAGTCAGTGCCCCCCTACTCAAATAAGTGGCCTTATAAAAGGGTATGGCCTTATTAACCAACGCTTTCAAAGTGTTAACAGTAGGAGCTACAGAACTCTTCCATGATAGGATGATGCGCTTTTTAGCGTAGTACAACAGAAGCGTGAGTAAGGTTCGTATAGCCCTGGTAGTGGCCAGGGGTTCGACCAAATGTAAAAGACAAACCTCAACAGATATGGGGATAGATATGGAAGTGACCAACCTAATACAGTCAGCAATGGCCTGCCAGTAGTTTTTGATTGAAGGACACTCCCAAAAGATATGCATAAAGGTGGCTAAAGGTGCAGAGCATCTCCAGCAGAGAGAGCTCTGCGTCCCATACATTCTTGCCAGTCTGGCCGGAGTAAGATAAACTCTGTGCAGGAACTTATAAAGGATCAGTCTGTCCATACTCAAGACCAAATATTGAAAAGCAGTCCCCCACATGTCATCCCAATCATCCCTGTCCAACCCCGGGGCCACAGCCTCCCAGGCCCCCCTACAAGGTCGGAGTAGGAGAGTCGTCTCCGGGAACAGGTCTTTGTAAAATCTAGAAACTGGCTTAGGTAGGGACTCACTGTGCACCAAGAGCTCAAGATCACTGGGCTCCAGGCTAAGGGTCCCCCCACCAAACTGTGAGTGAAAGGCATGCCGTAGTTGCAAATACCTGAAAAAGTGGGAATTAGGCAAATTATACTTCCGTTTTAGTTCATCAAAGGGCAGCAGGGTACCGTCGGATATAATATGGGCCAAAAGCTTGATTCCATACCCCGTCCAAACTACTGGGTCCGGATAAGAGAAAAAATGCGGTAAGTTGGGGTTTCTCCAAATGGGGAGACTAGGTGATAAGCTAGACGAGCTAGGTGACTGCAATCCCTGGACCACAGCCCAGGCCCTCATTACTGAGCGCATGGAGTGCGTCAAGGGATAGGGAGCCCTCAGGCCCCTGTAGACCAAATGAGACAACGCCTCATAGGAGCCCACACAGGCAGCCTCCAGAGACACAGATGTATCATTCGGAGGCGCAGTTAACCAGCGGTGGGCCACCGTCAACTCTCCAGCCAAAAAATATTTGTGGAAGTGAGGGACTGCAAGCCCTCCCTCCCCACACGGCTGCTGCAGGATCGCTAATTTCAGGCGAGGAACGCCTCCCTGCCACAGAAAGGAGGAAATCATGGTGTCAATGGACTTAAAAATCCACACTGGAGAATTTCTAAGTGTATACAATAGTGGCAGAATTTTCATTTTGACCAGATTGATTTTCCCTATGAGGGACAAGGGGAGATTTTTCCAGGCCTGAAATTTTTTAGATATTGTGATGAGTAGCGGGGAGATATTAAGATTGATAAAGTCTGTGACAGAGTTAGTGATTTGAAGCCCTAAGTATTTAATTTGGGAGACCCACAGCAAAGGAACGGTAGGATCGGCCTGAGCAGGGACTGTGTGGGAACACAGGGGAAGTATCTTAGTCCAGTTAACCCGGAGCCCAGAGACCACAGCAAATTTTTCCAAAAGTGACAATGCAGCCCGCAGAGAGGGTCCAGTATCCCTGAGAAACAGTACCAAGTCATCCGCATATAGTGCTGTGGTTTCAATTAGGGTGCCTACGCTAATTCCCTGAATTTGGAGGGAGGAACAAAGTGCAATCGCCAAAGGCTCCATTACGAGAGCAAACAGGCCGGGTGAAAGTGGATACCCCTGTCTGGTGCCCCTGGACACTGGAAAATTCCCAGAGACCCTTCCATTAAAACGGAGGGCCGCCACCAGGTGGTCATATAGCAGCGAAATCCATTTGAGGAACCTGGGGCCGAACCCCATGCGCTGTAGGACATAGGTCATATAACCCCAATCTATGGAATCAAAGGCCTTCTCCAGGTCAAGGAACACCAAAGCCCCCCCAGAAGACACCTCGGCCCCCAGCTGCGTGTGGGTAAATACCCGTCTCAGGTTTATATCAGTGGCTTTTTGGGGCATGAACCCGATCTGGTCAGGCGATACTAAGTAATGTATAATGTTCATCGGTCTATTTGCAATCATCTTGGTGAGGATTTTTAGATCCATATTTAAGAGCGCTATGGGCCTATAGGAGGAACAGCAGAGAGGGTCCTTATCGGGCTTGGGGAGTAACACAACATGCGCCTCATAAAAAGATGCCGGAGGGCTTCCCAAGTCAAAACAGTCACTATATAGTTTTAAGAGTCTGGGGGATAAAACTTCTAGATATTGTTTATACCACTCCGCTGGGAGTCCATCAGGGCCTGGCGACTTAGCATTAGGGAGAGATGCAATGACAGACGTCAATTCTTTGTCCGTGAAGGGGGCCTCGAGACTGGCTACTACCTCCCCGGACAGCTCTGGGATCTTAAGGGGACCCAGCAAGTCAGTCAGGTCTCGGTGGTCATACGGTGGGATAGCTGAATAAAGGTCTGCATAGTAGGATACAAAGGCCTGCATTATGTCCTCCCCATCCCTCACTATGGCACCATCCGGGGAACAGATGCATGGGATAGCTGCCTGTGCCCTAGTGTCTGCTGAGAGGTATGCCAACAACTTCCCATTCTTATCGCCCCTCTCAAACAATTCCTCAGCCCTACTCTGGCGAGTGCAGTGAGTCAAGTCCTGAAAATGCACCAGAAGGGCCCTTCTAGCTACTTGCAGCTCAGCCAGAGAAGTCGGGGAAGGCGCATCAGCGTGCGCCTGTGCGCACTGGTTTTCATGGGCCTGCAACTCCTCAGATTTTGAATTTTTCTCAATCCTAGCAGCCTTTATGGCTGACATATATGCCCCCCGTGTTGACGCTTTAAACGCGTCCCACAGTACCGGCCCACCCACTGAGCCCTCATTATGCTGCCAATAGTCCTGCAAATGGGGCGAGACCAGGGCCTCGACGGAGGATTCTGCCACCCAACCAGGGTGTAGCCTCCAAACCCTCCTGCGGCCCTAAACGGCGAAGGTCAATGTCACCCACAAAGGGGTGTGATCAGAAAGACCCCCTGCTAGATAACAGACCTCCTCAACGTGGGGCAGGAGAGCAGGATTAGCAAACGCCAGGTCAATGCGGGAGGAGGAGGCACTGACGTGGGAAAGATAGGAGTAACCTCTCTCACCAGGATGTTTCCACCGCCAGACCTCCTCCAAAGCCGCAGAGTCTGCCCAAAGCCCCAGGTCAAGGTTCCGCACCCTATTCAGGTTCGAGGAGTCCAAGGAGTAGTCAAGAATATTATTAAAATCCCCAGCCACAATTAGCCTCAGGGGGCCAAAGGTGGCAACCTTGTCCAGGACCTGATAGAGTACCTAATTTTTAAAGGGAGGGGGGTACATATATATTAACAATTGCAATCAATTGAGCCTCAATAGTCAGGACCACAATGGCATAACGGCCACCAGGATCCGTCACCACATGTTCAATAGCACATACCAGTTTCTTATGTATTAAAATAGCCACCCCTCTCGCATAGGAGGAGTATGTAGAGTGAAAGGCCCTCTGTATCCAGTTCCTGTTAAGGGATAGTATCTTAGAGCCCACAAGGTGGGTCTCTTGCAAAAGGATAATGTGACGAGCAAGGGATTTAAGGTATTGCAGAACCAGTGCGCGTCTAAATTTAGAGTTCAACCCACGGACGTTCCATGAGAGAAGTGTAAGGTCACCCATCACGTCGGAGGGAATACAACATGAGGGAAGGAGAAAAGCACCAGATAGGGAAGGCCGGAGGGGGAGGAGCCCGGACACAGAGAGCCACCAACCACCACATGACAGCAGTTACACAGTAGGAACCATACTAGGCAAGGCAACCTCGCATCCGCACCAGCTTGTAAGGCGGGGTGCAAACGGGATAGAAAAGGAACCCCCAAACAAAAAAAAAAGGAAAAAACAAAGAAAAAGAAAAACAACAAAACAGTCTGAAAAGTTAACAGTTCCAAAATCCCAACCCCCTGTTTGCTCTAGGCGAACAGAACAAAAAACACGCCCGAGAAACTTTGTTCCCAAAAAACAGAAAAACAATAGTGGACAGTTCGGAGAGTTCATCCACTCAGTGGGGGGTCACGCCAATGGACATGTAGTACCGTCCAGCAGGGCTCCCGATGACGAACGGACCAAAGACCCTGGGTAGTAGACACAGTTCCCACCCCTGAAAGGGCAGGTGCAGCTAAACGACAGCGCCCAGAAAGAAATATTTAAAGCTATATTCCAGGCTTAGAACTGAACTCCAGGCAAAAAGCTGGTGAAATACCTACTTTACTGTACTCTGCCACCTATAACAGTCCTCTCTGGAAAAGCAGGAGACCTGAATGTTTTTTGCTGCGGTTCAGTAGTACTTGCAGGTCTGATCCCTCCCTCCTGTGACTGGACAGTAAGTCTAAGTTCACATCTATGCAAATGATGCGGTTTTCAGGCGCGTTTTGCGGTGCATTTTTATTTTAACACACTGTATATAGCTGGTTGCTAAGGAGTGGACCGGGAAGCCGGCCGCTGCATCCTTAACAACTGATGAGTCAGCTGACAGCTGAATGTAAAAAAAAAAAAAAAAGAATTGCCGGCAATAAAAATGTGGGGACAAAAACTGTGTCCATACCAGGCCCAGGGATGTCACAAGGGGCGGGCCCCATTTTTTCCCCAAATTTTTATTGCTAGAAATTATTTTTCTGCAGTCAGCAGGAATGTAAATGGGTGGGGCACCCAGGGATGTCACCTAACAGCTGTGCCCCTGTGACGTCACTGACTCAGCATGCACCGGTCCGTGATGTCACAAGGAGAGGAGCCACACTTTTTTCCCCAAATTTTTATTGCCAGCAATTCTTTTTTTACATTCAGCTGTCAGCGGGAATGTAAAAAATAAGAATTGGCTACAATAAAAATATGGGAAAAAAACGTCGCCCTTACCAGGCAAAAGGAAAACAATAGCAAATGCAAGCGCTTGGGAAGCCTGCACAGACAAACACTATTAATCCTAAATGTGTAAAGGATATTATACAAAGGTTGAAAATCAAAAAACAAAAAAAGTATTCCAATCAGGTGGACATAAAGTTATTATTGTTACCAAGGGATGGCAGGTAGCATAAGGTTTTGAAAAACTCTATAGTAACAATTGTGGATAGGAAGTCTTTAATAAAAACTCAGTTGCCCAGGGCAGCTCTTCTCCAAGTTGAAGCCGACTCAAGGAAAATGACATGAAAGGAAAAATAGAAAAGCGCCTCTTAGCAAAACAGATTTATTATGTAGCAGACAATTTGTATCAAACACTTACATCATGGTAAGTATCAGGTGTCATCCAGTAGGATCAATGTTTATATTGCGTCCAGGATCTCTGACGCTAGTCCACGGATTTCCCAGGTCCCGGTTATGGTGGCCGCAAGTAGCCGGGATGCAGGCTGGCTTGTCCGTGATAGGAGACAGCAGCGAAAGATGGCAACGGTCGGTCCGGAGAGGAGCGTCTGACGTCAGCTGGATGGTGCAGGGAACCACAACGCGTTTCAGAGCATGCGCAGCTCTCGTACAGGGCATGCGCGCTCCTTTCTCAAGTGTACAAGGAGACAGGAAGGACGGATGTTTTAAAAGTAATTCTGCCCGTCAGCGCAGCAGAATTCAATAATTGCTATGACAAGTGTGTTGCATGGAACAAAACGGGAGTTTTAACCCCACTAACTTGGGATAGCTTAAATAGCAGAAAAATAATAATAATAAAATAGAAAATAATACAATTAATAAAAAAATATATATATAATAAAAATAATAATGATAATAAAGGTAATGAATAGTAATGAAATAATATTGCTCATAATAAAATAATTATGAAGTAATTAAGGCATAACGTTTACAATGGCGAAAAATTATTATTGTATGATAAAAGGTTTTTAAAGGAATGTCTATATAGACATTTTAGTGTTAAAATTTTTTTTTAAAAATTATTAATATATGACAGGGATATGATGCCTGCCAACAAAATGTTTGGGTGCAAGCTCTTAAATGTTACGATAAATACAATCAAAGTAATAGAATATAATGAGTATGATATAGGCACAGTGAATAATCATCAATCACTAGTCATTATAGAGGATTATCAGCGTAGCTGTATACAAAACAGAAGGAAATAATAAGAATAATATATATATATATATTGTGACAGCAGGAAGGTAAAGTCACCTGGTTGCATCCAGGGGGGTAGATATATTTCGCCCAGATTCAGGCTTTACGCCGACTTATACAACTAGGTGGAGAGTTGTATAAGGCTAGTGGGCTCATGGATGACTCATACCTCTAGGGAGAGTGTGGGGCGTCGTACAGACAGGGAGTTGATGAGGCCAGCTGAAGCTTGTCAGCTCATTTAGGCCTCTATAAGAACTCCCAGCTTCATTAGATGTTAGCTCATGCCTGGAACCAGACCTGTGTGGACTGTCTAGGGAGAGTGAACCCCTGTGCGGTGAGGCAAAGCCTGTGTGGCTATTTGTTTGGACTTTTACTAAACCAGGGACTTAGGGACTAGGACAGCACTAGGCTGATCCCAGTTGTTAGTTAGGAAACCTGTATGTTTAGTCAGAGGTCAACTTGACCAGGATTTATTTTGGTTATGTTTCTTTTGCTTTGCTGTGTTTTGTCACTGTAAATAGAAAATAAACCGCACCTTTTTGATTTTGAAAACCACAACCTCCGTTTGCTGGGCCTGTTTTTGTCTGGGGAGCCCATCCCGGGGGTCACACACACCCGCTGCCGAGCTAACCCCCTCACAGTTGGTGGAGAATGCGGGCAGTTTTTTTTTAAGCCAGCATGGAGGAGATACTGAAACAGCTGGCTCTAGCAAATGTCAATCAACAGCAGACAAATGCAGGTTTGCAAAGGAGCCTTGCAGCTCATCAACAGAGCCTTGCAGCCCAGCAGCAAGCTCACCAACAGAGTCTGGAAGCTCAGCAACAAGCCCAGCAGCAATCTGAGGCCCGCATCATAGACCTGTTACAGAAGCAAGAGCAGAGACTACAACAAATGGAAGCAGTAATGCAGCAACGTCCGCAGACCAGTGAGGAAAGCCGTCCCACTAATACCGCGTCCTTTGGGGTGAGTCGTTTATTGACAAAAATGACTGGAGAGGATGATCCAGAGGTATTTTTGACCACATTTGAAAGGACCGCTGAAAGAGAAAAGTGGCCTGAGGAGCAGTGGGCTGGACTGGTGGCTCCTCTGTTAACTGGTGAATCGCAGAAAGCTTACTATGACCTAGAGCCTAACCAAGCAAAAGACTATGTGATGCTAAAAGCTGAAATTTTGGCAAGGCTGGGTGTCACCCAGGCTGTCCGGGCTCAGCGTGTGCATAACTGGACTTTCCAGCTTGGAAAACCCCCCAGGTCTCAAATGTATGATCTCATTCACCTGAGCAGAAAGTGGCTACAGCCAGAGACTTTGTCCGCACCAAAGATTGTGGAACGTGTTGTAATGGATCGGTTTTTGAGAGCTCTTCCTACTGCCATCCAAAAGTGGGTAAGCCATGGAGACCCAGAGACGGCCGATGGTCTTGTGGATCGTGTGGAGAAATACTTGGCTACAGAGAACCTGACGGCCTCTTCCAGAGACACTCGGACTTTCCACCCTAAGACCAGACCATCCCCAGGGGCGGATAAGAGGATTCCAAGGGGTGAGGGTGGAGAGAGTGAGAGGGTGGGAGCTCTACCCCAAGTTTGGCGAGAACAGCCTGGGAAATCAGCGGCTCAAGAGGCGGCAAGAAGGATCGTTTGCTACCGCTGCCGGCAAGCGGGACATATTGCAGCCAATTGCCCGGTTGTGGAGGAACCCATGCAGTGTGACTTTCTGACGGGCAGACGTCAGTCGCTGTGTGCGACAGTCGCATGCACTGCCATTCGAGGAACTGAGAAACATTTATGCAAAATGTGTGTTAATGGTAGAAATGTTGTGGTATTGCTGGATTCAGGTAGCCTTGTGACCCTGATAAAGGCTGAGTTAGTTAAAACAGAGGTCTTTGGGAATAGCAAGGTAGCTGTTATTTGTGTGCATGGGGACACCCGAGAGTATCCAGTGACTACAGTGTGTTTCGAGACCCCCAAAGGTACCCTCTCTCATCCAGTGGGCTTAGTATCTCAGTTACCGCATGACGCCATTGTGGGAAGGGATTTTCCGAAGTTCTGGGAACTGTGGGATGATCCTGAGCCCCCCACTGGTGCCCCTATGTACCAGGAATGTGATAGCCAGAACTCCCCTGAGAGTGGTGAGGACTCTCCGGAATTTCCCTTATCAGTATTGGCAGGGGAGACTCAAGAAACTGGAGAGGAGCCCACCTCCTCAGACGAAAACCTACCGTCTGTGGAGTTTTCTGATCTTGAGGTTCACAGGGAAAACTTTGCCACAGAACAGTTGAAAGACCCCGCCCTAATAAAGGCACGGGAAAACGTAGTGAAAATAGATGGCGAGTTAGTGAACCCAGATAATACCTGCACTTACCCATACTTCAGCGTAGAGAAGGACCTACTGTATCGGGTGGCAAAAAGGGCAGAAGAAACCGTTGAGCAGCTTGTGGTGCCCAAACCTTACAGGAAGTTGGTGTTGGAGTTGGCCCATGGGCACATTCTTGGAGGTCATCTGGGGACAGAGAAAACCCGAGAGAGGGTATTACAGAGATTCTATTGGCCGGGGGTGATGAAGGACATAGAAAATTACTGTTCCTCCTGCCCTGTGTGTCAGAGGTCGGCCCCGATGCCACATTTCCGTAGCCCGCTGGTCCCTCTACCCATCATTGAGGTCCCGTTTGAGAGGATCGCCATGGATTTGGTAGGGCCTATAATCAAGTCCGCTAGGGGGCACCAGTACATATTAGTTATAATGGACTATGCCACCCGTTATCCAGAAGCGATCCCTCTCCGAAATACCTCGGCCAAAACCATAGCCAAAGAGCTATCTCTTGTGTTTAGCCGGGTGGGTATTTGTAAAGAACTGCTTACGGACCAAGGTACACCCTTTATGTCCCGGGTTATGAAGGAGCTGTGTAAATTGTTCAAAGTGACGCAATTACGTACATCTGTGTATCACCCCCAAACCGATGGGCTGGTTGAAAGATTCAACAAAACCCTAAAACAAATGTTGAAGAAAGTGGTGGATAGAGATGGAAAGGATTGGGGCTGTCTACTTCCTTATCTGATGTTTGCTATTAGGGAGGTGCCCCAATCCTCTACGGGATTCTCCCCCTTTGAGTTACTGTATGGGAGACACCCAAGAGGGCTGTTGGATATTGCCAAGGAAACTTGGGAAAGTGAGAGTTCTCCCCACAGGAGTGTGATTGAGCATGTCGCCCTGATGCAAGACCGAATTGCACAGGTAATGCCCATCGTGAAGGAACATTTGGCCCAAGCGCAGTTAGCACAGCAGAGAGTGTACAACCGTGGAGCCAAGACCCGTACCTTTTCCCCGGGGGATAGGATACTGGTACTTGTCCCTACGGTTGAAAGTAAATTCCTTGCCAAATGGCAAGGTCCCTATGAGATAATGGAAAAAGTGAGCGAAGTGAATTACAAGGTCAGACAACCAGGAAGGCGAAAGCCCGAACAGATCTATCACGTTAATCTGTTGAAAGCCTGGAGGGATAGAGAGTCCCTAGTCGCAGACACTTGGTCACCAGCTCAAACTGGTTGCGTGATTCCTGAGGTTGGAATAGCAGCCACCTTGTCACAACCCCAACAACAGGAGGTTAAGGAGTTTGTGCTTCGCAACAAGGAGGTATTCTCTGAGCTGCCGGGACAAACATCTGGGGTAGAGCATGACATCATTACCCCGCCCGGTGAAAGGGTGAAGTTAAAACCCTATCGGATCCCAGAGGCCCGACGGGAGGCAATACGGGAGGAAGTACAGAAAATGCTGAACTTAGGGGTGATAGAGGAGTCCCAAAGTGATTGGTCTAGTCCCATTGTGTTGGTGCCTAAACCGGATGGGAGCTGGCGATTTTGTAACGATTTTCGTCAGTTGAACAAAGTTACAAAATTTGACACCTACCCCATGCCACGTATAGATGAGTTGATCGACCGGCTGGGAACAGCCCGATACATGACGACTCTTGACCTCACAAAAGGGTATTGGCAAATCCCCCTGGCCAAGTCGGCCAAAGAGAAAACCGCATTTGTAACCCCAGACGGGGCGTTCCAATATAAAAGAATGCCGTTCGGGTTACAGAATGCGCCGGCCACATTCCAGCGGAAAATGGACCAGATGCTGAGGCCCCATCGGAAGTATGCTGCGGCTTACCTGGATGACGTAATTGTCCATAGCACAGATTGGGCCTCACATCTGCCAAAAGTGCAAGCAGTCCTGGACTCTGTTCGGGAAGCGGGGTTTACGGCTAACCCCAAGAAGTGTACCATTGGGCAGGAGGAGGCCAAATATCTTGGGTACACCATTGGGAGGGGAGTAATAAAACCCCAACTCAACAAAGTCGAGGCCATCCAGAGTTGGCCACGTCCCAACAGCAAGAAGCAGGTACGAGCCTTTCTGGGAATCGCTGGGTATTATCGGCGATTCATTCCCCACTTTGCTTCTAAGGCTGTGCCCCTAACCAACCTGACGAAGGGGAAAGGGTCGGTCATGATTAAATGGACCCCCGAGGCTGAGGCAGCATTCCAATTCTTGAAACAAGCCTTATGTAGCCAGCCAGTGTTGTACTCACCCGACTTCTCTAAAGACTTTGTCGTACAAAGTGATGCGTCAGATGTGGGGTTAGGAGCAGTATTGTCCCAGGTCTGGAACGGGGAAGAGCACCCAGTCATTTACCTCAGCAGGAAGTTGAAGTCCCATGAGGTAAATTACGCCACCATTGAAAAGGAGTGTTTAGCGGTGAAGTGGGCTCTAGATTCCCTTCGGTACTACCTGCTAGGTAGGCACTTTGACATGGTTACGGATCACGCTCCGTTAAAGTGGATGGCTCAAAACAAGGAAACAAATAGAAGAGTGAATAGGTGGTTCCTGGCCCTCCAGGAATTCAACTTCACAGTAAAGCATCGCCCTGGCGTTCAAATGGGGAATGTGGATGCTTTGTCTCGAGTACATGAATGCCTGATTGCTGGTGTTCCAACCCCGAGGTTAAAACAAGAGGGGGGGGTATGTGACAGCAGGAAGGTAAAGTCACCTGGTTGCATCCAGGGGGGTAGATATATTTCGCCCAGATTCAGGCTTTACGCCGACTTATACAACTAGGTGGAGAGTTGTATAAGGCTAGTGGGCTCATGGATGACTCATACCTCTAGGGAGAGTGTGGGGCGTCGTACAGACAGGGAGTTGATGAGGCCAGCTGAAGCTTGTCAGCTCATTTAGGCCTCTATAAGAACTCCCAGCTTCATTAGATGTTAGCTCATGCCTGGAACCAGACCTGTGTGGACTGTCTAGGGAGAGTGAACCCCTGTGCGGTGAGGCAAAGCCTGTGTGGCTATTTGTTTGGACTTTTACTAAACCAGGGACTTAGGGACTAGGACAGCACTAGGCTGATCCCAGTTGTTAGTTAGGAAACCTGTATGTTTAGTCAGAGGTCAACTTGACCAGGATTTATTTTGGTTATGTTTCTTTTGCTTTGCTGTGTTTTGTCACTGTAAATAGAAAATAAACCGCACCTTTTTGATTTTGAAAACCACAACCTCCGTTTGCTGGGCCTGTTTTTGTCTGGGGAGCCCATCCCGGGGGTCACACACACCCGCTGCCGAGCTAACCCCCTCACAATATATATATATATATATATATATGCTCGTGTGCCTATGTGTGCCCACGTGCACACACACGTATAAAGGGACACACATACACATATATGCTAGTGCACACAAGCGCTCGCCCACACATGCGTGGAGGCTTGCGCTGTGTAACAGAAGAGCTAAAATTAAAAAATGATAATGGTAATAATAGTATTGTATAATTATAATAAATGATAATAAATGAAGGGATTATATATATGTAAATATGTAAAAAGAAGAAGCCATAAGATTCCTTAATGGAAAAGCACACACATATAGGTGCTAACACTACAATATGTACATGCACACTTGCAACCGTGCATCATAGGGAGAGGGCAAATAAGAAAAGGGGAACATTTTTTAGAGGATCGTGTTAACCTCTAGTTCCTCGTTTAACCCATTCGGCACAAGGGTATCCAGAGTAAAAATCCAATAAGTTTCGCGCTCACACAGTCTGGAAAAACGCTCGGCCTCAGATAGGCCTTTAGGTATGGCTTCTATCACCCAAACCTGTAGGCCCTCCGTGGACTGGCCATGAAATTCCAAGAAGTGCCGTGGTACACTGTGTTCATCACAACCAGTTTCCACAAAGCGACGATGTTTGCCAAAACGCTGTCTTAGTGGGTTAATAGTGCGACCCACATATAGCATTTTGCATGGGCATGTTAGGCAATAAACGACATAATCACTTGAACAGTTGAAAAAATTGTCAAGTTGATAAGTCTTATCCCTATGAGAGAATTTTTTTTGTCCATGTTGGACAAAATTGCAAGTTTTGCACAGGGCTTTATTGCATCTATACATCCCTTTAAGGGGGGCCGGACAAATAGCACTAATTGGTTTAGTGTGTTTTAACTTGCTAGGCGCTATTTTGTTTTTTAGAGTCGGTGCCCTTCTGTAGGTAACTTTAGGTTTATCACAAGCAATTGTAGCTAGGTGGGGGTCTTGCTTCAAGATGTTCCAGTGTTTATGAATGATATGTTCCATTTTTCTATACTGTCCATGGAACCCAGTGACAAATCGAACAACCGGTTTTTCTGGCGATTTTATTCTCTTGGGTTTCTTGCCAGAAAGATAGATGGTATGGGCATGGTCTATAATTTTTTCTGGGTATCCTTTATCCAAAAATTTTTTTTTTTTTCAAGTGTGCACTTTGTAGTATGTAGTCGCTGTCCCTGGTGCAGTTCTGTCTTAATCTACAGTATTGACCCTTAGGTATATTTTTTACCCAGAGGGGATGGTGACAGCTATCGTAATGGAGGTAAGAGTTACCTGCAGTGGGTTTAGTATAATTACGAGTAAAGATCTTATCTAGCTCATGATTTAGTTCTAAATCAAGGAAGGCCAAACTGTCCCTATTCCAGACAGCGGAAAAGGAGAGTCCCATGTCATTGGTATTGCAGTATGTGACAAAGTCATCAACCTGGGAGGAGGAGCCATCCCAGATGATGACAATATCGTCGATATACCTGCCATAGAATACTATGTATCTAGCAAAGGGGTTATTTTTCCATATGAGTAGATTCTCCCACAGTCCCATGGTCAGGTTGGCATAGGAGGGGGCAAAATTAGCCCCCATCGCTGTACCATGGGTCTGTAGGTAGAAATCTCCCTCGAAATGGAAATAATTATGCGTAAGGCAAAACAGAGTAGCGTCCAGAATAAATTCAGCTTGTTTATTGTTGAGCATAGGGTTGGAGGATAGATAATGTTGTACGGCCAAAAGGCCTATATTATGGGGGATGGAGGTATATAGGGAGTTAACATCTAATGACAGCCAAGAATAGCTGTCAAGCCAAGTGTATGGAGACAGAAGTTCCATGAGATGTATAGAGTCCCGTATATATGATGGGAGATCCTGAGCGAGCGGTTGTAGAAAAGAATCAATGTATTGTGAGAAGCCACCAGTTACGCTGTTCATAGAGGCAACGATCGGCCTACCGGGAGGGTTCTTTAGATCTTTGTGTACTTTAGGTAAATGATAAAAGTACGGCGTACTGTAGTAGTTTTTTCGTAAAAAGGCTGCTTCTTTTTTGTCGATGACTTGATCTACTAGAGCTTTCTTAACCAATGTCTCTGCTTCTATACGAAACAGAGGTAAAGGATCAGATGGAAGTTTTCTATAAGTGTTTTGATCGGACAGCAGCCTCATGGCCTCAGCCACATAATCTGTTCGATCTTGGATAATGATCCCACCCCCCTTATCTGCAGGCTTAATGATAAGATTGGGGTTGTCAAGGAAGCATTTAAGTGAAGCTCTCTCACCGGGTTTAAGATTATAATGGCGATGTTTGCCGGCATTTTCTGTAGCTTGGCATAATTTTTGGAGGTCAGCAAACACAACTCTATAGTAAGATTCTAGATAGGGTCCCTTGGATTTGGTAGGGTAAAAAATGGACTTAGGCTGTAAAGGTGTATGTGTAACCGGGGGTGATGTTTGGAAATGTTGAGTGAATAATTCAAGATCAACGTCTAGATCCAGCTCGCCAGGTTCTAGATCATACATGTTAAATTGGCTATCAGGACTATAGGAAGAAGCTTCTGTAATTGCCTCAGCAACAGTGGCAGGAGAAAGTGTGCTGTCAGGATCAGCTAATTTGCCTTTGGTAGATTGTATATTATAAAATCTTTTAAGAGTAAGGTTTCTTATGAATTTGTTAAGATCCTTAAATAATTGGAAGGAATTGGGTTGTATGGTGGGAGAAAAAGTGAGGCCTCTACCCAAAAGGGAGACATCATCAGGTGACAATACATGGGAGGAAAGATTGAACAACTTTATAGTTTCTGTTGTTTTGCATTGATTTTTGGATTTTCTGCGTCCTCCCCTACATCCTCGTCTGTGTGCTTTCTTTTTAATCTGTGTTTTGGGTGTGAGCCCTTTTCTAAAAAAGGCGAGAAGGACAGGGAGGCAGAATAAGTTGGTATGTCATGGATGTTAAAATCACCGAGGAGAAGATCAAAGGTGGTAGATGCTTGGGGAGTGGTAGGGATTAAAGAGTCATCTTGGCTCACAATTTGAGCTGCAATACCAAGACTGGTAATAGAAGATTGTGTTGGTATATCAATGGAATTGAAATCAGAGGTAGTGCCAGAGGGGATATCATCTATAGATACAAGCGGCATATTACCATCAGGAACTATGCCAAATGTGTTTTCATCTAGGACGGAAGCCACATTATCTCTAGGCGAGGGAATTTCCCTAAGTGGTTGGCATTTATTTCCAAATCTTCGTCTAGAATGAATTCGTTGGGGTAGTGGGCTAGCTGTACGTGAATTGTTGGTGTTAACAAAACTAAATTTATCCTTGGGTCTGGATATGACATTAGGAATCACTCTAGCATAGGGTACTATAGACATGAGTGCTGGTATTTTTGTATTATTTTTCCAAGAAAAAATCTTTTTTTGGCGGTAATCATCTAGATCCCTGTGAAATTTGCCTAGTTTAGTCTGTATTAGTGAATTCTCTTTAGTTTTGGTGTTCCTTTTAAGTGTGTCCAGCCAGGTCAATGGAATTTTTTGCTGTGAGCCTATAATCTCCAATGAAAGCATTTGTACATGATGCACCAATTCATTATATTTGATGTGCCGCTGACTAATAATGATCTCTATCAATTTATTGGTGCAAAATTCGGCTATCCCTTCCCATTCCTTATTATGGGCAGTATCTAGGAAAGAACAGGTTTTAAGGATTCTTAGGCCTCTAGGAGAAATTTTATGTTCAGCATATTTTTTTAGAAAAAACTCATCCCACCACTGTGTGTTGGTGGAGTGAATTAATCTTTCTAGTTTTTTGAACTTTCCACAAAGAATGTATCGGTCTGAACGTTTAAGTTTCGCTGAGTTACTAAATAGATCAGGGGGTAAGCTTGAATACAATATATCGAGTACATCATATTTGTGATATTCAATTTCGTTAATCAATTCCATTTTAAAGGAATGATAGGCTGAACTAAGTCGAGCTTGATCAGGAAGGCAAAGAGCTAGAGTGCTATCTCATAAAAAAAAAAAATATATATATATATATATAAATTAATTGTTATTAAATGACTGAAGTAGTTGTGTTAACCGTGCCTGCAGTCCCAGCTGCTATACAAGACTTCAGAAAGACAAGAAAAACAATAGCAAATGCAAGCGCTTGGGAAGCCTGCACAGACAAACACTATTAATCCTAAATGTGTAAAGGATATTATACAAAGGTTGAAAATCAAAAAACAAAAAAAGTATTCCAATCAGGTGGACATAAAGTTATTATTGTTACCAAGGGATGGCAGGTAGCATAAGGTTTTGAAAAACTCTATAGTAACAATTGTGGATAGGAAGTCTTTAATAAAAACTCAGTTGCCCAGGGCAGCTCTTCTCCAAGTTGAAGCCGACTCAAGGAAAATGACATGAAAGGAAAAATAGAAAAGCGCCTCTTAGCAAAACAGATTTATTATGTAGCAGACAATTTGTATCAAACACTTACATCATGGTAAGTATCAGGTGTCATCCAGTAGGATCAATGTTTATATTGCGTCCAGGATCTCTGACGCTAGTCCACGGATTTCCCAGGTCCCGGTTATGGTGGCCGCAAGTAGCCGGGATGCAGGCTGGCTTGTCCGTGATAGGAGACAGCAGCGAAAGATGGCAACGGTCGGTCCGGAGAGGAGCGTCTGACGTCAGCTGGATGGTGCAGGGGACCACAACGCGTTTCAGAGCATGCGCAGCTCTCGTACAGGGCATGCGCGCTCCTTTCTCAAGTGTACAAGGAGACAGGAAGGACGGATGTTTTAAAAGTAATTCTGCCCGTCAGCGCAGCAGAATTCAATAATTGCTATGACAAGTGTGTTGCATGGAACAAAACGGGAGTTTTAACCCCACTAACTTGGGATAGCATAAATAGCAGAAAAATAATAATAATAAAATAGAAAATAATAAAATTAATAAAAAAATATATATATAATAAAAATAATAATGATAATAAAGGTAATGAATAGTAATGAAATAATATTGCTCATAATAAAATAATTATGAAGTAATTAATGCATAACGTTTATAATGGCGAAAAATTATTATTGTATGATAAAAGGTTTTTAAAGGAATGTCTATATAGACATTTTAGTGTTAAAATTTTTTTTAAAAAAATTATTAATATATGACAGGGATATGATGCCTGCCAACAAAATGTTTGGGTGCAAGCTCTTAAATGTTACGATAAATACAATCAAAGTAATAGAATATAATGAGTATGATATAGGCACAGTGAATAATCATCAATCACTAGTCATTATAGAGGATTATCAGCGTAGCTGTATACAAAACAGAAGGAAATAATAAGAATAAAATATATATATATATATATATATATATACACATATATATATATATATGCTCGTGTGCCTATGTGTGCCCACGTGCACACACACGTATAAAGGGACACACATACACATATATGCTAGTGCACACAAGCGCTCGCCCACACTTGCGTGGAGGCTTGCGCTGTGTAACAGAAGAGCTAAAATTAAAAAATGATAATGGTAATAATAGTATTGTATAATTATAATAAATGATAATAAATGAAGGGATTATATATATGTAAATATGTAAAAAGAAGAAGCCATAAGATTCCTTAATGGAAAAGCACACACATATAGGTGCTAACACTACAATATGTACATGCACACTTGCAACTGTGCATCATAGGGAGAGGGCAAATAAGAAAAGGGGAACATTTTTTAGAGGATCGTGTTAACCTCTAGTTCCTCGTTTAACCCATTCGGCACAAGGGTATCCAGAGTAAAAATCCAATAAGTTTCGCGCTCACACAGTCTGGAAAAACGCTCGGCCTCAGATAGGCCTTTAGGTATGGCTTCTATCACCCAAACCTGTAGGCCCTCCGTGGACTGGCCATGAAATTCCAAGAAGTGCCGTGGTACACTGTGTTCATCACAACCAGTTTCCACAAAGCGACGATGTTTGCCAAAACGCTGTCTTAGTGGGTTAATAGTGCGACCCACATATAGCATTTTGCATGGGCATGTTAGGCAATAAACGACATAATCACTTGAACAGTTGAAAAAATTGTCAAGTTGATAAGTCTTATCCCTATGAGAGAAGTTTTTTTGTCCATGTTGGACAAAATTGCAAGTTTTGCACAGGGCTTTATTGCATCTATACATCCCTTTAAGGGGGGCCGGACAAATAGCACTAATTGGTTTAGTGTGTTTTAACTTGCTAGGCGCTATTTTGTTTTTTAGAGTCGGTGCCCTTCTGTAGGTAACTTTAGGTTTATCACAAGCAATTGTAGCTAGGTGGGGGTCTTGCTTCAAGATGTTCCAGTGTTTATGAATGATATGTTCCATTTTTCTATACTGTCCATGGAACCCAGTGACAAATCGAACAACCGGTTTTTCTGGCGATTTTATTCTCTTGGGTTTCTTGCCAGAAAGATAGATGGTATGGGCATGGTCTATAATTTTTTCTGGGTATCCTTTATCCCAAAATTTTTTTTTTTCAAGTGTGCACTTTGTAGTATGTAGTCGCTGTCCCTGGTGCAGTTCTGTCTTAATCTACAGTATTGACCCTTAGGTATATTTTTTACCCAGAGGGGATGGTGACAGCTATCGTAATGGAGGTAAGAGTTACCTGCAGTGGGTTTAGTATAATTACGAGTAAAGATCTTATCTAGCTCATGATTTAGTTCTAAATCAAGGAAGGCCAAACTGTCCCTATTCCAGACAGCGGAAAAGGAGAGTCCCATGTCATTGGTATTGCAGTATGTGACAAAGTCATCAACCTGGGAGGAGGAGCCATCCCAGATGATGACAATATCGTCGATATACCTGCCATAGAATACTATGTATCTAGCAAAGGGGTTATTTTTCCATATGAGTAGATTCTCCCACAGTCCCATGGTCAGGTTGGCATAGGAGGGGGCAAAATTAGCCCCCATCGCTGTACCATGGGTCTGTAGGTAGAAATCTCCCTCGAAATGGAAATAATTATGCGTAAGGCAAAACAGAGTAGCGTCCAGAATAAATTCAGCTTGTTTATTGTTGAGCATAGGGTTGGAGGATAGATAATGTTGTACGGCCAAAAGGCCTATATTATGGGGGATGGAGGTATATAGGGAGTTAACATCTAATGACAGCCAAGAATAGCTGTCAAGCCAAGTGTATGGAGACAGAAGTTCCATGAGATGTATAGAGTCCCGTATATATGATGGGAGATCCTGAGCGAGCGGTTGTAGAAAAGAATCAATGTATTGTGAGAAGCCACCAGTTACGCTGTTCATAGAGGCAACGATCGGCCTACCGGGAGGGTTCTTTAGATCTTTGTGTACTTTAGGTAAATGATAAAAGTACGGCGTACTGTAGTAGTTTTTTCGTAAAAAGGCTGCTTCTTTTTTGTCGATGACTTGATCTACTAGAGCTTTCTTAACCAATGTCTCTGCTTCTATACGAAACAGAGGTAAAGGATCAGATGGAAGTTTTCTATAAGTGTTTTGATCGGACAGCAGCCTCATGGCCTCAGCCACATAATCTGTTCGATCTTGGATAATGATCCCACCCCCCTTATCTGCAGGCTTAATGATAAGATTGGGGTTGTCAAGGAAGCATTTAAGTGAAGCTCTCTCACCGGGTTTAAGATTATAATGGCGATGTTTGCCGGCATTTTCTGTAGCTTGGCATAATTTTTGGAGGTCAGCAAACACAACTCTATAGTAAGATTCTAGATAGGGTCCCTTGGATTTGGTAGGGTAAAAAATGGACTTAGGCTGTAAAGGTGTATGTGTAACCGGGGGTGATGTTTGGAAATGTTGAGTGAATAATTCAAGATCAACGTCTAGATCCAGCTCGCCAGGTTCTAGATCATACATGTTAAATTGGCTATCAGGACTATAGGAAGAAGCTTCTGTAATTGCCTCAGCAACAGTGGCAGGAGAAAGTGTGCTGTCAGGATCAGCTAATTTGCCTTTGGTAGATTGTATATTATAAAATCTTTTAAGAGTAAGGTTTCTTATGAATTTGTTAAGATCCTTAAATAATTGGAAGGAATTGGGTTGTATGGTGGGAGAAAAAGTGAGGCCTCTACCCAAAAGGGAGACATCATCAGGTGACAATACATGGGAGGAAAGATTGAACAACTTTATAGTTTCTGTTGTTTTGCATTGATTTTTGGATTTTCTGCATCCTCCCCTACATCCTCGTCTGTGTGCTTTCTTTTTAATCTGTGTTTTGGGTGTGAGCCCTTTTCTAAAAAAGGCGAGAAGGACAGGGAGGCAGAATAAGTTGGTATGTCATGGATGTTAAAATCACCGAGGAGATTTTTATTAAAGACTTCCTATCCACAATTGTTACTATAGAGTTTTTCAAAACCTTATGCTACCTGCCATCCCTTGGTAACAATAATAACTTTATGTCCACCTGATTGGAATACTTTTTTTGTTTTTTGATTTTCAACCTTTGTATAATATCCTTTACACATTTAGGATTAATAGTGTTTGTCTGTGCAGGCTTCCCAAGCGCTTGCATTTGCTATTGTTTTTCTTGTCTTTCTGAAGTCTTGTATAGCAGCTGGGACTGCAGGCACGGTTAACACAACTACTTCAGTCATTTAATAACAATTAATTTATATATATATATATATTTTTTTTTTTTATTTTTTTTTATATGAGATAGCACTCTAGCTCTTTGCCTTCCTGATCAAGCTCGACTTAGTTCAGCCTATCATTCCTTTAAAATGGAATTGATTAACGAAATTGAATATCACAAATATGATGTACTCGATATATTGTATTCAAGCTTACCCCCTGATCTATTTAGTAACTCAGCGAAACTTAAACGTTCAGACCGATACATTCTTTGTGGAAAGTTCAAAAAACTAGAAAGATTAATTCACTCCACCAACACACAGTGGTGGGATGAGTTTTTTCTAAAAAAATATGCTGAACATAAAATTTCTCCTAGAGGCCTAAGAATCCTTAAAACCTGTTCTTTCCTAGATACTGCCCATAATAAGGAATGGGAAGGGATAGCCGAATTTTGCACCAATAAATTGATAGAGATCATTATTAGTCAGCGGCACATCAAATATAATGAATTGGTGCATCATGTACAAATGCTTTCATTGGAGATTATAGGCTCACAGCAAAAAATTCCATTGACCTGGCTGGACACACTTAAAAGGAACACCAAAACTAAAGAGAATTCACTAATACAGACTAAACTAGGCAAATTTCACAGGGATCTAGATGATTACCGCCAAAAAAAGATTTTTTCTTGGAAAAATAATACAAAAATACCAGCACTCATGTCTATAGTACCCTATGCTAGAGTGATTCCTAATGTCATATCCAGACCCAAGGATAAATTTAGTTTTGTTAACACCAACAATTCACGTACAGCTAGCCCACTACCCCAACGAATTCATTCTAGACGAAGATTTGGAAATAAATGCCAACCACTTAGGGAAATTCCCTCGCCTAGAGATAATGTGGCTTCCGTCCTAGATGAAAACACATTTGGCATAGTTCCTGATGGTAATATGCCGCTTGTATCTATAGATGATATCCCCTCTGGCACTACCTCTGATTCCAATTCCATTGATATACCAACACAATCTTCTATTACCAGTCTTGGTATTGCAGCTCAAATTGTGAGCCAAGATGACTCTTTAATCCCTACCACTCCCCAAGCATCTACCACCTTTGATCTTCTCCTCGGTGATTTTAACATCCATGACATACCAACTTATTCTGCCTCCCTGTCCTTCTCGCCTTTTTTAGAAAAGGGCTCACACCCAAAACACAGATTAAAAAGAAAGCACACAGACGAGGATGTAGGGGAGGACGCAGAAAATCCAAAAATCAATGCAAAACAACAGAAACTATAAAGTTGTTCAATCTTTCCTCCCATGTATTGTCACCTGATGATGTCTCCCTTTTGGGTAGAGGCCTCACTTTTTCTCCCACCATACAACCCAATTCCTTCCAATTATTTAAGGATCTTAACAAATTCATAAGAAACCTTACTCTTAAAAGATTTTATAATATACAATCTACCAAAGGCAAATTAGCTGATCCTGACAGCACACTTTCTCCTGCCACTGTTGCTGAGGCAATTACAGAAGCTTCTTCCTATAGTCCTGATAGCCAATTTAACATGTATGATCTAGAACCTGGCGAGCTGGATCTAGACGTTGATCTTGAATTATTCACTCAACATTTCCAAACATCACCCCCGGTTACACATACACCTTTACAGCCTAAGTCCATTTTTTACCCTACCAAATCCAAGGGACCCTATCTAGAATCTTACTATAGAGTTGTGTTTGCTGACCTCCAAAAATTATGCCAAGCTACAGAAAATGCCGGCAAACATCGCCATTATAATCTTAAACCCGGTGAGAGAGCTTCACTTAAATGCTTCCTTGACAACCCCAATCTTATCATTAAGCCTGCAGATAAGGGGGGTGGGATCATTATCCAAGATCGAACAGATTATGTGGCTGAGGCCATGAGGCTGCTGTCCGATCAAAACACTTATAGAAAACTTCCATCTGATCCTTTACCTCTGTTTCGTATAGAAGCAGAGACATTGGTTAAGAAAGCTCTAGTAGATCAAGTCATCGACAAAAAAGAAGCAGCCTTTTTACGAAAAAACTACTACAGTACGCCGTACTTTTATCATTTACCTAAAGTACACAAAGATCTAAAGAACCCTCCCGGTAGGCCGATCGTTGCCTCTATGAACAGCGTAACTGGTGGCTTCTCACAATACATTGATTCTTTTCTACAACCGCTCGCTCAGGATCTCCCATCATATATATGGGACTCTATACATCTCATGGAACTTCTGTCTCCATACACTTGGCTTGACAGCTATTCTTGGCTGTCATTAGATGTTAACTCCCTATATACCTCCATCCCCCATAATATAGGCCTTTTGGCCGTACAACATTATCTATCCTCCAACCCTATGCTCAACAATAAACAAGCTGAATTTATTCTGGACGCTACTCTGTTTTGCCTTACGCATAATTATTTCCATTTCGAGGGAGATTTCTACCTACAGACCCATGGTACAGCGATGGGGGCTAATTTTGCCCCCTCCTATGCCAACCTGACCATGGGACTGTGGGAGAATCTACTCATATGGAAAAATAACCCCTTTGCTAGATACATAGTATTCTATGGCAGGTATATCGACGATATTGTCATCATCTGGGATGGCTCCTCCTCCCAGGTTGATGACTTTGTCACATACTGCAATACCAATGACATGGGACTCTCCTTTTCCGCTGTCTGGAATAGGGACAGTTTGGCCTTCCTTGATTTAGAACTCAATCATGAGCTAGATAAGATCTTTACTCGTAATTATACTAAACCCACTGCAGGTAACTCTTACCTCCATTACGATAGCTGTCACCATCCCCTCTGGGTAAAAAATATACCTAAGGGTCAATACTGTAGATTAAGACAGAACTGCACCAGGGACAGCGACTACATACTACAAAGTGCACACTTGAAAAAAAAAAAAAATTTTGGATAAAGGATACCCAGAAAAAATTATAGACCATGCCCATACCATCTATCTTTCTGGCAAGAAACCCAAGAGAATAAAATCGCCAGAAAAACCGGTTGTTCGATTTGTCACTGGGTTCCATGGACAGTATAGAAAAATGGAACATATCATTCATAAACACTGGAACATCTTGAAGCAAGACCCCCACCTAGCTACAATTGCTTGTGATAAACCTAAAGTTACCTACAGAAGGGCACCGACTCTAAAAAACAAAATAGCGCCTAGCAAGTTAAAACACACTAAACCAATTAGTGCTATTTGTCCGGCCCCCCTTAAAGGGATGTATAGATGCAATAAAGCCCTGTGCAAAACTTGCAATTTTGTCCAACATGGACAAAAAAACTTCTCTCATAGGGATAAGACTTATCAACTTGACAATTTTTTCAACTGTTCAAGTGATTATGTCGTTTATTGCCTAACATGCCCATGCAAAATGCTATATGTGGGTCGCACTATTAACCCACTAAGACAGCGTTTTGGCAAACATCGTCGCTTTGTGGAAACTGGTTGTGATGAACACAGTGTACCACGGCACTTCTTGGAATTTCATGGCCAGTCCACGGAGGGCCTACAGGTTTTGGGTGATAGAAGCCATACCTAAAGGGCCTATCTGAGGCCCGAGCGTTTTTCCAGACTGTGTGAGCGCGAAACTTATTGGATTTTTACTCTGGATACCCTTGTGCCGAATGGGTTAAACGAGGAACTAGAGGTTAACACGATCCTCTAAAAAATGTTCCCCTTTTCTTATTTGCCCTCTCCCTATGATGCACGGTTGCAAGTGTGCATGTACATATTGTAGTGTTAGCACCTATATGTGTGTGCTTTTCCATTAAGGAATCTTATGGCTTCTTCTTTTTACATATTTACATATATATAATCCCTTCATTTATTATCATTTATTATAATTATACAATACTATTATTACCATTATCATTTTTTAATTTTAGCTCTTCTGTTACACAGCGCAAGCCTCCACGCATGTGTGGGCGAGCGCTTGTGTGCACTAGCATATATGTGTATGTGTGTCCCTTTATACGTGTGTGTGCACGTGGGCACACATAGGCACACGAGCATATATATATATATATGTGTATATATATATATATATATATATATATATTTTATTCTTATTATTTCCTTCTGTTTTGTATACAGCTACGCTGATAATTCTCTATAATGACTAGTGATTGATGATTATTCACTGTGCCTATATCATACTCATTATATTCTATTACTTTGATTGTATTTATCGTAACATTTAAGAGCTTGCACCCAAACATTTTGTTGGCAGGCATCATATCCCTGTCATATATTAATAATTTTTTTTAAAAAAATTTAACACTAAAATGTCTATATAGACATTCCTTTAAAAAACCTTTTATCATACAATAATAATTTTTCGCCATTATAAACGTTATGCCTTAATTACTTCATAATTATTTTATTATGAGCAATATTATTTCATTACTATTCATTACCTTTATTATCATTATTATTTTTATTATATATATATTTTTTTATTAATTGTATTATTTTCTATTTTATTATTATTATTTTTCTGCTATTTAAGCTATCCCAAGTTAGTGGGGTTAAAACTCCCGTTTTGTTCCATGCAACACACTTGTCATAGCAATTATTGAATTCTGCTGCGCTGACGGGCAGAATTACTTTTAAAACATCCGTCCTTCCTGTCTCCTTGTACACTTGAGAAAGGAGCGCGCATGCCCTGTACGAGAGCTGCGCATGCTCTGAAACGCGTTGTGGTTCCCTGCACCATCCAGCTGACGTCAGACGCTCCTCTCCGGACCGACCGTTGCCATCTTTCGCTGCTGTCTCCTATCACGGACAAGCCAGCCTGCATCCCGGCTACTTGCGGCCACCATAACCGGGACCTGGGAAATCCGTGGACTAGCGTCAGAGATCCTGGACGCAATATAAACATTGATCCTACTGGATGACACCTGATACTTACCATGATGTAAGTGTTTGATACAAATTGTCTGCTACATAATAAATCTGTTTTGCTAAGAGGCGCTTTTCTATTTTTTCCTTTCTTACCAGGCAAAAGGGCCTGGTATGAATCTGGAGGGAAACCCCATGCCAAAAAAAATGGTGTGGGGCCCCCCCAAGTCAATGCCAGACGCTTATCTGAGCATGCAGCAAGGCAGGTCAGGAAAGGGAGGGGACGAGTGAGTGCCCCCCTCCTGAACCATAGCAGGCAGCATGCCCTCAACATGGGGGGGGGGTGCTTTGGGGAAGGGGGGTCTCCCTACCCCAAAGCACCTTGTTGGGGACAAGGGCCTTTTTCCGAAAACCCTGGCCTGTGGTTGTGGGGCTTATCAGAATCTGGAAGCCCCCTTTAACATGGGGGTCTCCAGATTCCGCCCCCCCCCATGTGAATTTTCACCCAAAAAAGTGTCAGAAAAAAAAAAACAACACAGTTTTTGACAATACCTTTATTAAAAGTCCAAAAACCATGTCCCCTGATTTAGATCCATTGTCAGTCATGCCACCTGCACACCGCCAGACCCGGGGAAAAAAAGGTTCGCCCTCAACAAAGGTTACCGCCAACTGCCCGCACCTCCGTCTGACAGTTCTTAAATAGGTAATGGGCAGGGCCACCAGGGGATGTCATTTGGTGGCCCTGCACCCCTGTGAGGTCACTGACCCAGTATGCACTGGTCGGTAACGTCACAAGGGACGGGCCACACATTTTTTTTACCAACATTTTTATTGCCAGCAATTGTTTTTTTTACATTCAGCTATCAGCGGGTAAACGCTGACAACTGATTGCTCATCTGTCCTGGCCCGATCTTTAGCAACCAACTTAATAGTGTTTTTAAAGCAAACCCCCCCCCCCCCCATAAAACGCAAAACGCTTAAAAAAACACATCAAAAATGCAACACTTTGGGAGGACTCCGTTGAAGTTTATTACACGCAAAACGCAATCTGCTGCAGGAAAAAGTCCCTGACCCTTTTCAAAAAATGCAGCGCCGCAAAATGCACAGATGTGAACTACATCAATAGGAAACCATGTTAAATGGACTGCAGTGTATTTTTGCAAAACGCACCAAAAAGTGCATAGGTGTGAACATAGGGGTAAGAGGAGAAGCAGCGACTGATGAGCTTATCTTTCCGTGACTCTTCTCTCTCCTCCCATCTGCACGTCTCTTGTATTCTCTTCCAATCAGTTTTATTTTCTTTAAACCAAAGAGTCATATTCAAAATTTGACATATATACTTTTGCATGTTACATGTCATAAATGTGGTACAAAGGTTTTCTGAATAAAAAGCATAAACTGGTTCCTGGGTGCGTTCCTATATTGGGAGACAATTACTTATGTCCATGCAGATATGGGTTCATTGTTACAAGGAAACCTATGTACAATGTCAGGACTATATTATACACCAGTCAGGCATAACTTTATGACCACTGACAGGTTAAGTGAATAACATTGATTATCTCATTACAATGGCATCTGGACGTGAGTGGGATATATTAGGCAGCAAATAAACATGTTCTCCCTGAAGTTGATGTGTTGAAAGCAGAAAAAAAGGGCATTACAGTTTGTTGTGTATGGGGCTGTGTAGCCGCAGACCAGTCAGAGTGCCCATGTTGATCCGTGTCCACAGCCAAAAGTGCCTACAATGGGCATGTGAGTATCAGAACTGGACCACGGAGCAATAGAAGAAGGTGGCCTGGTCTGATGAATAACATTTTCTTTTACATAGTGTATCTGTCGCTTACCTGAGGAAGAGATGCCACCAGGATGCAGTATGAGAAGTAGACAAGCTGTGCCTTTGGGCAATGTTCTGCTCGGAAATGTTGGGTCCCATTCATGTGGGTGTTACTTAACAAGTGCCACTTACCTAAACATTTTTGGTGACCAAGTACAACTCTGCATGAAGGCAATATTCTCTGATGGCAGTGGCCTCTTTCAGCAGGGGACTGTGCCGTGTCGCACTGGAAAAATGGATCAAAAATAGTCTGAGGAACACGACAGGTCGAAGTGTAGACTTGTGCCCTGTACACACGGTCGGGATTTCCGACGGGAAAATAGAGAACCTGCTCTCAATCTATTTCTGCCCGACAGAAAAAGTCCGATGGGGCATACACACGGTTGGAATTCCCGACCAAAAGCTCCCATCTGACTTTTTCTGTCGGTAATCCCGACCGTGTGTATGGGGCATTGGTCTCAAAATTCTCAAGATCTTAATCCAATCAAGCATCTGTGGGATGTGCTGGAAAAACAAGTCCGATCGCAACTTACAGGACTTAAAGGATTTGCTACTGACAGCTTTGTGCCAGATACCACAACAAGACTTCAGAGGTCTAGTGGAGTCCATGCCTTGACAGAGCAGGAAATGTCACCAGCACACCGTGGATCTCCAGAATGGGTCCAAAGCTTTATTCAGCGATTACATTGTTACAACAAATAGCAGTGTTTCAGTCACGCAGGACCCCTTCATCAGACATATGCCTTGACAGGTCAGGGTTTTGGCGGCAAAAGGGGGACCTACTCAACATTAGGTGGTTGGTCAAAAAGTTAGGGCTGAGTGGTGTATAGAGGGCTTTTTTTCAGCTGGAACTTGGTGGAACTCAGTTCCACCACCTCTGGCTCAGGCCCTCTGCTCCCTGCTCACCACTATTACTTGTAAACACAGCTTCTGTGTTTACAAGTGACAGCTTGTCTCCCAAGGACTCCCACAGATCTGAACTATTGAGCAGTTCCTACTGAGTGTAAGATGGGGACAAGGGAGATGCAGATGACTGAGGTGCAGTGCAGATGCCAATATCCCCACTGGATGATCTCCCTACAAGCAGGGCTGGACTGGGACCAAAATTTGGCCCTGGATTTCATCCAGACCGGCCCACTTTAATTCAATAAAATGCTGCCCCCCACCCCCCCAAAAAATCACGCCCACTAAAAGGCCCCTACATCCATTATTGTATATCATGAGAGGGTGAGCGAGAGGGGAATGAGAGAGAGAGAGAGAGAGAGGGAGGGTTGAGGGAAAGGGGATGAGAGGGGGTGGGTGAGAGAGGGGGTGAGTGTAAGAGAGAGGGAGTGAGTGTAAAAGAGAGGGGGTGAGTGTAGCACCCCTTACACACTGAGGCGTTTTTCAGGCGCTTTTGGGCTAAAAATAGCGCCTGTAAAGCCCCTGAAAAACGCCTCCGCTGCAGTCCCAGTGTGAAAGTCCTCCAAGCAGCATCTTTGGGGCGATGGAGGAGCGGTGTACACACCGCTCCTGCACATTGAAATAAATGGCTGAGAGACAGAGGAGGGGTCTGAGAGACAGAGGAGGGGTCTGAGAGACAGAGGGGGAAGCTGAGAGACAATGGGAGGGAACTGAGAGACAGTGGGAGGGAGCTGAGAGACAGAGGAGGAGCTGAAAGACAGAGGGGGAGCTGAGAGACAGAGGGGGAAGCTGAGAGACAGAGGGGGAAGCTGAGAGACAGAGGGGGAAGCTAAGAGACAGAGGGGGAAGCTGAGAGACAGAGGGGGAAGCTGAGAGACAGAGGGGGGGAGCTGAGAGACAGAGGGGGGAGCTGAGAGACAGAGGGGGGAGCTGAGAGACAGAGGGGGGAGCTGAGAGACAGAGGGGGGAGCTGAGAGACAGAGGGGGGAGCCGAGAGACAGAGGGGGAGCAGAGACAGTGGAGTTGAGCTGAGAGACAGTGGAGGGGAGCTGAGAGACAGTGGAGGGGAGCTGAGAGACAGTGGAGGGGTCTGAGAGACAATGGAGGGGTCTGAGAGACAGTGGAGGGGTCTGAGGGACAGAGGAGGAGAGCTGAGAGACAGAGGAGGAGAGCTGAGAGACAGAGGAGGGGTCTGAGAGACAGAGGGGGGTCTGAGAGAGAGAGGAGGGGATAAAAGAGGGGGGGACTGTGAGACATGGGAACTGAGAGACAGAGGGGGGACTGAGAGACAGAGGGGAGTCTGAGAGACAGAGGAGGGGTCTGAGAGACAGAGGGGGAAGCTGAGAGACAATCGGAGGGAGCTGAGAGACAATGGGAGGGAGCTGAGAGACAATGGGAGGGAGCTGAGAGACAGAGGAGGAGCTGAAAGACAGAGGGGGAGCTGAGAGACAGCTGAGAGACAGAGGGGGAAGCTGAGAGACACAGGGGGAGCTGAGAGACAGTGGAGGGGAGCTGAGAGACAGTGGAGGGGAGCTGAGAGACAGTGGAGGGGAGCTGAGAAACAGTGGAGGGGAGCTGAGAGACAGTGGAGGGGAGATGAGAGACAGTGGAGGGGAGCTGAGAGACAGTGGAGGGGAGCTGAGAGACAGTGGAGGGGTCTGAGAGACAGTGGAGGGGTCTGAGAGACCGGGGGAGCAGAGAGACAGAGGAGGAGAGCTGAGAGACAGAGGAGGGGTCTGAGAGACAGAGGAGGGGGTCTGAGAGACAGAGGAGGGGGTCTGAGAGACAGAGGAGGGGTCTGAGAGACAGAGGAGGGGTCTGAGAGACGGAGGGGGGGTCTGAGAGACAGAGGAGGGGTCTGAGAGACGGAGGAGGGGTCTGAGAGACAGAGGGGGGTCTGAGAGACAGAGGGGAGCTGAGAGAGAGAGAGAGAGGAGGGGATAAAAGAGGGGGGGACTGAGAGACACGGGAACTGAGAGACAGAGGGGGGCTGAGAGACAGAGGGGGGGCTGAGAGACAGAGGGGGGCTGAGAGACAGAGGGGGTCTGAAAAAACAGTGGAGGGGTCTGAGAGACAGTGGAGGGGTCTGAGAGACAGTGGAGGGGACTGAGAGACAGACAGAGGGGGTCTGAGAAACAGAGGGGGGAGCTGAGAGACAGAGGAGGAGAGCTGAGAGACAGAGGAGGGGTCTGAGAGACAGAGAAGGGGGTCTGAGAGACAGAGGAGGGGGTCTGAGAGACGGAGGGGGGGGTCTGAGAGACAGATGAGGGGAGCTGAGAGACAGTGGAGGGGTCTGAGAGACAATGGAGGGGTCTGAGAGACAGTGGAGGGGTCTGAGGGACAGAGGAGGAGAGCTGAGAGACAGAGGAGGGGTCTGAGAGACAGAGGGGGTCTGAGAGACAGAGGGGAGCTGAGAGAGAGAGGAGGAGATAAAAGAGGGGGGGACTGTGAGACATGGGAACTGAGAGACAGAGGGGGGGGTCTGAGAGACAGAGGGGGGTCTGAGAGACAGAGGGGGTCTGAGAGACAGAGGAGGGGTCTGAGAGACAGAGGGGGAAGCTGAGAGACAATCGGAGGGAGCTAAGAGACAATGGGAGGGAGCTGAGAGACAATGGGAGGGAGCTGAGAGACAGAGGAGGAGCTGAAAGACAGAGGGGGAGCTGAGAGACAGCTGAGAGACAGAGGGGGAAGCTGAGAGACAGAGGGGGAAGCTGAGAGACAGAGGGGGAAGCTGAGAGACAGAGGGGGGAGCTGAGAGACACGGGGAGCTGAGAGACAGTGGAGAGGGAGCTGAGAGACAGTGGAGGGGAGATGAGAGACAGTGGAGGGGAGCTGAGAGACAGTGGAGGGGAGCTGAGAGACAGTGGAGGGGTCTGAGAGACAGTGGAGGGGTCTGAGAGACCGGGGGGAGCAGAGAGACAGAGGAGGAGAGCTGAGAGATAGAGGAGGGGTCTGAGAGACAGAGGAGGGGTCTGAGAGACAGAGGAGGGGTCTGAGAGGCAGAGAAGGGGGTCTGAGAGGCAGAGGAGGGGTCTGAGAGACAGAGAAGGGGGTCTGAGAGACGGAGGAGGGGGTCTGAGAGACGGAGGAGGGGTCTGAGAGACGGAGGGGGGGTCTGAGAGACAGAGGAGGGGTCTGAGAGACGGAGGGGGGGTCTGAGAGACAGAGGGGAGCTGAGAGAGAGAGAGGAGGGGATAAAAGAGGGGGGGACTGAGAGACACGGGAACTTAGAGACAGAGGGGGGGACTGAGAGACAGAGGGGGGGCTGAGAGACAGAGGGGGGCTGAGAGACAGAGGGGGGCTGAGAGACAGAGGGGGTCTGAGAGACAGTGGAGGGGTCTGAGAGACAGTGGAGGGGACTGAGAGACAGACAGAGGAGGGGTTTGAGAAACAGAGGGGGGAGCTGAGAAACAGAGGGGGGAGCTGAGAGACAGAGGGGGGGAGCTGAGAGACAGAGGGGGAGAGCTGAGAGACAGAGGGGGAGAGCTGAGAGACAGAGGGGGAGAGCTGAGAGACAGAGGGGGAGAGCTGAGAGACAGAGGGGGAGAGCTGAGAGACAGAGGGGGAGAGCTGAGAGACAGAGGAGGAGAGCTGAGAGACAGAGGAGGAGAGCTGAGAGACAGAGGGGATCTGAGAGACAGAGGAGGGGCTAAAAGAGGGGGGACTGAGAGACACGGGAACTGAGAGACAGAGGGGGTCTAAGAGACAGGGGGTCTGAGAGACAGAGGGGGGGAGCTGAGAGACAGAGGGGGGGAGCTGAGAGACAGAGGGGGAGAGCTGAGAGATAGAGGAGGGGGCTGAGAGACAGTGGGGGATCTGAGAGACAGAGGGGGAGCTGAGAGACAGAGGATGAGAGCTGAGAGACAGAGGATGAGAGCTGAGAGACAGAGGAGGAGAGCTGAGAGACAGAGGAGGAGAGCTGAGAGACAGAGGAGGGTTCTGAGAGACAGAGGAGGGTTCTGAGAGACAGAGGGGGTTCTGAGAGACAGAGGGGAGCTGAGAGACAGAGGAGGGGCTAAAAGAGGGGGGACTGAGAGACACGGGAACTGAGAGACAGAGGAAGGTCTAAGAGACAGGGGGTCTGAGAGACAGAGGGGGGAGCTGAGAGACAGAGGAAGAGCTGAGAGACAGAGGGGGGACTGAGAGACAATGGGAGGGAGCTGAAAGACAGAGGGGGAGCTGAGAGACAGAAGGGGAAGCTGAGAGACAGAGGGGGAAGCTGAGAGACAGAGGGGGAAGCTGAGAGACAGAGGGGGGAGCTGAGAGACAGAGGGGGGAGCTGAGAGACAGAGGGGGGAGCTGAGAGACAGAGGGGGGAGCTGAGAGACAGTGGAGTTGAGCTGAGAGACAGTGGAGGGGAGCTGAGAGACAGTGGAGGGGAGCTGAGAGACAGTGGAGGGGAGCTGAGAGACAGTGGAGGGGTCTGAGAGACAGTGGAGGGGTCTGAGAGACAGTGGAGGGGTCTGAGGGACAGAGGAGGAGAGCTGAGAGACAGAGGAGGGGTCTGAGAGACAGAGGGGGTTCTGAGAGACAGAGGGGAGCTGAGAGAGAGAGGAGGGGATAAAAGAGGGGGGGACTGTGAGACTTGGGAACTGAGAGACAGAGGGGGGGGGACTGAGAGACAGAGGGGGGTCTGAGAGACAGAGGAGGGGTCTGAGAGACAGAGGGGGAAGCTTAGAGACAATCAGAGGGAGCTAAGAGACAATGGGAGGGAGCTGAGAGACAGAGGAGGAGCTGAAAGACAGAGGGGGAGCTGAGAGACAGCTGAGAGACAGAGGGGGAAGCTGAGAGACAGAGGGGGAAGCTGAGAGACAGAGGGGGAAGCTGAGAGACACAGGGGGAGCTGAGAGACAGTGGAGGGGAGCTGAGAGACAGTGGAGGGGAGATGAGAGACAGTGGAGGGGAGCTAAGAGACAGTGGAGGGGAGCTAAGAGACAGTGGAGGGGAGCTGAGAGACAGTGGAGGGGAGCTGAGAGACAGTGGAGGGGTCTGAGAGACAGTGGAGGGGTCTGAGAGACCGGGGGGAGCAGAGAGACAGAGGAGGAGAGCTGAGAGACAGAGGAGGGGTCTGAGAGACAGAGAAGGGGGTCTGAGAGACAGAGGAGGGGGTCTGAGAGACAGAGGAGGGGTCTGAGAGACGGAGGGGGGTCTGAGAGACAGAGGAGGGGTCTGAGAGACGGAGGGGGGTCTAAGAGACAGAGGGGAGCTGAGAGAGAGAGAGAGAGGAGGGGAGAAAATAGGGGGGGGACTGAGAGACACGGGAACTGAGAGACAGGGGGGGGGCTGAGAGACAGAGGGGGGCTGAGAGACAGAGGGGGGCTGAGAGACAGAGGGGGGCTGAGAGACAGAGGGGGGCTGAGAGACAGTGGAGGGGTCTGAGAGACAGTGGAGGGGACTGAGAGACAGACAGAGGAGGGTCTGAGAAACAGAGGGGGGTCTGAGAAACAGAGGGGGGAGCTGAGAGACAGAGGAGGAGAGCTGAGAGACAGAGGAGGGGTCTGAGCGACAGAGAAGGGGGTCTGAGAGACAGAGGAGGGGGTCTGAGAGACGGAGGAGGGGGTCTGAGAGACGGAGGAGGGGTCTGAGAGACGGAGGGGGGGTCTGAGAGACGGAGGGGGGGTCTGAGAGACAGAGGGGAGCTGAGAGAGAGAGAGAGGAGGGGATAAAAGAGGGGGGGACTGAGAGACAGAGGGGGAGACTGAGAGACAGAGGGGGAGACTGAGAGACAGAGGGGGGCTGAGAGACAGAGGGGGGCTGAGAGACAGAGGGGGGCTGAGAGACAGAGGGGGGCTGAGAGACAGTGGAGGGGACTGAGAGACAGACAGAGGGGGAGAGCTGAGAGACAGAGGGGGAGAGCTGAGAGACAGAGGGGGAGAGCTGAGAGACAGAGGGGGAGAGCTGAGAGACAGAGGGGGAGAGCTGAGAGACAGAGAGGGAGAGCTGAGAGACAGAGGGGGAGAGCTGAGAGACAGAGGAGGAGAGCTGAGAGACAGAGGAGGGGTCTGAGAGACAGAGGGGGTCTGAGAGACAGAGGGGGTCTGAGAGACAGAGGGGGTTGAGAGACAGAGGGGGGCTGAGAGACAGAGGGGGGCTGAGAGACAGAGGGGGGCTGAGAGACAGTGGAGGGGTCTGAGAGACAGTGGAGGGGACTGAGAGACAGACAGAGGGGGGTCTGAGAAACAGAGGGGGGTCTGAGAAACAGAGGGGGGAGCTGAGAGACAGAGGAGGAGAGCTGAGAGACAGAGGAGGGGTCTGAGCGACAGAGAAGGGGGTCTGAGAGACAGAGGAGGGGGTCTGAGAGACAGAGGAGGGGGTCTGAGAGACAGAGGAGGGGTCTGAGAGACGGAGAGGGGGTCTGAGAGACAGAGGAGGGGTCTGAGAGACGGAGGGGGGGTCTGAGAGACGGAGGGGGGGTCTGAGAGACAGAGGGGAGCTGAGAGAGAGAGAGGAGGGGATAAAAGGGGGGGACTGAGAGACACGGGAACTGAGAGACAGAGGGGGAGACTGAGAGACAGAGGGGGGCTGAGAGACAGAGGGGGGCTGAGAGACAGAGGGGGGCTGAGAGACAGAGGGGGGCTGAGAGACAGTGGAGGGGACTGAGAGACAGACAGAGGGGGAGAGCTGAGAGACAGAGGGGGAGAGCTGAGAGACAGAGGGGGAGAGCTGAGAGACAGAGGGGGAGAGCTGAGAGACAGAGGGGGAGAGCTGAGAGACAGAGGGGGAGAGCTGAGAGACAGAGGAGGAGAGCTGAGAGACAGAGGAGGGGTCTGAGAGACAGAGAAGGGGGTCTGAGAGACAGAGGAGGGGTCTGAGAGACGGAGGGGGGGTCTGAGAGACAGAGGGGAGCTGAGAGAGAGAGAGGATGGGATAAAAGAGGGGGGGACTGAGAGACACGGGAACTGAGAGACAGAGGGGGGGCTGAGAGACAGAGGGGGGCTGAGAGACAGAGGGGGGGCTGAGAGACAGAGGGGGGCTGAGAGACAGAGGGGGGCTGAGAGACAGAGGAGGGGGGCTGAGAGACAGAGGAGGGGGTCTGAGAGACAGAGGAGGGGGTCTGAGAGACAGAGGAGGGGGTCTGAGAGACAGAGGAGGGGGTCTGAGAGACAGAGGAGGGGGTCTGAGAGACAGAGGAGGGGGTCTGAGAGACGGAGGGGGGGTCTGAGAGACGGAGGGGGGGTCTGAGAGACAGAGGGGGTCTGAGAGACAGAGGAGGGGGTCTGAGAGACAGAGGAGGGGGTCTGAGAGACAGAGGAGGGGGTCTGAGAGACAGAGGAGGGGGTCTGAGAGACAGAGGAGGGGGTCTGAGAGACGGAGGGGGGGTCTGAGAGACGGAGGGGGGGTCTGAGAGACAGAGGGGAGCTGAGAGAGAGAGAGGAGGTGATAAAAGAGGGGGGGACTGAGAGACACGGGAACTGAGAGACAGAGTGGGGCTGAGAGACAGAGTGGGGCTGAGAGACAGAGTGGGGCTGAGAGACAGAGGGGGGCTGAGAGACAGTGGAGGGGTCTGAGAGACAGTGGAGGGGACTGAGAAACAGACAGAGGGGGGTTTGAGAAACAGAGGGGGGAGCTGAGAGACACAGGGGAGAGCTGAGAGACAGAGGGGGAGAGCTGAGAGACAGAGGGGGAGAGCTGAGAGACAGAGGGGGAGAGCTGAGAGACAGAGGGGGAGAGCTGAGAGACAGAGGGGGAGAGCTGAGAGACAGAGGGGGAGAGCTGAGAGACAGAGGAGGAGAGCTGAGAGACAGAGGAGGAGAGCTGAGAGACAGAGGGGGTCTGAGAGACAGAGGAGGGGCTAAAAGAGGGGGGACTGAGAGACACGGGAACTGAGAGACAGAGGGGGGTCTAAGAGACAGGGGGTCTGAGAGACAGAGGGGGAGCTGAGAGACAGAGGAAGAGCTGAGAGACAGAGGGGGGACTGAGAGACAGAGGGGGAGAGCTGAGAGACAGAGGGGGAGAGCTGAGAGATAGAGGAGGGGGCTGAGAGACAGTGGGGGATCTAAGAGACAGAGGGGGAGCTGAGAGACAGAGGAGGAGAGCTGAGAGACAGAGGAGGAGAGCTGAGAGACAGAGGAGGAGAGCTGAGAGACAGAGGAGGAGAGCTGAGAGACAGAGGAGGAGAGCTGAGAGACAGAGGAGGAGAGCTGAGAGACAGAGGAGGGGTCTGAGAGACAGAGGAGGGTTCTGAGAGACATAGGGGGGTTCTGAGAGACAAAGGGGAGCTGAGAGACAGAGGAGGGGCTAAAAGACGGGGGACTGAGAGACACGGGAACTGAGAGACAGAGGAAGGTCTAAGAGACAGGGGGTCTGAGAGACAGAGGGGGGTCTGAGAGACAGAGGGGGGAGCTGAGAGACATAGGAAGAGCTGAGAGACAGAGGAGGAGAGCTGAGAGACAGAGGAGGAGAGCTGAGAGACAGAGGAGGAGAGCTGAGAGACAGAGGAGGAGAGCTGAGAGATAGAGGAGGAGAGCTGAGAGATAGAGGAGGAGAGCTGAGAGACAGAGGAGGGGTCTGAGAGACAGAGGAGGGGTCTATGAGATAGTGGGGGGGCTGATAGACAGAGGGGGCTGAAAGAGGGGGGACTGAGAGACAGAGGGGGGACTAAGAGACAGAGGGGGCAGAGAGACAGAGGGGAGGGCTGAGACAGACCACATAGCACTGTCCCTTTCTTCAGTCCCTCCTCTGCTCACCTCCCCGCTGTCTCAGTGTTCTGGCATGTTTGTGTAGGATGCCAGGTACCTGATGGCCATCAGCGGCAGCGCCGAGTCTCCCTCTTGATCCGGGGGGTGCTCACGCTGCTCTGCTCCTTACAGCGGCGCATGTTCTCTTCCTCCGGGCTCCCAGTCAGCCTGCCCTCCGGCCCAGGCCGCATGGTTCCTGGAGCAGAGAGGAGGTGGAGGAATCGAGGTTCTGGGAGCGCCGGGGTGGCCGCGCTCGCTACTGTCCGCCTCTTCGGTGCTCAGGGAGGGGGTGGAGCTCTTCTCCCTCTGAATTTTACATCCAACAGCCCTCCTCGATGGCCACCTTCCCCGAATCCCCGCCGCTGTTTGCTGCCACGCTCCCGCTGCCGCCGAACTGCATAAAAAAACGGCCCACAAAAAAAAAAAAATTTTTTTTTTTAAACGGCCCACTGAGCTATCGGCCCACCGGGAAACTCCCGGTAGTCCCTATGGCCAGTCCATCCCTGCCTACAAGTGAGAGGTGGAGCCACCTATAGTGTGCGAGGAGGTACAAGAGCTGGCTGGGTGCTTACGCTTAATACAGCAACAAAAGTAAGACATGTGGAAGAGGGTGAAGCTTTTAAGGGGGGGGGATAGGGGCAGTGTGTGTGTGGCGGGGGGGTGAATTTGCATGCAGAGGTCAGAGATAAAGAAGAGTGAAAGTGAGATGTGGATGGGGAATGCAGAGGTAAGTCTCTGTGGAAGAAGGTTGAACTCTACACTCTGTGTGTAGCGTACTCCTGAACTCTGCATGTAACCCCCCCAACTCTGTACGTAATGCACTCCTGGTATTCAATGCCCCTTTAGGACCCACCCACTGTTATTGAAATGTAACCACACCCACTATTTGATGCGGTTTGAAGGGTGTGTGTGTGGGGGGGTTCGTAGTTGAGTTCCGCCATCAATTTTGTAAGAAAAAAGTCCTAGGTGTATATAAATAAATACATGTAGAATGGGAGAAAAAAGAGAAGGGACGAGAAGAGAAGAGATAAGAAGGGAAGAGAACAGGTATGTAGAGGTGCGCCCCACCTCCTCATTCGTCCCTCTGGCTCAGCTTACAACATTATTCATTATTCCTATGGGATATAAATGTATTAATGGGTCCCGTATCTTTTCCAATAAAGGCCTTTTGTAATTCAGAGTGGCTGATAATTCAACATTTATTATTATCCACAATAGTTTTGCGTTTATCAGTGTGAACGGGGTGGACGAAGACCTCCATGATCTGGAGATTGCTATCCCAGCAGCTAGGAATATTAAGGAGATCATTTTTTGGTATGTCTCAGTGCCTCCTCTACTGGTTGACCTAATAAAGCTTGCCAGGGGGATTCTCAAGGTTGGTCTGAGTATATAAAGGATATGCCCAAATCCAAAATCATTTGGCTCTCGGGCATGTCCACCATATATGATATTCTGTGCCTGCCTGGCAACATCTCCTGAAGCACTTAAAGAGGTTGTAAACCTTCACATATATCCAGTGCAGTGACTGGCCTCAGGTGATACACAGAGATGAAACAAATCCTCCTATATAAGTTGTACCATTTTATCTACAGTTGTCTTTCCCCTACATCGATACATCCATCCTGCTGCAGAGTTGTGCTGCTTCTCCATCTCCTATTCATGACTGGAGCAAACCTTTAAATCATATCTATGGTCAAAATGTAAAATCATATATTCAGTTTCACATTGTATGTCAATTATTTCTAGCCTACTTATATTAATCTGACGATCTTGAAGTTTGTAAACTTACTTTGTGAAGATCCCCACGCCATTACTTCCTTAAATTCTGTGACACATAGTCACTATGCCCTGTGAGAAGGTGCTGCTATGTCACACCTTTCACAGAGCCTTTTCCCTCAAGAATTTGATGGTATTTTGCCCCATCCAATTTTCCTTCTGATGAAATTTGATGGTATTTTGCCCCATCCAAAGTGCTCCAGTCCCGGCTGCAGAGAAACACCCCCATAACAAGAATATTACCACCTCCATGCTTTACTGTAGGAATGGTGTTATGTGGATGGTGAGCTGTATTGGATTTCCACCAGACATATGGTTTGGTGTTGAGGCCAAATAATAAAATTTTAGTCTCATTTGACCAGAACACCTTTTTCCATGTGGCCTCAGAATCTTCACGGTGCGTTTTGGCAAAGCTCAGTAGTGACTGCATGTGGCCTTTCTTAGATTGTAAGCTCGCAGGAGCTGGGCCCTCCGAACCCTCTTGTATTGAATTGCATTGTTGCTGCATTGTCTCCCTTTATATTGTAAAGCGCTGTGCAAACTGTTGGTGCTATATAAATTCTGTATAATAATAATCTGTGCCATGTGATCAGCTGTGGCCAATCACAACTAATCGCGACCTTAATGAATCAATTTCATTTAGTAAAATGCTTGCTAAGGCCGGTTTCACACTGGGGCGGTGGGTGCGGTGGCGGTATAGCGGCGCTATTTTTAGCGGCGCTATACCGTCGGGATTGCAGAGGTATTCGGGCGCTAGCGGTGCGGTTTTAACCCCCGCTAGCGGCCGAAAAAGGGTTAATACCACCCGCAAACCGCGGCTACAGCCGCGGTTTGCGGGCGGTATTACCGCGGTATCCCATTCATTTCAATGGGAAGGAGCGGTGTAGGAGCGGTAAACACACCGCTCCTCTCACCGCTCCAAAGATGCGGCTAGCAGGACTTTTTTTTAAGCCCTGTTAGCGCACCGCTCCAGTGTGAAAGCCCTCGGGGCTTTCACATTGGAGAGACAGGAGCCGCTGTTTAGGCTTGGTTTGCAGGCGCTATTTTTAGCAAAATAGCTCCTGCAAACCGCCCCAGTGTGAAAGGGGTCTTATAGCAATGATATTCACTGCTATAAGCAAACATAATGTGTAGAAAAAATAAATAAAAATGCTGATCGCTTCCCCAGAGTAGTACAGTGTTACTATGGTAACATTATATTGCTCTGGTCAAAGTGTGTTTAAAAAAAAAAAATCGTAAAAAACAAAAAGAAAAAAATATATCATTTAAAATATTTTATATATATATATATATATATATATATATACTCGAGTATAAGCCGAGGCACCTAATTTTACCACAAAAAAACTGGGAAAACATATTGACTCGAGTATAAGCCTAGGATGTCCATCTGCACGCCTCACTGTGTCCATGTGCATGCCTCACTGTGCCCATGACTAGACTGACGTTCTCCCCGGCCGTAGGTCCCTTAGACAAAAAAACTTTGTACACTTATTGAAAAGAAATGGGGCTATATGTGTGCTAAGGTACCGGGTCCCCAAATTCACCGGAGAAATTACCGTTTAACATGGGAGTCTATGGAAGGGGTGCCCGGCTTTGAAAAATCGGTGCTCCCCGGCCGTAGGTTCCCCGGACAACAAACTTTGCACACTTGTAGAGGAAGAGTGGGGCTATATGTGTGCCCAGTACCGTGTCCCCAAAGTCTGGGAAATCAGGCGCACAAAAGGTGACTCTAGTATAAGCCGAGGGGGGCATTTTCAGCACAAAAAAAATGTGCTGAAAAACTCGTCTTATACTCGAGTATATACGGTACACTGATTTGGGTTATTTTCACCAAAGAAATGTAGCAGTATACATGTTGGTCTACATTTATGGAGAGCAATTATTTATTTGCAAAATGTTATAACAGAAACAAAGAAAAACTTGTTATTTTTTTACCCCAAAATTTTTTCTTTTTTGTTCATTTAGCAAAAAAAAAAACCTGTGGTGATTGAATACCACCAAAAGAAAGCTCTGTGTGAACAAAATAATTAAACATGAGTTTGGGTACAGTGTCATTCATAAGCCTCGTACACACGATCGGATTTCCATCGGACAAATCCGTGGAATTTTATGCGAAGGGCGTTGGCCGTGAACTTGTTCTGCATACAGACGGCAGAACTTTTTCAGCCAACATACACAAAACTACGTGTAGTTTCAGCTCTTTAGCGCCACCCTTTGGGCAACTTCTGCTAGTGTTGTCTTATGGTTAGCATTGCTTCTGAGCATGCGTGTTCGTACTTTGGATTTTTTTTTCAATGGACTTGTGTACACACACGATCGGATAATCCGACAACACACATTTGTTGTCGGAAAATTTGAAAGCATGCTATCCAACATTTGTTGTCGGAAATTCTGGACAACAATTGTCCGATGGAGCGTACAAATGGACGGATTATCCGACACATGTCGGAAAATCAGATCGTGTGTACGAGGCTAAAGTGTGACAGCGCTAAAAGCTGAAAATTGGCCTGGGCAGGAAGGGGGTAACAGTGCCCGGTATTAAAGAGGTTAATACCACCCTGAATCTGCAGCCTGCAGTTAAATCGAATTTATTTGCCACAAAGACATAACATGCTTTTGCTTATTTTAATGTGACTTGAAAAAGGGATGCATATATGCAATATTCATTGTACTTTATTTTTTATGTTGGATATTTGACTCCACGGTATCGATAGCGCGAGCTGATTCACCGTTAAATAGAACAAAAGTTTGTATCTCTTGCGGCTTCCAGAGAAAACATAATGTATCCACTTACATTTAACATGCATTAGACCGAGGGCTTGTGTTGGACCAATCTACCATTGTTTGAATTAGAATACATTACTCCACTTTGTTTGTACTGGTTCGCACAAATATATTCCATGGGAAAAATTAGATTGGCACGGCGTTTCAGGCGTTCTGCTGGCCAGTAATCTATTCCACATATCAGAACATATCTGATTCAGAATTAATTCCATTTTGTCAATAAAAGAAGTCACTTTTCTGTTTGCAGAAGGGTTTACAGAATCAGTTGTCTTCACGGTAATGTACTGGTCCAGCGCAAATTCACTGGAAGGTCTTATCAAGGACATTCACCGTACCCAACAATCCTCTAATTCTATGAATCTGGACAATAGCTACTCGGAGCAATATTATGTTTTCTTATTTGTTCATAGTTCTATAGTTCTCTAACTAATCAAGAGACTGGTGGCCATTTGCATTTAAAGTTAAATCCCAATTCAAACAGCTAAGTGCACATGTGAGATATACACTCCCCGGCCACTTTATTAGGTACACCTGTTCAATTGCTTGGTAACACAAATTGCTAATCAGCCAATCACATGTCAGCAACTCAATATTTAAGCATCAAGACGTGGTGAAGACAAGTTGCTGAAGTTCAAACCGACCATCAGAATGGGAAAAAAAGGAGATTTAAGTGGGTTTGAATGTAGCATGGTTGTTGGTGTCAGAAGGGCTGATCTGAGTATTTAAAAAAAAATGCTGATCTACTGGGATTTTCACACACAACCATCTCTCGGGTTTACAGAGAATGGTGGGGAAAAGAGAAAATATCCAGTGAGCGGCAGTTGCCTTGTTGATGTCAGAAGAGACTGGTTTGAGATGATAGAAAGGCAACAGTAATTTAAATAACCACTCGTTACAACTAGGGTTGCTACCTCATCCCTTTAAACCCGAACACATAAGAATTACACAGGTTCTGAGGGTAATTTAATGCAGGTAAGGCACCAAGTGAGTTTAATTACCACCTTAATCGGCCACAGAACCTGTGTAATTAATATGTGTTCGGGCTTAAAGGGATGAGGTGGCAACGCTAGTTACAACCATCTCTGAACGCACAACACATCCAACCTTGAATGAGATGGGCTACAGCAGCAGAAGACCACACTGGGTGCCACTTAGGGTTGCCACCTCATCCCTTTAAACCCAAACACATATGAATTGCACAGGTTCTGAGGCTAATTAAAGGCAGATAAGGCAACAAGTGAGTTTAATTACCACCTTAATCAGCCACAGAATCTGTGTAAATCATATGTGTTCGGGTTTAAAGGGATGAGGTGGCAACTCTAGTGCCACTTCTGTCAGCTAAGAACAGGAAACTGAGGCTACAATTCACACAGGATTAAAATTGGACAATAGAAGTGTAGAACACCCCCGTATGAGCTGCTGGTTTAAATTTGGGCCTTGCACGTTACCTCACTGTTTGTTGTCTAGGGGATGGGAGTCTATAGAAAGTTCAATGTCCACACAAGTTATGAATCCTTTTCGTCAGGCTTTATTTCCAAACAAACTTGCATAGGTAGAAGGATGGAAGGTTAGGGGAAGGTTCAGGCACACACAGTAGATCACTGGGGAAACTTCTAAGCTTCAAAGTCACACCCACCACTCTCCTTCAAGTGTCTATTGCTCACCCGGATAGGCCCCTCTCACTTGGCCTAGCAGCCGGGATGACGCACAAGCAAATAAAGAAATAACAGTCTCTGCCACAGACCTTTGGGACGATTAAGATGAACTGTTCAATGATCCTCTGCCACAGGATTTTAGTACCCGGAGATCCAGCCTTACAGTTTAGAGCCTTTAAGCCAACCCAGCACACTGTAAGGTAACATTAGCTAAGGTGCATCCTCCAATAGGGTCACCAGGCCTTCCTCAAGATACCAGCCTTCCACTTGGTCCTCTCCAGGACAGGTCCTCCCCTGGTTTCCTCCATTGAGTGGCTTCCTCCCGCAGGACAGACAGCACAGGATCACCTTCAAAGTGTAGGCCCCAATTAGGACTACTGGACCTACTTGGTAGAGATGCAGCCTCGGGCCAACATGACTCCGAGGCTGAAATTCCAGCATCACATACCTCGAGCCAGGAGGGCCACGAGGCGAGAAGAGCCCCGAGAAATGGCGTCTGCCCCTTTAGTACTCTTCCCCAGCATGCTCAGTGGGGAGACCACTCCCACCGAGCTGTTCCCAGGCAAAAATACCCAATACACTTTGGCCTGCTTGTGTTCCAACATTGGCCTGGGGTGGTAACGCCACCTACAGGCAAACAATGGGAAGTCCTTCCAAACACAGCCATAGCCGGAACAGAGGCCGATTTAGCCGTAATCATTACAAGTCTGAGCTAACTACCAGCTCAGACACCCACTAAATTTAACATAGCGCCTGATCATCAGGAGCAGGGCGCTACAGAAGATTGGAAAAACGCTGCCTTGTCTGATGAGTCTCGATTTCAGCTGCAACATTTAGATGGTCGGGTCAGAATTTGGCGTAACCAACATGAAAGCATGGATCCATCCTGCCTTGTATCACCTTTCCAGACTGGTGGTGGTGGTGTAATGGTTTGGGGGATATTTTCTTGCCACACTTTGGGCCCCTTAGTACCTATTGAGCATGGCTTAAATGCCACGGCCTACCTGAGTGTTGTTGCTGACCATGTCCATCCCTTTATAACTACAGTGTCCCCATCTTCTGATGGCTCTTTCCAGCAGGATAATGCCCCATGTCACAAAGCTCCAATCATCTCACCACTGGACAATGAGGTCACTGTACTCCAATGGCCTCCACAGATCTCAATCGAGTAGAGCACCTTTGGGATGTGGTGGAACTGGAGATTATCATCATGGATGTGCAGCTGACAAATCTGCAGCAACTGCGTGATGCTATCATGTCACTATAAACCAAAATCTGAGGAATGTGTCCAACACCTTGTTGAATCTATGCCACGAAGAATGAAGGCAAAAGGGGGTTCAACCCGCTACTAGCAAGGTGTACCCAATAAAGTGGCCGGTGAGTGTATTTATGTCCATCAAGGGATTTTTTGTTATGTTTGAGCAGTCTTGAATGGGGTCTCCCTAAAAATACACAAATGGCTCTTAGTCAGGCATGCAGCCTGGCTGGCCAAGAAAGAGGTAGGAAGTGAATATGAAGCACCACCCTCACGAACCATAGCAAGCTACGTGCCTTGAACATTTGGAAAGGTACCTTGCAAAGGATGGGGGGGTTCTGTTCTGTTTCAATCGTTTTTATTAACGTCTGCAGATGTACAATGAACAGAGAGGTAGAACATTTCACACAGGCTTGTACAAAAGTTGCAATGCAAAGATTGTTCATCATTTTACATCGGCGGTCAGCAAAGGGTACCAAGGGTTACAGAAATGTTATATAACCTCAACTAGGCCATGGAGCCACCCTCATACCAAAAAAGAATGAGCAGTGGGAATGTGCATTCGGGGTGACACATGTAATGAGCGAGGGGTAAGCCCCCGGAAAGATTCAGTAGGTATAAAGAGGGGCACATGCTGTCTCAGGGCCTATAGCACCCTGCGAGAAAGGGGGCCGAAAGGATATAGATGTGGAGCAATAAGCCCTGTGGATTAACATGTTATAATGTCAAAGGCTTAAAGTGATTCTATTTATTTATTTTTTTAACCACTTGCAGTCTGCCTCAAGCACATATACGTCAGCAGAATGGCAGGGGCAGGCAAAGCAACGTACAGGTACGTTGCTTTAAATCTGCCACCTAGCGGGCACCGCCAGCAGTGCATGCCCGCCGCAAGCCCCGTGACCGTGCCCGCGGGACCCGCGGACTCAATGTCTGCCGGTGTCCCGCAATCGTGTCACGAAGCGGCAGAACGGGGAGATGCCTGTGTAAACAAGAGATTTCCCTGTTCTGCCTAGTGACAGGACACTGATCTACTGCTCCCTGTCATCAGGAGCAGTGATCTCTGTCTTGTCACTTGTAGCCACGCCCCCACACAGTTAGAATCACTACATAGGACACACTTAACCCCTTCCCCGCCCCCTAGTGGTTAACCCTTCACTGCCAGTGTCATTTTCACAGTAATCAGTGCATTTTTAAAGCACTGATCGCTGTGAAAATGACAATGGTCCCAAAAATGTGTCCGCCATAATGTCGCAGTCATGAAAAAAAAACGCAGATCGCCGCCATTACTAGTAAGAATTTTTTTTTTTTTTTTTTTTTTTTTTTTTTATAAAAATGCCATAAAACTATCCCCTATTTTGTAGACGCTATAACTTTTGCGCAAACCAATCAATAAACACTTTTTTTTACCGAAAATATGTAGAAGAATACATATCAGGATAAACTGAGGGAAAAAAATGTTTTTTTATATATTTTTTGGGGATATTTATTATAGCAAAAAGTAAAAAATATTGAATCTTTTTCAAAATTGTCGCTCTATTTTTCTTTATAGCGCAAAAAATAAAAACCGCAGAGGTGATAAAATACCACCAAAAGAAATCTCTATTTGTGGGAAAAAAAGGATGTCAATTTTGTATGGGAGCCACGTCGCACGACCGCGCAATTGTTAGTTAAAGCGACGCAGTGCCGAATCGCAAAAAGTGGCCTGGTCCTTTAGCTGCAAAATGGTTTGGGGCTTATGCCGCGTACACACGGCCGTTTTTCTCGGCGAGAAAAACTAAATTTTTCCCATTCGACGAGAAAAACGATCGTCTGTGGGCTTTCTGTCGTTTTTTTAGACGAGAAAAACGGCATTAAAAACGACGAGAAAAATTAGAACATGTTTTTCTCGTCGTTTTTTTCGACATGTTTTCCGCGGCAGTGTTTCCCATAGGGAAACACTGCCGCGGAGCGCACAGACGGTCGTTTTTCTCGTCAAGAGAAAAACTGACGTGAAAAACGACCGTGTGTGGGGAACAAGCTGTTCCCCCGTTTTAAATGACATTATTCACGGCGTTTTTTTAACCGCCGTGAATAATGATCGTGTGTACGCGGCATTACAGTAAGTGGTTAACTAACAAATATGTCATACTAAAGCCCCATACACACGATCTGACTTTTTGACAAACTTCAAAATGAGCAGGTTTTCAAAAAAATCTGACCGTGTGTACGCTCCATCGGACAAACTTTTTCGGTTTTCATCGGACAAATGTTCACTCTGCAAACGGACAAACTTTTCGGCAACAAAAGTCCTACGCTGCAAAGTCCTATCGTGTGTACAGAAATCCATCGGACTTTAGTCCGAAGTACAAACACGCATGCTCAGAAGCAAGGACCAGCCGGAAGCGCTCTGTCTTGTAAATATAGCGTCCATAATAGAGATATCACATTTGTGACACGGCAAGTTATGAAATCTCGAAATGCAGCGCACATTCTCTTCTTCTTTAATAATGGGATAATACATAGAAATGACAAACGTATTTACAAAGGATTTGTGTTCTAGTGAAAGTGAAAATCGCAAATCAACACTGACCAATCTTCTACTAACTCGAGATTAGCAGAAGGAGCCCAAAGGGTGACGCCGGAGAGTTGAACTTCCTCTTTTGAAGTGTCGTCAGTACGTTGAAACATCACTACGTTTGTGTTTGTTCCCAAAAAAGTCAGAGCGTGTGTATGCTATGGGTGTTCCCGTCCAACTCCCTTCGGACAGAAATCCACGGAAAAGTTTGTTTGAAGTCTGATCGTGTGTATGAGGCTTTACTGTACCTGAACAGAGCAGCCCTGATCCTCTTTTTTTTTGTTCCTAGCTGGCGCTTCCGGCTTCTCCCCCCTGCCGAGTGCCCCCAATAGCATGCCTCTAGCTATAGGGGCACTCGAGCAGGCTCACTCCCGAGCTACACGCCTGTGAATGGACATTGTCCATTTAAACACAGAACGCAGCTCTGTCCCACCGCCTGCTGTCTCCTCATCGGCTCACTGGCTGTGAGTGATAGCAGCAGGAGCCAATGGCTCCCACTGCTGTGTGAGACAATGAGAAGAGAGAGACCCCAGAGAGCCACTGCTCTCATGCACTGCGTTGGATCGAGATGGGGCTATGGTAAGTATGGGGGGTATGTGTATCTAGAAGTTTTTTTTTTACCGTAATGCAAAGAATGCATGAGAGCAGAAGGTACTAAGGAGAAGAAGAAAGAGAGAAGAGGGGAGAGAAGAGAATAAAAAAAAAAAAAGGGGGGGGGGAGGGGGGTAATAAGAGACGGGTTGGAGCAGGACTGGAGAGGATCCCATCCCCAGGGCAACAGCCTCCCTTTTTCAAGGCAGCTTGTTCCCATGTTGATGGGGACAAGAACCTCATCCCCACATCCTGCCCCCCAAAAAAGGGATGTGGGGGTCTGTGGGAAGGGGTCTTATCAGAAACACAACAGCCCAGTGTGGGAGATCACTGTACTAACGTTGGATTGTTAGTACAGTGACTTAGACTGGAGCTGACAGTTTTTAATTTTTTTTCATTCAACCTGATTTGTTGAAAGAAAAAAAAAACTATTATGCCTTGTACACACGATCGGATTTCCGATGGAATAAAAACCGATGGACTTGTTTCATCGGAAATTCCGATCAGGCCCCATCGGACTTTTTTCCATCGGAGTAAAAAAATAGAACATGTTTTAAATTTTTCCGATGGGAAATTCCGAACATCTGTGTGGAAGTCCATTGGAGAAAAATCCACGCATGCTCAGAATCAAGTCGATGCATGCTCGGAAGCATTGAACTTAATTTTTCTCGGCTCGTCATTGTGTCTTACGTCACCGCGTTTTGGACAGTCGGAATTTAGTCTGACAGTGTGTATGCAAGACTTATGGAAGTCAGCTTCATCGGAATTCCGACGGAAAATTCCATCGGATTTTATTCCATCGGAAATCCGATCGTGTGTACAAAGCATAAGTGTGTACCCGGCTTTAGGCTGTGCTAAAAGAGTATAGAGAAAAAAAAATGTTAAATCATCAGCTCTCACATGGGGTTCAAACAGAACATATATTCACTCTAATAGGTCCCTTTTCTACCATTATATTATCATAAAATAATAATTCAGATGTTTAACCCCTTGACACCTGCTCCCGCTGGCCCTTTGGGGTTCTGAAAGATAGAAGGCAGAGTTTCTGATTACGGTAAGTGGCCACAGAGATTGGCTGGTCACATGATTGGGAGCCCTGGTCACCCACCTGCTGATAATAAACGGTGCTTCATTTAGCATGATTTCGGCAAAGACCAGTGGAGTCAGCTGACTCATATATGCCGGCGTTGGGGCCCACATGCTGTGCTGATGCATATGTGCATTATGCTGGTGGGAAGAGATTAAAGTGCATATTTCAGTGGTGGGAGGATGTTCTGCTTTTATCTTCGAGTACTTTGTGGTAAAAGAAGGGAAACAAAAAATCCTGTAGTATATTAATGTGCTTTTACTAAAGTAGAATGTTGCATATACAAACTACTTACACTTTTTGAAAAAAAAAATACATATAAATATATATGGTTTGGGGGCTCTAAGTAATTTTATAGCAAAAAATACAGATTTTTAACTTGTAAGCAACAAGTGTCAGAAAAAGGCTTAGGCATGAAGGGGTTAAAGTCTTTAGATGCGTATTCCAGTGGTGGGAGGGGAAAACTCTCTTGACACGTTTTGCTAATTTTTGCTTCCTAAGAAGATAGAGAGAAGATTGTATGGTGATATTACCCCAAAAATAAAAAATATAAATAACGCTAGAGGTCTTATTTGCTTCCTATTCAGGGCCGTTTGAAGGAATTTGGGGGCCCCGAGCACAATGGACAGCAAATTTTTAAGTTGAGAAGCAGGGGGTGTGGGGGTGCTACCGCGGGACTTGGACACCAAGTTGTTGAGCGGGGGGTGGCTATCGCGGGACATTGACGCCATTCGCGGGAGGGGGGGGGCGCCGATCACACGATAATACAGTGGATATGCGGGGGGGAATGTCTTACCTCCTCCTCCCGTGCTGCCTCCTCGAGTCCTCTGGCTCCTCTTTCTGCTGTGCTGCCCTCTGCTGGGGCCCCAGGACAGCTTGGGGCCCCAAGCAGCTGGTTTGCCTGTCCTGTTCCGACGCCCCTGTTCCTATTCATGCCTAACAATGGGCTCACACTGGCCCATTAGATAAAATCCCAAGACAAAGTTTAGCGGTTCTCCTGGCACAAGCCCTTTAATACCATTCATGAGAATATTCTATAGAATTTCTGAGCCATACCTGCATAACCTGTACTCTCATCGATACTAATAAGGTCTTGTTTTTACTGGAATCATTATCGCAGTCAGTGTTACAGGAGTTAATCTCAAGGCAAGCGTGAGCTTTAGGAGAAAAGTGACGGAAAATAATTGCCCTTCTTCCAAGAAAATGTCTAAGTTTATATATTGCGATCAGCAAGGTCATTTATATAATATATGTACTGCAATATTCCATATAACTGAATTATTTACACTGCTGCTGTTTTTCTTGGTTAGAGGGACTCGGCGCCCCGTTCACAGATACCTTCTCTAATGGGAGTAAAATAGGATTTAGCACGTACTGAATAATGTTTCTGTCTGCTTTATACTATAGATAAATTGGAGGAATTGACACATAAAGCTTCAGTTACAGTTTCATTCCATTGCCCTTTGAAAAGTAGCACAAGAGATGGTTGGAGACGCATAGCTGTGCCTTCGCTTAAACTCACTGGAAATCTAACACCCCATTCAGCATGGCATTTGTTTTTAGGGATTTAAAGTTAAACTATTGAGCAAAAAATTAAAAAAGAAAGAAAGAAAAAGAAAAAGTGAGGTAGGGTTAGATTTTCGTTTCTCTTTATATTTGTCTTGGTGAATAGGGATGAGCTTAGTTTCGGCTTTGGTTCAGTCCAAAACCATGTTTAGCCAAATCCAGAAGGAAGCTGTTGGTGCCAGACCAATCAATTTTGGTTGCAGCATTCCTCAACCCCACGGCTGCATGTCCACAATGGGCCACGGATGCTCAGATATCATTGACCTAATATGGCCACATGGCATCATTAGGTCAATGACATTAAATTAATATGGTTACATGCCTTTATTTGGTCAATTACATTTACCTAATATGGCCAGTTGGCCACAAGGATTTTTTTTTTATTATTATTTTTTTTAGTTATTCATTATACATAGGATGGTCATTCCATTTGATCTGATACATCAATTAGTTAACACAACAAAAATGTATACACGTTCTAATATCTAGCATCATTCCAGATTGATATACCTATACTGTCCCATACAGGGACTCATCAAGACCTAGACTTTAATTAAAAGGGTCCATACTCTGAGTTCCTTCCATCTTTCCCATCCTAACCATACAAATAAGACCTTTTCCTTTAACCACCTTAATAGCAAAAAATAAGAAGGGGAAGAGAAAAAACAAACAAAAAAAAAAACCTCCGAAATCTATATATATAGAACCGCAGGCAAGATTAAGTTAATGGAGGATCCGCCGAACCTCTAACGCAGCCTTTCTCAACCTTTTCAACACAGAGGAACCCAGTGGCGGCTGGTGCTCAAATTTTTTGGGGGGGCACAAACAAACTGAAAAAAAATAAAAAATCATCAATTGCCGCCACTGTGCCCATTAAACGCAGCCACTGTGCCCAAACGCCACTAGTTTGTCCCCAAATGCAGCCAGTTTCTCCCCCATATGCAGCCAGTTTCTCCCCCATATGCAGCCAGTTTCTCCCCCATATGCAGCCAGTTTCTCCCCCATAATACAGCCAGTTTCTCCCCCATAATACAGCCAGTTTCTCCCCCATATGCAGCCAGTTTCTCCCCCATAATACAGCCAGTTTCTCCCCATATGCAGCCAGTTTCTCCCCCATATGCAGCCAGTTTCTCCCCCATAATACAGCCAGTTTCTCCCCCATATGCAGCCAGTTTCTCCCCATAATACAGCCAGTTTCTCCCCCATAATGCAGCCAGTTTCTCCCCCATAATGCAGCCAGTTTCTCCCCCATAATGCAGCCAGTTTCTCCCCCATATGCAGCCAGTTTCTCCCCCATAATGCAGCCAGTTTCTCCCCCATAATACAGCCAGTTTCTCCCCCATAATACTGCCAGTTTCTCCCCCATATGCAGCCAGTTTCTCCCCCATAATACAGCCAGTTTCGCCCCCATATGCAGCCAGTTTCTCCCCCATAATACAGCCAGTTTCTCCCCCATATGCAGCCAGTTTCTCCCCCATAATACAGCCAGTTTCTCCCCCATATACAGCCAGTTTCTCCCCCATAATACAGCCAGTTTCTCCCCCATATGCAGCCAGTTTCTCCCCCATAATACAGCCAGTTTCTCCCCCATATACAGCCAGTTTCTCCCCCATAATACAGCCAGTTTCTCCCCCATATGCAGCCAATTTCTCCCCCATAATACAGCCAGTTTCTCCCCCATAATACAGCCAGTTTCTCCCCCATATGCAGACAGTTTCTCCCCCATATGCAGACAGTTTCTCCCCCATAATACAGCCAGTTTCTCCCCCATAATGCAGACAGTTTCTCCCCCATAATGCAGCCAGTTTCTCCCCCATATGCAGCCAGTTTCTCCCCCATATGCAGCCAGTTTCTCCCTCATAATACAGCCAGTTTCTCCCCCATATACAGCCAGTTTCTCCCCCATAATACAGCCAGTTTCTCCCCCATATGCAGCCAGTTTCTCCCCCATAATACAGCCAGTTTCTCCCCCATAATACAGCCAGTTTCTCCCCCATAATGCAGCCAGTTTCTCCCCCATATGCAGCCAGTTTCTCCCCCATATGCAGCCAGTTTCTCCCCCATATGCAGCCAGTTTCTCCCCCATAATGCAGCCAGTTTCTCACCCATAATACAGCCAGTTTCTCCCCCATAATACAGCCAGTTTCTCCCCCATAATACAGCCAGTTTGTCCCCCATATGCAGCCAGTTTCTCCCCCATAATACAGCCAGTTTCTCCCCCATAATGCAGCCAGTTTCTCCCCCATAATACAGCCAGTTTCTCCCCCATATGCAGCCAGTTTCTCCCCAATAATACAGCCAGTTTCTCCCCCATATGCAGCCAGTTTCTCCCCCATAATACAGCCAGTTTCTCCCCCATATGCAGCCAGTTTCTCCCCCATAATACAGCCAGTTTCTCCCCCATATACAGCCAGTTTCTCCCCCATAATACAGCCAGTTTCTCCCCCATATGCAGCCAGTTTCTCCCCCATAATACAGCCAGTTTCTCCCCCATAATACAGCCAGTTTCTCCCCCATAATACAGCCAGTTTCTCCCCCATAATGCAGCCAGTTTCTCCCCCATATGCAGCCAGTTTCTCCCCCATATGCAGCCAGTTTCTCCCCCATAATACAGCCAGTTTCTCCCCCATATGCAGCCAGTTTCTCCCCCATAATACAGCCAGTTTCTCCCCCATAATACAGCCAGTTTCTCCCCCATATGCAGCCAGTTTCTCCCCCATAATACAGCCAGTTTCTCCCCCATAATACAGCCAGTTTGTCCCCATATGCAGCCAGTTTGTCCCCCATATGCAGCCAGTTTGTCCCCCATATGCAGCCAGTTTGTCCCCCATAATACAGCCAGTTTGTCCCCCATAATACAGCCAGTTTCTCCCCCATAATACAGCCAGTTTCTCCCCCATAATACAGCCAGTTTCTCCCCCATAATACAGCCAGTTTCTCCCCCATATACAGCCAGTTTCTCCCCCATAATACAGCCAGTTTCTCCCCCATATGCAGCCAGTTTCTCCCCCATAATACAGCCAGTTTCTCCCCCATATGCAGCCAGTTTCTCCCCCATAATACAGCCAGTTTCTCCCCCATATGCAGCCAGTTTCTCCTCCATAATACAGCCAGTTTCTCCCCCATATGCAGCCAGTTTCTCCCCCATATGCAGCCAGTTTCTCCCCCATAATACAGCCAATTTCTCCCCCATATGCAGCCAGTTTGTCCCCAATATGCAGCCAGTTTGTCCCCCATAATACAGCCAGTTTGTCCCCCATATACAGCCAGTTTCTCCCCCATATACAGCCAGTTTGTCCCCCCAGCCCTGCACTTACCTTCCTCGAGTCAGCGCCGTCCTTCTTCCGTCCCCGATGTCTTCTCCTGCCCTCGATGTCACTTCAGCCAATCAGGTTACCGGTAACCAGACCCGGTGAACCTGATTGGCCAGGGAACGCACCCCTGTGCATCCTCTCATTAGATATTTAGAAGCCGATTACAGCCCTCAGGCTGTAGTCGGGAAGCCTATCAGAGCCTGCTGGCTCTGATAGGCACTTCTAAAGGCCAATCAGATGCTGTGATTCAGATGGCCGGCGCTCAAGGGGCTGGCCATCTGAATAGTGGGCGGCAGCAATACATAGGTTCATGCAATGCATGAACCTATGTATTGTTGTGAGTGACGGCCGGGCGCAGAAGCAAGCGATAGCGGCGCTTCTGCGCCCACTATGGTTGCGCCGCCATGTGTGAAAAAAAGACATTAAAAAAAAAAACTCTTAAAGGGCCCGTTTTTTTTTGGTGACGACAGGAGGGGAGGGGGGGCGGTGCCCGGGCGCCCCCTATGGACGGGCCGCCACTGGTGGAACCATTGATATAGCTTTCTGGTCTCAGGGAACCCCTGCTAAACATTACTATATCTACAACTCATGATACATTAGTGTGATGGTCAGTGGGAAGAATGTTCCTTACACTTGTGGACACTGGGAAGAATTACCCTCTTAGAAATAGCTAAAAATATCAATGGTGGCAGTGGGAACTTATTTTTGGAGGCAGAAATTGCCAATTTCTCAAGGAACCCCTAGCAACCACTGGAGGAACCCTAGTGTTCCATGGAACCCTGGTTGAGAAACCATCCTCTAATGCAATATCAAGTCAGTCGATACAAATAGGATCTTTCCTTCTTCCGATGATTTAAATATATTCCACCAAACCCACGTTTGAGAGTAAATCTCATATCTCTTTTGTCCTAGTAATACCAGCTCTTCCATCTTATTTACCTCTTCAATTCTTATAAGTCATGAGGATATTGTCGGAGGTCTCGTTTCTCTCCAACATTGTGCTATACACGATCTAGCAGCATTAAAGAGATGACGTATATTTTCCCCGATATACTAGATACATGTAGCAAAAATAGAGCTGGGTCTACAGGGAGAATGTTTATCCAAATCCAGAAGGAAGCTGTTGGTGCCAGACCAATCAATTTTGGTTGCAGCATTCCTCAACCCCACAGCTGCATGTCCACAATAGGCCACGGATGCTCAGATATCATTGACCTAATATGGCCACATGGCATTATTAGGTCAATTACATTTACCTAATATGGCCGCAAGGCTTTTTTAGGTCAATGATCTTGACCTAATACAGACATTTGGCCTCATTAGGTCAATGACATTGACATAATATGGACATATGGCCTTATTAGGGTAATGACATTGACCTAATATGGCCGCAAGGCCATATTAGGTCAATGATGTTATGAGCATCCTTGTCCCTTTGGATACATGAAGCTGTGGGGTGGGAAATGCCTTGGCCGCAATTGATTGTCCCGACACCAAGAACTTTCTTCTGGGTTTGAATTAGCATAGGTTCAGACCAAATTTAAGCTTATCCCTGCTGGTGGCCATTGTCACTGGGACTGAACATGATGGGGAAATTTAACATTGTGAGTTGGCACCAAAACAGAAATATATGCTAAATCTTCTAATGGGGACACCTGTTCCTGTGATAACCATCCAAGAGAGCATTTCCCTTTCTTTGGAGAACTTTCCTCTTGTGTCTTTAAGAAAATCTCCCCAGTGGGACACAGACAACAAAACAAAAAACTTGCTGTGGTTATAACTTTTTCCCACTCTAAAGCCAAACAAATACAACATTATGGCTTTAAATATACTTTATAGCTCTCTAAATCATATCTAAAGCTAACACCTAGTACAGGTTTAGAAAGAGTTGGAAATAGTAAAAACCCCTGGCAAACTTTTGTTTTGTTGTCACTCACCCTAAATATTACTATTATTTATTATTATTGTAGCGATACCCCCTAGAGGGCTGCTGATTTAAATTTGGGTCCTGCCGTTACCCCACCTTGCACTGTCCCAGTACTATGAGTCTATGATAGGAGATGTCAAACAGATGTGAGCGCCAGTCACTTCAGTCTTTTTCCCAATGCTTTAATAGTAAAATTTGAAGTAGCAAACAGCTTTCTGTCAGCGGATCTTGCAACACCCAGATAGGCCTCTCACACAGACCTAGCAGCTGGTATGAAGCACGGACAAGTCTCTCTCACAGTCTTAGAGATAAGTGGGACTCCTGGATAATCCTCTGCCACAGGATTCTTTAGCCAGTAGTTAGTTAGTTGTAGCACAACGGCACAGTACCATAACCTTTAAGCCATCCGGCAGTACTGTGAGGGAGGTTAACTTAGGTGCATCCTCCAAACGAGTCAGCAGGCCCTTCCTGAGAAACCAGCCTTCAGCTCGGTTCTCTCCAGTAAGGGTTCCCCCCTGGATCTTCTCAGTTTGCTTGGCTTCTTCCGCGCAGGCAAGACAGCACAGGACCACCTCTGGATAAGTAGGCCCCAGACAGACTTCTGTGCCTACTCGAAGTAACACTTCCTCGAGCCAGAAGAGTGACACAGCCTTAGGCCAGGAGGGCCACGAGGTCAGAGACAAATTATCATGGCGTCTGTCCCTTAAATATCCTCTCCCAGAATGCACAGCAACAAGAACACTCCCACTGGGCTGTTTCTGGGGAAAGAATAGTCAGTGCACCTCAGCTTGCTGTATTTCTCACACTGGCCTGTGGTGACAGTGACACCTACTGGCAACAGTGAGAAATGAGCACAACATAGCCAAAATCAGAATAGAAGCCAATTTAACTTTGTACAATCAATCTTAACTATTTACAATTCAGACAACACAAAATTTACCACATAGCCCCTATTCTTCAGGAACAGGGCGCTACATTATCATTATACAGGATTTATATAGCGCAGCTTTATAACAACAAATTGTACTAATATATTTACCATATCTACCCTAACATACACTACTGTGCAAACGTTTAAGGCAGGAGTGAAACAATGCTGTTATTAAGAATGCTTTCAGAATAGAAGTGTTAGTTTACATTTATCAATTAACAAAATGGAAAGGAAATGAAAAGAGAAATCCAAATCAAATTCATATTGGTGTGACCACCCCTTGCCTTCAAACCAGCATCAATTCTTCTAGGTAGACTTGCGCACAGTTTTTGAAGGAACTCGGAAAGTTGGTTATTCAAAGCATTTTGAAGAACTATCCACAGATCTTCTGTGGATGTCGGCTGCCTCAAATCCTTCTGTTTCATCATGTAATCCCAGACAGACTCCGTGATGTTGAGATCAGGGCTCTTCGGGGGCCAAACCATCAATTCCAGGATTCCTTGTTCTTCTTTACATTGAAGATAGTTCTTAATGAATTTGGCTGCAGGTTTGGGGCCATTGTCCTGCAGAATAATACATTTGGAGCCAATCACACGCCTCCTTGATGGTATGGCATACGTATCTGCCTGTATTTCTTAGAATTGAGGACACCACTAATTCTCACCAAATCTCTAACTCCATTTGCAGAAATGCAGCCCCAAATCTAAAAGGAACCTCCACCAATGCTTCACTGTTGCATGCAGACACTCATTATTGTACCGCTGTCAAGCCCTTCCCAAATTGCCTCCTGCTACAGCAAAATATTTCACATTTTGACTCATCAGTCCAGAGCACCTGCTGCCATTTTTCTGCACCCCAGCTCCTATGTTTTCATGCTTGGTTGAGTAACTTAGCCTTGTTTCCACAACCGACGTATGTCTTTTTGACCTCAGTCCTTCCATGAAGACCACTTCTGGACAGACTTGACCTGGTTCCCACTGGTTTCCCAATCGCCCCGTGTGTGGGCGAACAATTGTTGGGGGTGTGGCCTAGACAGAGTCTGTTCATTGTCTGGGAAAGTGTGCCAAAATGGATGTCTGACCAGCAGGGTGAAATGTGTGGATGCCGAAACACGCAGCGACCCCACGGGGCCATCGCTACATATATATTTGCCTGGCATTCCATTAAAGAGGCCTTTGTAGGTAAAATCACAGAAAAATCTAGTATTTAAATGCTTACTTGCAGATGTTTTTCTTTCCATAAACAATTTTTGTCCACTTATGCCGCGTATACACAATCAAAATTTCCGACAACAAATGTTCGATGTGAGCTTTTGGTTGGAAATTCCGACCGTGTGTAGGCTCCATCGGACATTTGCTGTCGGAATTTGACAACAAATGTCAGGAAAGGCTTCACCCGCTGGTTGAGCTGTTGGCCCTTTGGACTGCAGTACTAGTGTCCACCAGCAGGTGTCCTCTTGTAGCCAATATATTTGTTGGAGGATCTCACCTGCTGGTGGTAATGCCTGATGGTGGTAATGCCTGATCCATGGGCTGTAGTACCGGCATCCAACAGCGGGTGTATTCCGGCAGTGTGGGGAGGCAGCACTTCCTGCGCTCAGCTGTGACCTGAAGCTAATCACAAGCCTTCCTATAAATACCCGGCAAGTACAAACACTCCTTGCCCTGGTATCGCTCTCCCTGACCTGTGATCTGGACTTTGAACCTGCATCCTGCCTGACCCGATCCGACCTGATCCCTATCCTTAACCCATCCTGCTTCTGTCCCTCCTGTCTCCTGATTACCACGGTCCCTTGTCCTCCTGTTACCTGGATTCTTGGATCCCTGCTCTGCAGCCAATCCATCCGTCCCCTCCGTGTTCCTGTCTGTTTCCCGTCCATACCCATCTGCTTCCATCCCCTTTTGTATGACCTCGGCCTGGCTTTCACTACGTTTCCGGTATCTCCTATTATTGTATATATTTTCTATAGTCACTGTTATTTGGTTAGGTTGCTGCACTGTGTTCTGCTGGAGGTGGTTATTTGTCTGTTCACTTATTGTAATAAACTGTTATACTTTTACTTACACCCATTTGGTCTCCTCTGTGCAGTCACACAGTCTGGTTTGCTAGCCTTCTATGACAGTATACCAGGGCCATCCCTAAACCAGATGTGGCTGCATTGAGGAACCATCCTGGTTTGTTAAATCCTGTTAAGATAGATAATAATGAAACCATTTATTATTCTCTGCTGGCAGCAGAGGATGACGAATATTGTCGTCAGATTTTAAAAGATTGGACCAGTGACCAGCTGATAGAAACCATCCGATCAGCTTATTCCCTAGTGGGGCAGGGATACATGTCTTTGGAGGATATTCAGTTGTTAGTCCGGTTATGTGAAAAGCCAGCCTGTCATTTATTCCCGATGGGAGTGACAATTTTTCGCCCCCTTTCAATTTCGACCAAATTGAATCTTTAGTATGGCTATTAGAGGATGATCCAGCCTATTTTTGGGAACATTATTCCTCCTGTTCCCAGCAGGTGTTGTCCGATTGCATCCATTCAGTGCAATCCCTGGTCGGACAGGCTGTGTGTGAGACAGTTTTTGTTCAACCTGTGCTGCAGGAATGGTCAGATCCCCTGAACTTAGCCAAGCCACAACATTCCAGCCCTGGCATTAATCACCTGCCTCCCCAAGAATTTATCCGCCATCGCCTATGGCAACCCCATCTACAGCCCAGTTTGCACAGCCCCTTACCAAATATTATTACCCAGTCTCTACCTGTCGCACCTACCCTGCCTTCAATCCACCTGCTTCTTCCCTTCCACCTGTAGCAAATCCACAAGAACCTCCTCCAGCCACTGTCCCCATATCTCTGCCGCATTCTAGTCCTTCCTCTTACTCAATTCCATCTTTTTCATACATTCCCCCCATTATTTACAAGTCTGCAGGGACTAAGTCTAAGAAGAAGCGGAAGTACTTCCCGACCCACACAATCCTACCAGTAACCCAACCTACCTCCATACCCACCAACCTGCTCCAGCCTGCGTTCATGCCAGTAGAACCTGACGATCCACCTAAATCTGACGTCCCCGTGCCTTTTACCCAGTCTGACGCCCCAGTGCTGGTTTGCCAGCCTTAAGTTCCTGAGTCGGTCTGCCAGCCTGAAGTGCCTGTGCCAACCTGCCAGCCTGAAGTTCCTGTTCCGGTTTGCCAGCCTGGAGTGCCTGTGCCAGTCTGCCAGCCTGAGGTTCCTGTGCCAGCCTGCCAGCCTGAAGTTCCTCTGCCAGCCTGAAGTTCCTGTTCCAGTCTGCCCACCTGAAGTTCCTGTGCCAGTGTTCCAGCCTGAGGTGCCAGTGTTCCAGCCTGAGGTGCCAGTGTTCCAGCCTGAGGTGTCAGTATTCCAGCCTGAGGTGCCAGTGCCAGCATTCCAGCCTGGGGAGCTAGAGCCAGAGTCCCGGCCTGAGGTGGCGGTGCCCGTTTCCCGGCCTGAGGTGGCGGTGCCCGTTTCCCAGCCTGAGGTGGCGGTGCCCGTCTCCCGGCCTGAGGTGGTGGTGCCCGTCTCCCGGCCCACGGAGCCTCTGCCTGCTGCCCAGCCTGACAAGCTTCTGCCTGCTTCCCAGCCTGATGAGCTTCTGCCTGCTGCCCAGCCTGAGGTGTTCCTGTCTGCTGCCCAGCCTGAGGTCATCCTGCCTGCTGACCAGCCTGAGGTGATCCTGCCTGCTGACCAGCCTGAGGTGATCCTGCCTGCTGACCAGCCTGAGGTGATCCTGTCTGCTGACCAGCCTGAGGTGATCCTGTCTGCTGACCAGCCTGAGGTGATCCTGTCTGCTGACCAGCCTGAGGTGATCCTGTCTGCTGACCAGCCTGAGGTGATCCTGTCTGCTGACCAGCCTGAGGTGATCCTGTCTGCTGACCAGCCTGAGGTGATCCTGTCTGCTGACCAGCCTGAGGTGATTCTGTCTGCTGACCAGCCTGAGGTGATCCTGTCTGCTGACCAGCCTGAGGTGATCCTGTCTGCTGACCAGCCTGAGGTGATCCTGTCTGCTGCCCAGCCTGGTGTGTTCCTGTCTGCTGCCCAGCTTGATTTGCCCCTGTCTGCTGCCCAGCTTGATTTGCCCCTGTCTCCTGCCCGGATGTGCCTGCTTCCCAGTTGGATGTGCCCACTGTTTGCCCGGATGTGCCCGCTGTCTGCCCGGATGTGACTTTGCCTGTTGCCCAGCTTGTTGCCATGAACTTTCCCCAGCAACAGTTAGTTGGAGCGTCCGGAGGCCGCTCCTTTGAGGGGGGTACTGTCAGGAAAGGCTTCACCCGTTGGTGGTGCTGTTGGTCCTATGGACTGCAGTACTAGTGTCTTCCAGCAGGTGTCCTCTTGCAGCCAATATCTTTGTTGGAGGATCTGATGGTGGAATGCCTGATCAATGGGCTGTAGTACCGGCATCCAACAGCGGGTGTATTTCGGCAGTGTGGCAGTGTGGGGCAGGCAGCACTTCCTGCGCTCAGCTGTGACCTGAAGCTAATCACAAGCCTTCCTATAAATACCCGGCAAGTACAAACACTCCTTGCCCTGATATCGCTCTCCCTGACCTAGGACCTGTGATCTGGACTTTTAACCTGCATCCTGCCTGACCCGATCCGACCTGATCCCTATCCTTAATCCATCATGCTTCTGTCCCTCCTGTCTCCTGATTACCACGGTCCCTTGTCCTCCTGTTACCTGGATTCTTGGATCCCTGCTCTGCAGCCAATCCATCCGTCCCCTCCCTGTTCCTGTCTGTTTCCCGTCCATACCCATCTGCTTCCATCCCCTTGTGTATGACCTCGGCCTGGCTTTCACTACGTTTCCGGTATCTCCCATTATTGTATATAATTTCTATAGTCACTGTTATTTGGTTAGGTTGCTGCACTGTGTTCTGCTGGAGGTGGTTATTTGTCTGTTCACTTATCGTAATAAACTGTTATACTTTTACTTACACCCGTTTGGTCTCCTCTGCAGTCACACAGTCTGGTTTGCTAGCCTTCTTTGACAACAAATGATTGAGAGCTGGTTCTCTATTTTTCCGACAACAAAAGTTCTTGTCGAAAATTACGATTGTGTGTAGCCATTTCCGATGTACAAATGTGCTGCGCATGCTCGGAATCAAGTCGACGCATGCTCGGAATCATTGTACTTAATTTTTCTCGGCTCGTCGTAGTGTTGTACGTCTCCACGTTATTGGCCATCGGAATTTCCGAGCAACATTTGTGCGACCGTGTGTGTGCAAGACAAGTTTGAGCCAACATCCGTCGGAAAAAAAAAACGGTTTTGTTGTCGGAAATTCCGATCGTGTGCATTAGAATGTACCTCTGAACTTGCTTGAAAGATTGACTACTTGAGGAAGAGTTAACTTCAATTCATAGCACGACCCCTTATTTCTGTGCACATCATAGCCCTCTCCTCCTCTAGGAGTGTCCAGTTACTGTGTTGGCCCAGCTCTTCTGCCCCTCCCTTCACCTCCCTGCATAATATTTTATGTAGTTGCAGGGGAAGGAGTAAGGGGGGATACTATAGAGTGTTATTTGGATGAGAGGTCTATAGTGTTTCGTTATTTACTAAGTGCAAATAGTACTTGATCCTGCTAAAAATACAGTGAGGATAACTTCCTGTAAAACATGTTTCTGCTGCAAAATTGTCAAATGGCAGTGTAATCAGTTCTGTCAGTGACCTACAGAACACCTCCCTTCCTGCTATTCCCATTGCAAACTAAACTTCCCCAGTGCTGCCATAATATAGACAACCACACTGGGGAATCTGGGTGACATCATTGACCAAATATGATCATGACCATATTTGGTCATGGATGTCACCTAGAATCCCTCCTGGCTTGTTTATAATTTAAAACAAGCTGGCAGGAATCTATCGATTAAAAGAAGCGATGTGGCTCCTATGCGGAACTTTCATCTGCATCAGCCGTAGGTTCGGGTAGGAGAACTGTCCAACTGTCCAAGTCTAGGCAGTTTGTTCACCTGTTTGTTGAACTCATCATCTTCAACCAGAACTGGAAGCTCAGTCCTACTCAACCACACCATGATATGCAAGAGCACCAAACACATTGGGCAGAGTTTGAGTGCTGCTGTCACACCAGTGAATGGACTGTATGCGGCGGCCATATTTGTAAGTCCTAGTGACAGTGTTTTTATCCTATCATACTGTATGCTGGATTACTTTAATAAATACTACACCATGAAGCTATATATTTGGTGAGCATTTGTTTCACACAGCTGTGTTACTTACCTGCTGGCCCTGGGTGGTGTTAGCCCAGTCAGTGCCATAACTAGTGAGACATCCATTTAAAGGGACCTCATCAAAGTGTAGAGGTGTTGCTGTCTGAGTGACCCCATAGAGCGTACTTGCTGCTTATAATTTATGCAGCCATGTATTCTGGTGAGTGCGGAGTGCTGGTGGTGGTATTATCGCAGTGGAAGTTTTGAAGATCAGTTTATAGATCTGGATGGGATTAAAGGTGAAGCATTGCACTTGATTGAACTGGTGGAATCACTAGATTTTTTTGCACAGACTGTCGATTTGTTCTGTATATGAATTATTTTTTCACGTTTGATCACCTGTTTACTTTTTGCTGAATTATTATTGTGTTTTATTCTATTCATTGCATGAATTTTAAGTATGTTTTTAGTTATTTTTGTAAATTTTTTGAGCGCTGAACCTGTATTTATTTAAAGTGATTGTAAATGAAAAAATATTATTAAAAAAATAACAAACATGTCATACTTATCTGTTCAGTGCAGTGGTTTTGCACACAGCAGCCCAGATCCTCCTCTTTTTGGGTCCCTCGCCGGCGCTCTGGGCCACTCCCCTTGCTAAGTGCCAAACCAAACCATTTACTGTGGGGGCACTCATGCATGCTAGCTCCCGAGCCGGCGTACATAAGACACAGTGAGCATGGCTCAGCCCCGCCCCCACCTCGCTGGCTGTGATTGACAGCAGCGAAACCCAATGGCGCCTGCATCTCAGCTAATCAGGAGGGAGAGATCCGAGGGAGACTCGGGTCTCCTGCACATTGCTGGATCAAGATCAGTCTTAGATAAGTATTAGGGGAGGCTGAGGGGGGAGCTGCACACTGAAGGTTTTTACAACCACTTTAATCCTACTCAACATCTTTGGGATGATTTGCATTGCAAGTAATTTCTTCTTGTCCAACATTAGTTCCTGACCTCACAAATGCTATTTTGGCTTAATGGGCACAAATTCCCACATACTCACCCCAAACTCTTGAGGAAAGCCTTCCCAGAAGAGTAGATGATGATATAGACACAAATGGGAGGCCAACTCCATATACACTATATTTTCAAAAATATTGGGAACTTGGCATCCCAGTCTTAGTCCGTAGGGTTCAATATTGAGTTGGACCACCGTTTGCAGCTTTAATAGCTTCAACTCTTCTGGGAAGGCTGTCCACAAGATTTAGGAGTTCATGTATTTATGAACCTTGTTTGTGCACTGGTGCGCAGTCACGTTGGAACAGGAAGGGGCCACCCCAAAACTGTTCCCACAAAGTTGGGAGCATGAAATTGTCCAAAATGTCTTGGTATGCCGACGCCTTAAGAGTTCCCTTCACTGGAAATAAGGGGCCAAGCCCAACCCCTGAAAAACATCCCCACACCATAATCCCCCCTCCACCAAATGATTTGGACCAGTGCACAAAGCAAGGTCCATAAAAAGGCATGGATGAGCTAGTTTGGGGTGGAGGAACTTGACTGGCCTAGACCTCAACCCGAAAGAACACCTTTGGGTTGAATTAAAGCAGAGACTGCGAGCCAGGCCTTCTCCTCCAACAACAGTACCTGACCTCACAAATGCGCTTCTGGAAGAATGGTCAAACATTCCCATAGACACACTCCTAAACCTTGTGGACAGCCTTCCCAGAAGATTTGAAGCTGTTATAGCTGCAAAGGGTGAGCCAACTCAATATTGAACCATACAGACTAAGACTAGGATGGCATTAAAGTTCATGTGCGTGTAAAGGCAGGTGTCCCAATACTTTTGACACCATAGTGTAAGTGTCCATAGTTTTGAAAAAGGAATGTCCAACAAGTTCATATAGGGGCCTACAAACTTTTGGCCATATAGTGTATGTCTTTGGTACAGACAATAGACTTCAAGCTTCTGCTGATATGAATAGTTTATACACTCTGTAAAATGCCTGCACTCAATAAATAACTAAACACTGCCCGCTGCAAGATAACCGGCCTCTCTAATTGGATAACCTTGACATTAGCCACTTTTCTGTTCTCACAATCCTCGCCCCAGCACTTTTGAACTGTGCTGATTGTAAATTCCGAACATATTTACAGCGTGTCAATGGAGAGCTCTCACTCCGATCTTAAAATCAGCATGAATTAATTTATTCATTTAATAAAGTTTTAATTTGCCTTTTGATCCCCTCTGGATGATCATTGCTGTGTTTAATTAGTGGTGGAGATGTTGAGCTTCTGTGATCTGAAATGAAATACAGTTGCATATATTTCAGGCATTTGGACTTCAGATTGACTTTATACATAAAGGACCAGCCAAGCATTTAATACACTAGTAATGAAAGTAATTGTGGTACATAAAATCCTAGAAAAATATACTGTGATTTACAGCGATCGTGCTCATCAAATTCACGGCGCATACAAATGAAAATGGTGTGTACGTAGAGGTGCGAGTGTTAAGAATCTCTGTCCTAAGGATAAGTCTTATCCTAAACCAGTTCATCATTCAGCTGCCAATACGACACAAGGTGTCTAGCCTAAATTTAGCTCTGCCATATGACCCTTCTTGACTTGACCCTGATTACCCTAATTAGTTATAATAAAACAAACAAAGGCATATACCAGCCAGTCTCAACTTTTTCAACCACTGTTAATTTTGACGTCAAATTTCAATATAGTTTTAGTCTAGGCTTTTGACTACAATTCCATGTTAGTTTTAGTCGTATTATGCCTTGTACACACGATCGGAATTTCCGATGGAAAAAGTCAGACGGAATTTTTTCATCGGATATTCCGACCGTGTGTGTGCCCCATCTGACTTTTTTCCGTCGGAATTTAGAAAGGGAACATGTTCTCTTTTTTTCCGATGGAAAAAATTTATATCGGAAATTCCATTCATCTGTGTGGATCTCCGACGGAGAAAAAAACACGCATGCTCAGAATCAAGTCGACGCATGCTCGGAAGCATTGAACTTCATTTTTAACGGCTCGTCGTAGTGTTGTATGTCACCGCGTTCTTGACGGTCGGAATTTGGTGTGACAGTGTGTATACAAGACAGCTTGAACGGAATTCCGTCTGAAAAATCCGTCTGAGTTTATCCCGAGGGAAAATCCGATTGTGTGTACAAGGCATTAGTCATCTGAATTGTTTTAGTTTTAGACATATTTTAGTCGACTAAAATCGCTATGACCCACTTGAACTTCTGCATTCCTTGGAGCTCCACCTGTCTTTTAAAGTCCCAGCCCCCTGACTCTATAGGCAAGCTGTATTGGCTGAGAGATGCAGGCTCCCTCTGTCTACCTGCCGCCTGGGAGTTCTGGAACAATGCCCTGCAAACATCAGAAGAGGAACTCCTCTGTCGGATTTATGTATGTCTGGATGTGATGTGGTGAGTGTTTCTCGACCCGGCAAGATGGCAGTACCTTCTCCAAATTATTGCCTCAGAGTTGGAAGTCCACAATTGTCTAAAATGTCTTTGTATGCTGTAGCATCAACAGTAACCATCAATGGAATCGAATAAAAAAATGGCGAAAGCCCCAATTTATAACTAGCCTTTAACTGCTTGCCGACCGTATACTGTATACAGTATCCCACAAAAGTGAGTACACCCCTCGCATTTTTGTAAATATTTTATTCTATCTTTTCATGTGACAAGACTGAAGAAATAACACTTTGCTACAATGTAAAGTAGTGAGTATACAGCTTGTATAACAGTGTAAATTTGCTGTCCCCTCAAATTAACTCAACACAGCCATTAATGTCTAAACCGCTGGCAACAAAAGTGAGTACACCCCTAAGTGAAAATGTCCAAATTGGGCTCAATTAGCCATTGTTCCTCCCCCCGTGTTATGTGACTCGTTAGTGTTGCAAGGTCTCAGGGGAATGGGGAGCAGGTGTGTTAAATTTGGTGTTATCACTCTCACTCTCTCAGCGAACCATGAATGCCAACATGTACTGTGACATACTGAAGCAGAGCATGATCCCCTCCCTTCAGAGACTGGGCCGCAGGGCAGTATCCCAACATAATAACGACCCCAAACACACCTCTAAGATGACCACTGCCTTGCTAAAGAAACTGAGGGTAAAGGTGATGGACTGGCCAAGCATGTCTCCAGACCTAAACCCTATTGAGTGTCATTAGTACTGTGACAGTGCATATTTTTAGCACTAATTACTGTATTAGTGTCACTGGTCCCCAAAACATGTCACTTAGGGCCAGTTCCCACCAGTGCGATGTCTGACATCGGATGTAATTCGCACTGCACTGCAGTGCAAATCACATGCGATCTCTGTGCGATCAGTTCCAGCCATACAGATAGTATGGCTGAATTTGCATCGCATTCAGACCAAAATCACACAGGACCCTTTTTTTGGTCTGCAACAGAATCGGTTTGCATGGGTGTTCACACCCATGCAATCCGCTTCCTGACTGAGTTTGCAGCTTACACTGCGATATGCGAACTGATTTGGGGATGTCAATAACTTTCAATTGACACACCCAGCAGTTCGCGTAGGGTAGTGGGAACTGTCGCCGGGAGACATGCGATGTGGGAACCCGCAGTGGATTCGCAGGGTTCCCGCATCGCTGCAGTGTGAACCGAGCCTCAGTGTCCGATTTGTCTGCCGCTGTCCCACTATAAGATGCTGATTGCCGCCATTCTTCCAGCTCTTTTGCTAGCGGGGGCCCGGTCTTCTCCGTCGCCTTCTTCCCTCTTCTTCTCTCGCTCTCCGGTTTTTTCTTTCTTCCTTCTGCCGGGCCTCCGCTATCTTCTTCCAGCTCTTTTTCTAGCGGGGCCCGGTCTTCTCCGTCGCCTTCTTCCCTCTTCTTCTCTCGCTCTCCGGTTCTTTCTTCCTTCTGCCGGGCCTCCGCTATCTTCTTCCAGCTCTTTTGCTAGCGGGGCCCGGTCTTCCCGCATTTTAAAAAACGGCAATAAAAACAGCAGCAGAACTGGATATGATATAGACCGGGGGTGTACAAAAAGAGGGGAGGGGGGACAAGAGATATGGAAAAAAAAAAATCTTTCCTCTCCTCATCCCTCCCACACCATATCCCATTTATATTACCATCCAGCATACTGCACCTGCACTGCCAATGTGCATCAATCATTGACTTCTTCACCAAGAGTGGACTTGTACCTTTTTGTTTGTTCATCATTGGATACTTTTTTTGGTTTTCAGTTTTGCGCCAAACTATTCTGACTATGGTAACAAATTGTAAAAAAAAAAATGAAAAAAAAAAATAATTAATACATTTTATTTTTTTTAAACATACTGTCACTAGTCAGTGTTCCTGACTACCACCACACCAGTTTGATGAATATGTACTGCACTGGTGATAGCAGTATGTAAAAAAAAATTATAAAAAAATTGTGAAAAAAAAAAAAAAACATTTCAAAATAAAAGAAATGAGATAGGCAGTCAGTACATTGAGATTGATCAATTTTCTAAATTGTACACCATAGTTTGTAGACGCTATAACTTTCACATAAACAAATTAATATACACCTATTGGGATTTTTTTTTAATCAAAGACATGTAGAAAAATACATTTTGGCCTAAATTTATAAAAACATTTTACTTTATTGGGTACGTTTTATAACAGAAAGTAGAAAATAAGTTTTATTGTTTTAAATTTTTTTTGGGGGGTTTATATATAAAAACACAGTGGTGATCAAATACCCCTAAAAGAAAGCTCTATTTCTGTGGAAAAAAAATGATAAAAATGTAATTAGTGTACAGTATTGCATGACTGCATAATTGCCAGTTACCCTAAAGTAGTGCAGTGCTGAATAGCAAAAAATGCTGTGGTCATGAAGGGAGTAAAACCGGAGGACAAGTGGATAACCAAATTATTCAATTGTTTTGGGCTTCTGGGGGGGTGCAAGGAAACATACCATCAGAACTAGAGTGACTGCTATTGATGGCCTATCTCTTAAGCCCTGTACACACGATCGGATTTCCTATGGATTTTAAACCAATGGATTTTTCCATCGGAAATCCGATGAAGCTGACTTCCATCAGTCTTGCCTACACACCATCAGTCAAAAAACCGATCGTCCCAAACGCCGTGACGTAAAACACTCCGACGAGCCAAGAAAAATGAAGTTCTATGCTTCTGAGCATGCGTCGACTTGATTATGAGCATGCGTGGGTTTTTTATCCGATGGAATTCCCCACAGACTATAGTAATTTGCTATCGTTGTTTTTTCCATTGGATAAATTTAAAACATGTTCTATTTTTTAACACCGGAAAAAAGACCGATGGGGCCCATACACGATCGGTTTGTCCGATGAGAAAAGTCCATCGGACTGTTTTCATCTGTAAAACCGATCGTGTGTACAGGGCTTTAACATTATTTATCACAACACTTTTCAAGGCATTGAAAATTCAGATCTACTTACCTATGGCAAGATCTACCTGGCAGCCAGGGAATGAGTATTTTCAAAATAAGAGTTCACTAGTCACAATCCTTATCTATAAACAGGAAGCTTGGAAATGGTAACTTTTGGACCCTCAAAATGACGAGCAACCTTACTGGCCATAAATGTGTTTGGACCAGGTTAAGATGGGCAAGATGGTTTCCGCAACACAGATGCATTAATGTGTGAGTGCAAGGTGCATTCAAAATAAATTGCATCTCACTACCCATCATGCATTTCTGTGCGCTGTGGTAAGGTGAAAAAAAGTGTGTGCATTTTCATGCATTACAAAAAAAATAAAAAATAGACACATTAAGAGTGATGGTTGAAAAAAGCCTAATGCCGCGTACACACGACCGTTTTTAATGTCATTGAAAAAACAAAGTTTTTCTCGACGTGATTCTTCTCAAGCCTGCCTTGCCTACACACGATCGTGAAAAAAAATGCTCAAGCAAAGCACGGTGACGTACGAAACGTACGACGGCACTATAAAGGGGAAGTTCTATTCGGATGGCGCCACCCTTTGGGCTGCTTTTGCTGATCCTCGTGTTGGTGAAGTTTGGTGAGAGACGATTCGCGCTTTTCAGCCTTGTGCTCTTCAGTCCGTTACAGCGTGACGAATGTGCTATCTCCATTATGAATGCTAGTTTTACCAGAACGAGCGCTCCCGTCTCATAACTTGCTTCTGAGCATGCATGTTTTTTTCACGTCGTTAAAGCTTACACACGCCCGTTTTTCACGACGAGGAAAACGACGACGTGAGAAAAAATAGAGCAGGTGGCAGAGAACACACAGGAATCGAATGAAGTAGACTATATATTCAAGAATGTTTCAACAGGTTACAGCTAGGCTCGGCGGTGGAGCACAACCGTCCGGAACCACTTAAAGAGTTTGTAGGTGTGGTTCTGTAGCCTGGAAAATGAGGAGCGGAAATGCAGACTTGTCGGTCCAACCCAACTGAGAGGCTTCCACGGTGGAGATAACATAGTCCCTGTGCTTTTCCTACATCTCTGGAACCTCTCCCTGTCACTAAGTGCTGTCCCAGACAGACAGAGAACCTGTCCCTACACTAAACACTCCCAAAATGCATGCAAAACCAGGGGGCCAGGACCTTAAAATAAACTCTGCCCTTACCCAAAAGGGCGACTGAGGTCATGAGGGGTAGCAGCATCCAATCAGACAGATGTCCTCCTGGTGACTACTAGACTTGTGCACAACGGAAAAATTTGTTTAGTTTCGGTTCGTTTTTTTTCGGTCCTGTTGATTCGTAATCGTTCGTAATTTTGCTAGACGGGTTTTTTCGTGTTCGGACTAATTCCTACTTTCGGTAGAGTACGTTGTTTTTCGTTGATTCTGGACACAACTTCTACTTTCGTAACTTTTTTTGGGTTCGTTGATTCGTAATTTTCCGTGTCCCTCTCACAACGACGCTGCCTATTATGCCTAATGTGCTTCAAATGCATTTGTACTTTTCTAAATACATAGCGGTTATTTGTAACAATTCGAAATCTCGTATTTTACTTTCGTTTTTTACATGTGGCTATAGGCTCCGCCCCTGTACACCATTTTGAGAGGGAGTTCAGCACGGTGAGGGAGAAACACAGAGCAGAGCAGAGTGTTATTGTGCTTCGAATGGATTCGTACATTCGTAACTTTTTTCATAACGAATTATGCCGAAGACATTCGGGCATTCGCTATTTGCGATATAATTTATTTCGGATTCGGTTTTATTCGTAATTGCTTTGTTCGGAAATTCGAATGCTTCCGAATGTCCGAAAGTTGCTAAATTCGGACGAATTTCAATTCGTTACGAAACGAATTGCACAAGCCTAGTGACTACAGGAAATAATGGAAGAACCAAGTGCCTCACGACTTCCTACCCCTTCTGCACTGCCGTTTCAGTCGAGTCCCACCTGCAGATGAAAGTATGGATCGCACCTGCCAACATGCCCAATTTTTTTAAACATTTTGTTTGCTAAACACTATGTAACACCAAAGCTGCTGATTTTCTGCAGCCCTTGTGCAAACATTTCCTTACACTATGTACGTCAAAGCTGCTGATCTTCTGTAGCCCTTGTGCAACCATTTCCTGCCCACATACACTTCAGTGATGGATGCATAGAATTTCTGAGGTCGGTTTCCTGATGGGAACAAAATTGGACCATTCCTTTGTAATGTGTGTTAAAACACCCACTTGATGCCTCTGTTTACCAGGGTGACAACACAAGAGCACAACTGGTAAACTTGGACAAGAGGGTTGTCACCCTAAATCAGGAAGTGCCTGAGAAAGGACCTTCATGTTAGGATCACCAGGCAATATTTTAATCATAGCTGCAAATTTAAAAATATTGAAATCACAATACCATGTTAAGCCTAGGTTCACACTGACAGCAGGAATGAAATTGTGCAAGTTCAGCTGAACTTGTATGATTTGATTCCTGCATGTCAGTCCTGACTTCGGGGGCAGTTTCAGAGACATCTGTGCGGGTTTCTGCACAGATGTCTACTAAAATCGCACCCCGAAGACGCCAAAAGTAGTACAGAAGCGAATTTTGGGAATTGCTGCAAATGTGGCGTCGCACCAAATCAGACGGTGCCATGATTAAACACTAGTACAGTGTGAAACGTGTCAGTCCGACCAGTGTGCTATGTCTTGCAGTGCTGTTTTGAATTTTGGATTTTACAATAAAGGCAATTTTTATTCGAAGTGTGGCTGTCCAGAAGAATTTTCTCTTTTGTTTTGCCTCATACGTGCATTGCTTGCACCCGTGGTTCTGGGAGACGTGGTTACCTTGAAGACATCCACACCTGAGCGGCTTCCCTCTCAATAGCTGCCGATTTGGCATGAGATTTGACATGTCAAATCACATGCCAAATCGCTGCAATGTGATCCGGGGCTCAAGATCAAGCGAGATTTTGGCGCTTAGGTGAACATAGACTTTAAATGTACAATTGCCATTCAATTTTGCATACTGACTGAGCAATGATGATCTAGTTCTCCATCTCCTAATAAAAAATACATGCGAGAAATATGACAAATTCTAATTGTGATTCCATTATTTCCAGGTTTTTGCCCATTTGCTCTTTTCTCTGCTGTCAAATTCTACATGGACCCTTTTTTTTTTTTTTTTTTTTGCAGTAATGAATATTCAAATGAAAAATAACCATCAAGGTAATATCTTCGGAAATGTCAGAAAACTTCAAAAATGAGCCAATAAAATCCCCAGCAGAGAATTGTTTGTGATGTGTAAATGTTATTAGGGTACTTACATAAAGGGGAAATGATCAGACTGATTTTATGGGTAACGTGCTTGATAGATCATTTCAACAAGATCCATCTCTGCAAAATAAATATGGATAAAATGGTCCGCTTATAGTTAAGGTCGGGCTGTTGATTATCTGTTCTACAGTAAAAAAGCATCCCGTAATAACCTCATTAAAAAGATTTTTACTTAAACCTGCTGTCTGATTTCCAAGGGTCTGTTCTTTGTCTAGTTAAGGTCATCATAAATCCACAAACTCATTTACTATATATTTATATCACGGAGATTGCAGTTATGCTCGCAGTATAGAAACGCTGATGACTGAAGGTGTAATAATTTAAATGATTTCATTGGTACCTTTGGAAATTGTCTATACAAGTGAAAAAAGCTGAAACAGGGAAAAGAGGGTTAATTTAAAAGTCATCTTCACTTTTTGCAACTATGTTATACACTACCCATTCTATGCAAAAAAAATTTGCACATTTGCAGGGCCGGATTTACATCTGATGCCGTGTACACGCGATCAAGTTTCTCGACGGTGAAAACACCGCCGAGAAATTCGACATAAAAAAATGAGGACCGGCTTGGTCCCCTACACACGGCCGGTTTTCATGACATTTTTTCTCTTGGTCGAGAAAACCGACCATGCGCAGGCTCCCTGGCAGTGATTCCCTATGGGAAAACTGCCACGGAAAAAAATGCAGTGAATCACGACGAGAATTTTTTTTCTCGTCGTGATTCTTACCGTTTTTCTCGTCGGGAAAAATGCTGGAAAGCCCACATACGGGCGTTTTTCTCGTCAAAGAGAAAAAATAAACATTTTCCCGATGAGAAAAATGGTCGTGTGTACAAGGCATTAGGAGTCTATAGGCAGAGAATTCTGAAGCCCCCCCCCCCCCCATAAGACTTTTTTTTTTTGATAAATTACCACAGACATTTCAGTAAAAAACACACTGAAGTGAATATAAAAGATGAGGTTACACCGAGTAAATAGATACCTAACATGTCAAACCTTAAGGGGTTGTAAAGGTTTGTTTTTTATTTTCTAAATACAGTAGGTGCCGCCGATATTGTGTCAATCTCGCCGCTTCTAGCAGCGAGATTGACACCCTATGAGCTCCATCGCGAGAGCCAGCGCCGAGCTGTCTCGTCATCGGGAAAGGAAAAATGTTCCTTTCACGATGAGCGACACGCATTGCCGGCAGACGGAGATTCGACGTGGATTCCCGCCAATACCAGGCACTGTGTTTGGTATAAATCCTGAGCGGGAACTCCACGCCAATTTTTAAAGAAAAAAACGGCATGGGTTCCCCCTCCAGGAGCATACCAGGCCCTTGGGTCTGGTCTGGATTTGAAGGGGACTCCCCTAAGCCGAAAAAAACGGCGTGGGGATCCCCCTCAAGATCCAAACCAGACCCTTATCCGAGCATGCAACCTGGCAGGCCGCAGGGGAAGAGGGGGGATGAGAGAGCGCCCCCCTCCCTCCTGAACCGTACCAGGCCGCATGCCCTCAACATGGGGAGTTTGGTGCTCTGGGGCAGGGGGGCGACCTGCGGCCCCCCAACCCCAAAGCACCCTGCCCCCATGTTGATGAGGACAGGGCCTCTTCCTGACAACCCTGGCCGTTGGTTGTCGGGGTCTGCGGGTGGGGGGCTGATCGGAATCCGGGAGCCCCCTTTAATAAGGGGGCCCCCAGATCCCGGCCCCCCACCCTATGTGAATGAGTATGGGGTACATCATGTGACATCATGAGAAGCCTATATAAATCTCTGCAGACCGAAGATTTAGCATTACTGCGAGAGGAAGCGACGAGTCAACATCGAGGAGGAGAAGAGGGAAGAAGATGCCGACGGCGACAACGGGAAGACCGGCCCCTCCACTAGCAGGTCGCCCCCCTGCCCCAGAGCACCAAACCCCCCATGTTGAGGGCATGCGGCCTGGTACGGTTCAGGAGGGAGGGGGGCCACTCTCTCATCCCCCCTCTTCCCCTGCGGCCTGCCAGGTTGCGTGCTCGGATAAGGGTCTGGTTTGGATTTTGAGGGGGACCCCCACGCCGTTTTTTCGGCTTAGGGGAGTCCCCTTCAAATCAAGACCAGACCCAAGGGCCTGGTATGCTCCTGGAGGGGGAACCCATGCCGTTTTTTTCTTTAAAAATTGGCGTGGAGTTCCCGCTCAGGATTCATACCAAACACAGTGCCTGGTATTGGCAGGAATCCACGTCGGATCCCCGTTCAATACAGTGCCGCGTCTCCTCGCTATTGCACCCCTGTCGCTGAGAATCTCCGCGATAGGATCGCGATGAATATACAATGTCGGCGGCACCTACTGTAGGTTCCTTTTAAGCTAGTGCATTGTTGGTTCACTTACCTTTTCCTTCGATATCCCTTCTAAATGTTTTTTTTTCTTTGTCTGAATTTCTCACTTCCTGTTCCTCCTCAGTAAGCTTGCCCCCATCATCCGAGGCGTTCTGGCTGGGGGTTAGTCAGTGTGCTCGCCCCCTCCCTTGGGACCACATCCCTGCTCAGCGTCTCCCCGCAGGGATGTAGTCCTAAGGGAGGGGGCGATCACTCTGACTAACCCCCAGCCAGAATGATCCGGGCAAGCTTACTGAGGAGGAACAGGAAGTGGGAAATTCAGACAAAGAAAAAAAACATTTAGAAGGGAAATGGAAGGAAAAGGTAAGTGAACCAACAATGTACTAGCTTAAAGGAACCTATTTAGAAAATAAAAAACAAACCTTTACAACCCTTTTAAATTTGTGTGCACCCGTGAAATGGCGACATACTTCAGTACCCTGTATTTTCTATAGGCGACGCTTCAAAAGCCCCCTATAGGTATCAGTTTAGTGTCACGGAGGAAGTCTGGAGATAGAATTATTGCCCTCACTCTGGCATGTGCGGTGATACGTAACACGTGTATCGCACTCGATTTTTTTTCAGGTGTAGGCGCCCCCGACCTGTGTGTTTACGTCCGTACGTGCATATATGTGGAGGTGGGGGGACCTCAAAGTATTTGGGGGGTGTATTTTATGTACTTGCGGGTAACTTTATTTTTTGGGGAAAAAGAAATATTTTGGTTAACTTTTTTTTTCTCATATTTTTTTTCTTTTTTTAAAAAAAAAGTCCCCTATGTGATGATTTTTAGATGACAGGTTCTCTTTAATGAGACATGCAGGGTCTAAACGTACTGGAGGGTGTGAAGGCAATCGGGGCGGCAGCTGCCTTAATGCTTCCACCGATAGGCAGAGTCTGTCTGTCAGTTTTTACACACAATCCCGGTGGCTGCAGCACCCGGATTGTGGGTGAACCCCCCCTCCCCCCGCTGTCAGGTCTGTATGATGTCTAGACCTGGCAGCGAAAAGGTTAAGAAAAAAAAAGAGAAAGAAAAAAAAAACTCATAGTGATGGGCACCCCTCTAGGAAGAGGCGCCTCTAGGCACATGCCTAAGGTGCATAGTGGGAAATCTGGCCCTGCACATTTGTTTTCCCTGCAAAATTGCATTTATTATTCTTCTGTAAAAGGTGGACTTAGACTTCAAAGGTTTACATAATTAAATAAAGTGGAACTTTAATCCCATGGTAAAAAATAAATAAATATATATATATATCACTCTTTTTTCCTGAAAAATGCAAATGTGCATTTATTTATTTTTCTGTAAACGGTGGACTTTAAAGGTTTACCTAAAAATTTAACTACTTGGCGACCGCCTATATACGTCGCAGAATGGCACGGCTGCAGGTTTCCTGCGATCACGTCACGGAGAGGCAGAATGGGGAGATGCCTATGTAAACAAGGCATTTCCCTGTTCTGCCTAGTGACAGGACAGAGATCTACTGCTCCCTGTGATCGGGAGCAGTGATCACTGTCATGTCACTCATATCCCAGCCCCCCCACAGTTAGAATCACTCCCTAGGACACACTTAACCCCTTCAGCGCCCCTAGTGGTTAACCCCTTCCCTGCCAGTGTCATTTACACAGTAATCAGTGCATTTTTATAGCTGTATAAACGACAATGGTCCCAAAATGGTGTCAAAAGTGTCCGATCTGTCCGCCATAATGTCAGCCCCGATAAAAATCACAGAACGCCGCCATTACTAATAAAAAAAAAAAAATTGTAATAAAAATGCCATAAAACGATCCCCTATTTTGTAGACGCTATAACTTTTGCGCAAACCGATCAATAAATGCTTATGATGATTTTTTTGACCAAAAATATGTAGAAGAATACGTATCGGCCTAAACTGAGGCAAAATATATTTTTTGGGGATATTTTTTGGGGATATTTATTATAGCAAAAAGTAAAAAATATTGCTTTTTTTCAAAATTGTCGGTCTTTTTTTATTTATAGCACAAAAAATAAAAACCGCAGAGATGGTCAAATACCACCAAAAGAAAGCTCTATTTGTGGGAAAAAAGGACGTCAATTTTGTTTGGGTGCTACGTCTCACGACCATGCAATTGTCAGTTAAAGCAACGCTTTGCCGAATCGCAAAAAATGGCCCGTTCATTGGGCAGCCAAATCTTCTGGGGCTGAAGTGGTTAATGAAATACTCACCTACAGAACAGACAGAAAGTGTACAGTCCACATGGGCTTTGTTGCTTAACTGCAGACAGGAAAGGGAAACTTTATTTAGGTGTAGCGCCCTGCTCCTGTTGACCAGGCGCTATTATCTAAATTTAGTGGGATGTCTGAACTGTAGTTAGTTCAGATTCTATGTTTTGGCTAAAATTGGCCTATTTTCCAGCCTTGGCTGAGTTGGGTGTATTTCCCGCGGTTACCAGCAGGTGTCGCTGCCACCTCTGGTTCGTGTTGGAAGGTACAACAAGCTGAAGCGTATTAGGTGTTCTTTCCCAGAGGCAACCTAGCGGGAGGTTGATTCCGCTGGGCATACTGGGAGAGGGTACTTAAGGAACAGACGCCATTTTTGGAGGCTCTCTCTCACCTCGTGGCCACCCTGGCCGGAGGTATGTGACAACTCCTCTTCTGCCTCGGGGCCTGCTGGCCTGAGGTTTTGTTACTGGAAGTAGGCCCAGAAGCTATCTGGGGCCTACTGGTTCGAGGGTGGTCCTGTGCTGTCTGTCCTGCGGGAAGAAGCCGAGCAGTTGAAGGAGCCAGGGGAGGACTCATCTTGGAGAATACGCAGCGGAAGGCTGGTATCTCGAGAGGAGCCTGGAGCCTCAATTAGAGGATGCATCTCAACCAATCTGCCTCACAGTATTGCCGGGTCGGCTTAAAGGACTTTCTTATACTGTGCAATTGTGCTTAAACTTTGGAAACTCTGATTACCAAGTCTGTGGCAGAGACTTTTCATTTGTCCGTGCATCATCCCGGTTGCTAGACCGGTGAGAGGGGCCTATGCGGGTGAGCAAGATCCAATGACAGCGAGTGTACCTGTCTCCAGGATCTCAAGTTTTTTTTCTCAGTGATCTGCATCAGGTACTTGAACTTCGCTTAACCCTCCATCCCTCATTCTGCTGATGTTGTGTTTAATAAAGAAGCATTGGAAAAGACTCAGTGACTGGCAACCGTGTTTTATGCAACTTTAACCCTAGACTTTGAGCCAACACGGAGAACAGTGGGGTAACGGCAGACCAAAACTCACCAGCAACTCCTGCGGGGGTAGTACTACATAGGGAAAAGACATAGAGCACACCATAGATGCAGGTACAAACTTATAAACACTGCCATCTACTGGCTAAATAATATATCTCTACTAAATACTGATATTGATGTAGTTGCATAAAATACAAATTAACATTGTATTCCAACACCCCCACTCACCAATTACTCCTCATATTAGTCCTATTTTGGATCTCAGTTCTTTAAATTTGTTTATTGTAAGCTGTTTTGTCAAAGCATATGCTCCACTTGTTTCTCATAAGTTGGAAGTCTTTGCATCTCATCCCATTAATCTGGCTTTTGGTTTTAATGCTATGTGAGCAACATAGGACAGACTTTTGGCTGGGATGCCTTTATTGCTTCTGGTGGATTTCCTGATTGAAGCCTCTTGTGGCCTGGTTTCTTCATTTACATCCTTTGGATTGTCTGCGTCAATTTCTATTTCTGTGTCACTGTTTTGCCTATCATCTTGTGTAATGATGTGGAATTTCCCTCAGTTTGAAGTGTCAGTGTTAGTTTCCATTGACAATTAGACTTTTACTGATGGTTACCTTGTTTGTGTCTTGGTGTAGAATTCTGTATCCCTTTTGAGATTCACTGTACCCCATAAGTACACCTTCCTTTGCGCAAGCATCCCATTTTGTACATATTTCTTTTGAGATGTGCACATAGGCTTTGCTTCCAAATTTTTTTAGATAGTTCAAATTTGGGGCTTTTGCATTCCACGGATTATATGGAGTTTTCTCATTTTCTCATCCTGGTAGTCGATTTTGGAGATAGCATGCAGCAGTGGCGGCTGGTGTTTTTTTTTGGGGGGGGGGGCGGCAAACAGTCACTCACCCCCCCTTCCATCCCCCTGAGCATCACCCACTCCCCCGCTGTTTGCCGGTCGGTCCAGCACTTACCCCATCTTGGCTCGACTCCGAGTCCTCTCCTCAATGGTGGCTTCCAGCTCCTCTCTTCCTCCTCCTAGGCGTCCAATAGGATCGCCTGTCCTTTCAGCCAATCAGATGACCAGTGTCAAAACCCGCTTCCTGATTGGCCGGGACGAGGATCAGTGTACAACAGTGAATATTCATTTGCTGTTGTAACACACCTGGGTGGGCTGAGAGCGCACTCTCTGCGACCCAAGCCCACCCTATATTGTAGCCTATTAGAGCCGCTCGCTCTAATCGGTGCTTCAAAAAAACAGCCCCTCCATATTGGAATTTATGCGCCAATGTCCTAAAAGGGGCCGGACGCATTGATAGGGTAGGATAGGGTAGGCGGCAATGGACGGGGGGGGGGCGACGTCTGTGAGCCCTTAATTGATGGGCCGCCCCTGGCATGCGGTCATAATGGCCTCCTCTATGTATGTGGTTTGCATATCTGCATTTTTTTTTATTATGTCATGACTTCTGTGCCCAATTACCTTGTTTCTTGCACAGAAAACAATTACGTGTTTCTTGTTGCATGTTACCGTTTTTATTCATATTTTTCCTCTTTAAAGCAGACTCTGTGATCGAAGCATCGTCACTATTAATGGTTTCTGTTTTATGCTTATACTGTATTTATCCACAAGCTTGCCCTTAACATATTCCAATGTCAGTTCATCATCTGGATGTGCATCAAGTGCTGGGACAAGATTTTCATAAGTTTCTGGTAAGCTACTTAGTAATAGTGCTGCGACATGAAAATCTTTTATTTCTTCTCCTATACCTCTCAGGCGTTCAACCATTTCCAAGGTGTCCCTTATGTAATCCTGCATATGCAGGCCTTTCATGAGCTTAGTTTGGTATAGCTTTCTAGTCAAATACAGTTTATTTCTGAGATTAGTTTTTTTTAATACTGCACCCACATTTTTTTTTTTTTTGCAGTTTCACACTTACATATATATACATGTATGATTTGATCATCTTCTATGCTAAGAGAGATCATGCTCTGAGCTTTTTGTTTTTTTCTATCCACTCATCTGAAGGGTGTTCTGGCCTGACTTCATTTATATATTTCCACATACCTTCTCTTATTAGCAGCACTTTCATCTTGAATTTCCAGGACTTTTAGTTCTGGTTTGTCAGAATTGCAAATGAAAGCTTTGTTGCAGCTGTGTTACAGGCCATTTTCTTTTATTTCTGTTGTAGTCTTCTTTCTGTTGCTGTATCTTGCACTTATCTGCTGTAGCTGGCTATTTCTGGGTGGGTGTCTGTGCCCATAACCTGTTAGAAATTCTGTATATCGCCCTACAGAATTTCCAAAAGACAGTGCACAGTCCACATGGGCTTTGCTGCTTAACTGCAGACAGGAAAATAAGATTTTATTTAGGGAAAAAACAGAGCACATGATAGTTGCAGCTACAAACTTATAAAAAATGCCATCTACTGGCTAAAGACTATATCTCTACTAAATACTGATATTGATGTTGTTGTTGCATAAAATACAAATGAACATTGTGTCATTCAACCCAATTACTCAGAGCCCGGGTTGTCATGGACCTACCAACTCAGTTGGTGTCATTGTGCAGCCTAAACTCAATGTACTACTGCATTGCACAGCACTGAGCTTCCATCGTCAATCATACTTTTTCTCAACTAGATGTCTTCAGTCTTTCAGTTGAAAGGCAACCAACATCATTCAACCCACCTACTCAGAGCCCAGGTTGTCATGGACCTACTAACTTGGGTGGTGTTATTGTGCAGCCTGGACTCAGAATAGTACTGCACTGCACAGGGCTCACATACCACTATGTGAGCACCATTCAGTAATAGGGACCATTGACCAACACGGTGTGGAAGCTGCAGGCAGGTGTAGTGAGTGGGGGGGACACTGTTTGGCAAAACTTGTGATCCAGGTAAAACTGCCAGACAGCACAGCTTGGTCCTTCCTTTCATGGCAGGATCACCAGATTATTTCTATCAAAGCTGCAAATTAAAAATAAAATGGATATGGCCTTTAAAATGGCAATACCGTGTCAAAGCTCAGATGAGAGTTTAATGATTGGAGGAACATAGACGTTAATTGTACAGTTATCATTATATTTCATGTACAGTACAAAGATGGTCTATTTCTCAAATGCCTATTAAAACACACACAGGAGAAATATGACAAATTGTAATTGTGATTCCATTATTTCCAGGTTTCTGTCCATTTTCTCTTGTCTGGGCTGTCAAATTCTACATGGACCTTTTTTTTTTTTTTTTAAGTAATGAATATTCAAATGAAAATTAACCATCTAGGTAATATCTTCGGAAATGTCAGATAACTTCAAAAATGAGCCAAGAAAATCCCCAGCAGAGAATTGTTTGTGATGTGTAAATGTTATTAGGGTACTTACATAAAGGGGAAATGATCAGACTGATTTTATGGGTAACGTGCTTGATAGATCATTTCAACAAGATCCATCCCTGCAAAATAAATATGGTTAAAATGATCCGCTTATAGTTAAGGTCGGGCTGTTTATTATCTGTTCTACAGTAAAAAAGCATCCCGTAATAACCTCATTAAAAAGATTTTTACTTAAACCTGCTGTCTGATTTCCAAGGGTCTGTTCTTTGTCTAGTTAAGGTCATCATAAATCCACAAACTCATTTACTATATATTTATATCTCGGAGATTGCAGTTATGCTCACAGTATAGAAACGCTGATGACTGAAGGTGTTATGGTAATTTAAATGATGTCATTGATATCTTTAGAAATATTTGCCTGTACAAGTGAATAAAGCTGGGACAGGGAGAAGTTTTTAAGTGAAATAAAAAAAAATGCCCAGCAAAAATAAAAACAACAATTAAAAAAAAAGCAATATGGTGCAATACTCACCTTCAATCTGGAACTATCCTTTGCAGTATTTCTTTTCCACCACCAGATGTCCTCAGCCAACTAATTCTGTAATGGATCCACCCTCTAGGGCAGAACATCTCAGCCTTTTTTAAGTTGCAGCAAAATCCAGAGACACCCAAGCCTAAAATATAAAAAACGTGAATGTTACTTATCAGTGGAAAACCGAGCTTGGGACAATGCACACAACCAAATGGATTTAATTAATTTAATATCAGAAGCCCCCCCCCATTCATATCAAAGGTCTCTCCATCACATTAGAGTCGCCTCTTGATGAGGGCCCCCCCAAGATGTCATTGTTCCCCATCACATTAAAGTTCACCCATCACATTAGAGTCCCTTCTATACCATAGAGCCCCCATCACATCAGATCCCCCCTTTGTGTCAGCAGGGGCGGATCCAATCCAAGGGGGGGCAATGGGCCTCACATTCAAAATCAGCAGCAGTGGCATCGAGACCCTCTTGTTGTTGCACCCCCGCTGGCCTGGCCTCTACTGCCTGCCGCACTCATTGCTATTGCCTGCTGCCTGGCATCTAGCAACCAGTGACGTCACATCTGAGGATGGGAGTGAGGCCCCAGCATTCAGAGTGGAGGAGGATTTAACTTCTTCCTCCTCTGCACCTAGTGAATGTTGGCTCCACCAACCTCCTCCCTCCATCTTCTCCAGCGTGGCATGAAGAAAGGGAACTGTGCCAGACAGCCTGCCAGGATTAGAGCAGAGCACATCTGAGGAGTAGTGATGAGCCGAACACCCCCGGGTTCGGTTCGCACCAGAACCCGCGAACGGACCGAAAGTTCGTACGAACATTAGAACCCTATTAAATACAATGGATGCGAACGTTCGAATTCTAAAGTGCTAATTATAACAACTATTATGCATGTTATTGTCCTAAAAAGGGTTTGGGAACCCGGGTTGTGCACCAGGGGACATGTATCAATGCAAAAAGAAGTTTTAAAAACGGTCGTTTTTCGGGAGCAGTCATTTTAATGATGCATAAAGTGAAAAAAAAAAAGTCAAATATTCCTTTAAATATCGTACCTGGGGGGTGTCTAAAGTATGCCTGTGAAGTGCCACGTGTTTCCCGTGTTTAGAACTGTCCCTGCACAAAATGACACTTCTAAAGGAAAAAAAAGCCATTTAAAACTGCTTGCGGCTTTAATGTAATGTCTGGTCCCGGTAATATGGATGAAAATCTTTAAGAAAAATGGCATAGCTACCCCATGACCCCCCTCCCCCCACCCCAGCCCATTACCAGCCCCTTTGGGTCTTGTATGGATATTAAGGGGAACCCCGCACATAAAATAAAAAAGGCCCTATATACTCTGAACAGCCGTATACAGGCGGTGCATACAAGACAGGGACTGTAGGTTTGTTCTTATGTAGAATCTGTTTGTAATTTTGAACAGGTACATTGTTTAAGTGTAGCTCCAGCCCAAAAATCTATTTTTAAACTTTTTGGAAAACATAGGTAAGGGTTATCACCCCTGTAACATTTGTTTTGCTGTCTGTGCCCCTGTTCAGAACATTTCACCTCACTTTCCGTCCCAATGACAACTGTTTTTGAAATGTGGTGTTTTTCTTGAAACAAGGATTGCTGATAAAGCATCAGTACAGAGGAGACACCTTTCTCCCATATTAATTCTTACAGGAGAGAATTTTCCTTCCAAGGGGTAGATTTCCTCTCACTTCCTGTTGTCTTCTTGCGTTTGCAAGTAGGAGTCGTTTGTAAGTTGGATGTTTGAAAGTAGGGACCTGCCGTATATACTCTGCAGAAATAGGCCCCTTAGTTGTTGGTGTTGGCACAACACTGTAAGCACTCACAGTTACTCTTGGTTGGTGCTGGAACGCCCTGCTGTCAACTATTATATCAGGAATTTTAATTACATATAATTGTTGAACAGTGGTAGTAAAAATTGGGCCTTTGATGGTGGTGCTGGTGCCACAACACTGTAAGCCCTGACAGTTACTCTTGGTGGGTGCAGCAATGGGCCCTGCTGTGAATTATTAGATCAAGAATTGTAATTGCATGCCCCTGTTGAACAGGGGCTGAAAAATTGGGCCTTTCGTGGTGGTGGTGGTGGTGGTGGTGTTGCCACAACACTGTAAGCCCTCAGAGTTACTCTTGGTGGGTGCAGGAATGGGCCCTGCTGTGAATTATTAGATCAAGAATTGTAATTACATGCCCCTTTTGAACAGGGGCTGAAAAATTGGGCCTTTCGTGGTGGTGGTGGTGGTGGCGTTGCCACAACACTGTAAGCCCTCAGAGTTACTCTTGGTGGGTGCAGGAATGGGCCCTGCTGTGAATTATTAGATCAAGAATTGTAATTACATGCCCCTTTTGAACAGGGGCTGAAAAATTGGGCCTTTCGTGGTGGTGGTGGTGGTGGCGTTGCCACAACACTGTAAGCCCTCAGAGTTACTCTTGGTGGGTGCAGGAATGGGCCCTGCTGTGAATTATTAGATCAAGAATTGTAATTACATGCCCCTTTTGAACAGGGGCTGAAAAATTGGGCCTTTCGTGGTGGTGGTGGCGTTGCCACAACACTGTAAGCCCTGACAGTTACTCTTGGTGGGTGCAGCAATGGGCCCTGCTGTGAATTATTAGATCAAGAATTATAATTGCATGCCCCTGTTGAACAGGGGCTGAAAAATTGGGCCTTTCGTGGTGGTGGTGGTGGTGGTGGTGTTGCCACAACACTGTAAGCCCTCAGAGTTACTCTTGGTGGGTGCAGGAATGGGCCCTGCTGTGAATTATTAGATCAAGAATTGTAATTACATGCCCCTTTTGAACAGGGGCTGAAAAATTGGGCCTTTCGTGGTGGTGGTGGTGGTGGCATTGCCACAACACTGTAAGCCCTCAGAGTTACTCTTGGTGGGTGCAGCAATGGGCCCTGCTGTGAATTATTAGATCAAGAATTGTAATTACATGCCCCTGTTGAACAGGGGCTGAAAAATTGGGCCTTAGGCACTGGTGGCACAACACTACAACCCCTCACAGATACTGTACTTGGAGCACAGCAATGAGCCCTATGGCAAATTATTGCTAAAAAAATTGTAATTACACGCCCCTGTAAAACAGGGGCTGAAAAATTGGGCCTTAGCCACTGGTGGCGGCACCCATAAACAAAAATGATCTTCCAAGCTATCATCATCAATCGTATCATTGAGGACTCGGAGGAGGAGGATAGCCAGTCAACATAACAGCACACGCACTCAGCATCAGCATCAGTCTTGAAGGGATGTGACATGTTAAAATCAATTAGTCTGTTATATCAGCATCAGGTGTGTGGTAGCTGGTGGTGATCCAAGACTGGTTCATCTTGATGAAAGTCAGTCGATCAACCGAGTCGGTGGACAGGCGCACCCTGTGATCTGTGACAAATCATCCAGCAGCACTGAATGTGCGTTCCGAAAGAACACTGGATGCAGGACAGGCCAGTAGCTCAATTGCATACTGTGCAAGCTCTGGCCAGTGATCCATCCTCAAGACCCAGTAAGCCAGAGGATTTTCGGTGGGGAAGGTGTCCAAGTCTGACCTTGCCCCTAGATATTCCTGCACCATGTTTATCAGACGCTGGTGATGGTTGCTGGAACCGATCATACTTTGGGGCTGCGGACTAAAGAATTGTCTGAACGCATCGGTCAGACGGCCACCTTCCCCACCGCTCCTTCTTTGACTGGCCGAAGCCTCAGCAACTCGTTGTCCAGGACCAGGAGTTTGTAACCTCCCAGTCTCTGGGAACGCGTTGCACAGACCTTTCTGCAAGGCCTCCCGGAGTTGTCTCATCCTCTGCTCCCTCTGCGACGGTAACATAAGGTCCGCAACCTTACCCTTGTACCGTGGATCAAGGAGAGTGGCCAGCCAGTAATGGTCCCTCTCCTTGATCCGAAGAATACGAGGATCCTTCCACAGACTTTGCAGGATCAGGGAGGCCATGCAGCGTAGGTTTGCTGAGGCATTCGCTCCGGAGTCCTCTGGGTCACTAAGGACGACATGATCCGCAGCCACCTCCTCCCAGCCACGTACAAGTCCACTGGTTTCTTGGGACTGTAAATCATCCCTAAAAGACTGCTGCTGATGATGCTGAGTGCCAGCTTCCACCTCCATGCTGACACAATCCTCCTCCTCCTCCTCCTCCTCCTCTTCCTGTGCGATGGGTGGGACAGAAGGAACACTGTCTGGGTAAAGGGGGCCTTGAGAGGCAAGGAAGTCCTCCTCTTCCTGCCTCTGTTCTGCCTCAAGTGCCCTGTCCATTATTCCACGCAGCGTGTGCTCCAACAGGTGGACAAGAGGTACAGTGTCACTGATGCATGCACTGTCACTGCTCACCATCCTCGTGGCCTCCTCAAATGGTGCCAGGACAGTGCATGCATCCCTGATCATGCCCCACTGGCGTGGAGAAAAAAAACCAAGCTCCCCTGACCCTGTCCTGGTGCCGTAGTCGCACAGGTACTCATTGATGGCCCTCTGCTGCGTGTGCAGCCGCTGCAGCATGGCCAACGTTGAGTTCCACCTGGTGGGCATGTCACATATAAGGCGGTTCTTGGGCAGGTTCAACTCCTTTTGCAGCTCAGCCAGGCGAGCACTGGCATTATAAGATCTGCGGAAATGCACACAGACTTTCCTGGCCTGCCTCAGGACATCCTGTAAGCCCGGGTACCTGCCCAAGAACCGCTGCACCACCAGGTTAAGGACGTGAGCCACACAGGGCACATGGGTCAGTTGTCCCTGTCGGAGGGCCGAGAGGAGGTTGGTGCCATTGTCGCAAACCACCATTCCTGGCTTAAGCTGGCGTGGCGTCAACCACCTCTCGGCCTGGCCCTGCAGAGCAGACAGGACCTCTGCCCCAGTGTGGCTTCTGTCCCCCAAACACACCAGCGCAAGCACGGCATGGCATCTTTTTGCCTGCGTACTTGCGTAGCCCCTTGAACGGCTACGGAGCACCGCTGGTTCATAGGACAAACCACAGGAAGAGGCCATGGAGGAAGAAGAAGAGGAGGGGGTGGAGGAGAGAGGTGTGTCACAACCAGTAGTAGCATTTTGGAGGCGTGGCGGTGGAACAACCTCCAACACTACTGCACCTTGTCCTGCACCCTTCCCAGCTGCCAAAAGAGTGACCCAATGGGCCGTGAAAGAAAGGTAACGTCCCTGTCCATGCCTGCTGGACCATGAGTCAGCGGTAATATGCACCTTACCGCTGACCGCCCTGTCCAGCGAGGCCAAGACATTGCCTTCCACATGCCGGTAGAGAGCCGGAATAGCCTTCCGTGAGAAAAAGTGGCGTTTGGGAACCTGCCACTGAGGAACCGCACATTGCACAAACTCACGGAAGGGGGCCGAGTCTACCAACTGAAAAGGCAGCAGTTGAAGCGCTAGCAATTTAGCCAAGCTAGCATTCAACCGCTGGGCATGTGGATGGCTGGGAGTGAACTTCTTTCGACGGTCCAGCAGCTGGGGCAGGGAAATTTGCCTGCTAGAATCGGACGTCGGTGTACTGCTAGCAGAGTGGCCGCAAGTACTTGGCTGTGACACACCTAATTCTACACCTTCATTCCTCTCAGTGCATGTTTCAGAGAGGACTGAAGTTATAGTGGGGTTGGAGATCCCAGCTGATGCGGTGCAAGGAGAGGTCCGCTTTGTTCTTTGGTGTGGGTCTTTGAGGTAGGCTTGCCAACGAGCTGCATGGCAGGTCAACATATGTCTGGTCAGGCATGTGGTACCCAAGCGGCTGATGTTTTGGCCACGCGATATACGCTTGAGACATATGTTGCAAACAGCAGCTGTGCGATCTGATGCACTAGCCTCAAAAAAGGCCCACACCAAAGAACTTTTTGAATGACGGGCAGAGGCAGCGCCCTGCACAGGCGGAGCTCTGCGGTGTGATTCCGTCGGTGTACTGCCCTTACGCTGGCCACCAAAGGGCATCCTGCCTCGTTGGAGATGTGCCTCCTCCTCATCCTCCTCCTCCTCCTCTCTCCTATTAGGCACCCACGTGGAGTCAGTGACCTCATCATCCCCTCCCTCCTCATCACTGGAGCCAATCTGGCAGTATGCTGCAGCTGCTGGAACATGACTGCCAGATTGGTGTCCTTCTTGAGCCTCCCCTCTGTCTGCTCTCACGCTACTGCCTTCCTGTAGCTGGGTTTCATCATCAGACCCTTCGAAACGCTGGGCATCCTCCTGGAGCATGTACCCAACACTGTGCTCAAACAGTTTGGGGGACTCCTCAGGAGGAGGACATGGTGGGTCTAGGGAAGGAGTGACTGATGATGAGTCTGACATTGATACCAGGGAAGAGGACGCTTTGGCAGCTGCTTTGCCAGTACCCTGAGCCTGGGTGAGAGAGGATGAGGAGGAGGAGGAGGGCTTGGTCATCCACTCTACCAAGTCTTCGGCATGATGTGGCTCAACATGTCCAGCTGCCGAAAAGAAGGACAAGCGTGTCCCATGGCCATGTGCTGATGACAATGCACCGCGTCCACGACCAGCACTGTTGCCCCCAGACACAGAGCCTGCTTGCCCTCTTTTATTGCCTCCTGACTGTCTGCCTCTCCTTGTTTGCCTTCCAGACATTCTAATAGATGGCCTGCAGGGAGATGGGAAAAAAGCAATAAGGGCTACCTTCAGGTGTCCTTCTCTGTCCCTTTACTTAAGGATTTCTAAATATGGTTGAGGATGATTGCTTTTGCACAGAATAGCACAACGACAATTTCCCTGACTGTCCAAAAAACAAGGATTTCAAAGATGGTTGATGAGGAATGCTTTAGCACACTATAGCACAAGGAGAATTTCCCTCACTGTCCTCCCCTGTCCCTAGAAACAAGGATTATCACAGTGAAAGAAACTGACACTCTTCCTACCTATAGTTTTCTGTCCCTAGAAAAAATGTTTTTTTTAAAGCACACTATAGCACAAGGAGAATTTCCCTCACTGTCCTTCCCTGTCCCTAGAAACAAGGATTATCACAGTGAAAGAAACTGACACTCTTCCTACCTATAGTTTTCTGTCCCTAGAAAAAATGTTTTTTTAAAGCACATTATAGCACAAGGAGAATTTCCCTCACTGTCCTTCCCTGTCCCTAGAAACAAGGATTATCACAGTGAAAGAAACTGACACTCTTCCTACCTATAGTTTTCTGTCCCTAGAAAAAAATGTTTTTTTAAAGCACACTATAGCACAAGGAGAATTTCCCTCACTGTCCTTCCCTGTCCCTAGAAACAAGGATTATCACAGTGAAAGAAACTGACACTCTTCCTACCTATAGTTTTCTGTCCCTAGAAAAAATGTTTTTTTAAAGCACACTATAGCACAAGGAGAATTTCCCTCACTGTCCTTCCCTGTCCCTAGAAACAAGGATTATCACAGTGAAAGAAACTGACACTCTTCCTACCTATAGTTTTCTGTCCCTAGAAAAAATGTTTTTTTAAAGCACACTATAGCACAAGGAGATCTTCCCTCACTGTCCTTCCCTGTCCCTAGAAACAAGGATTATCACAGTGAAAGAAACTGACACTCTTCCTACCTATAGTTTTCTGTCCCTAGAAAAAATGTTTTTTAAAGCACACTATAGCACAAGGAGAATTTCCCTCACTGTCCTTCCCTGTCCCTAGAAACAAGGATTATCACAGTGAAAGAAACTGACACTCTTCCTACCTATAGTTTTCTGTCCCTAGAAAAAATGTTTTTTTAAAGCACACTATAGCACAAGGAGAATTTCCCTCACTGTCCTTCCCTGTCCCTAGAAACAAGGATTATCACAGTGAAAGAAACTGACACTCTTCCTACCTATAGTTTTCTGTCCCTAGAAAAAATGTTTTTTTAAAGCACACTATAGCACAAGGAGAATTTCCCTCACTGTCCTTCCCTGTCCCTAGAAACAAGGATTATCACAGTGAAAGAAACTGACACTCTTCCTACCTATAGTTTTCTGTCCCTAGAAAAAATGTTTTTTTAAAGCACACTATAGCACAAGGAGAATTTCCCTCACTGTCCTTCCCTGTCCCTAGAAACAAGGATTATCACAGTGAAAGAAACTGACACTCTTCCTACCTATAGTTTTCTGTCCCTAGAAAAAATGTTTTTTTAAAGCACACTATAGCACAAGGAGAATTTCCCTCACTGTCCTTCCCTGTCCCTAGAAACAAGGATTATCACAGTGAAAGAAACTGACACTCTTCCTACCTATAGTTTTCTGTCCCTAGAAAAAATGTTTTTTTAAAGCACACTATAGCACAAGGAGAATTTCCCTCACTGTCCTTCCCTGTCCCTAGAAACAAGGATTATCACAGTGAAAGAAACTGACACTCTTCCTACCTATAGTTTTCTGTCCCTAGAAAAAATGTTTTTTTAAAGCACACTATAGCACATGGAGAATTTCCCTCACTGTCCTTCCCTGTCCCTAGAAACAAGGATTATCACAGTGAAAGAAACTGACACTCTTCCTACTGTGACAGCAGGAAGGTAAAGTCACCTGGTTGCATCCAGGGGGGTAGATATATTTCGCCCAGATTCAGGCTTTACGCTGACTTATACAGCTAGGTGGAGAGTTGTATAAGCCCAGCTGAGACTAGTGGGCTCATTGATGACTCATACCTCTAGGGAGAGGGCTGGGCGTCGTGCAAACAGGGAGTTGATGAGATCAGCTGAACCTTGTCAGCTCATTTAGGCCTCTATAAAAAACTCCCAGATTCATTAGATGTTAGCTCATGCCTGGAAGCAGACCTGTGTGGACTGTCTAGGGAGAGTGAACCCCTGTGCGGTGAGAGAAAGCCTGTGTGGCTATATTTTGCTTGGACATTTAAAACCAGGGACTAGGACAGCACTAGGCTGATCCCAGTCGTTAGTTAGGAAACCTGTAAGTTTAGTTAGAGGTCAAGTTGACCAGGATTTATTTTGTTTATGTTTTTTTTGCCTTGCTGTGTTTTTGTCACTGTAAATAGAAAATAAACCGCACCTTTTTGATTTTGAAAACCACAACCTCCGTCTGCTGGGCCTGTTTTGGGTGGGGAGCCCATCCCGGGGGTCACACATACCCGCTGCCGAGCTAGCCCCCTCACAGTTGGTGGAGAACCAGTGGCAGTTTTTTTTAAGCCAGCATGGAGGAGATACTGAAGCAGCTGGCTCTAGCAAATGCCAATCAACAGCAGACAAATGCAGGTTTGCAAAAGAGCCTTGCAGCTCATCAACAGAGCCTTGCAGCTCAACAACAGAACTTCGCAGCCCAGCAGCAAGCTCATCAACAGAGCCTTGCAGCCCAGCAGCAAGCTCACCAACAGAGTCTGGAAGCTCAGCAACAAGCCCAGCAGCAATCTGAGGCCCGCTTCATAGACCTGTTACAGAAGCAAGAGCAGAGACTACAACAAATGGAAGCAGTAATGCAGCAACGTCCGCAGACCAGTGAGGAAAGCCGTCCCACTAATACCGCGTCCTTTGGGGTGAGTCGTTTATTGACAAAAATGACTGGAGAGGATGATCCAGAGGTATTTTTGACCACATTTGAAAGGACTGCTGAAAGAGAAAAGTGGCCTGAGGAGCAGTGGGCTGGACTGGTGGCTCCTCTGTTAACTGGTGAATCGCAGAAGGCTTACTATGACCTGGAGCCTGACCAAGCAAAAGACTATGTGATGCTAAAAGCTGAGATATTGGCAAGGCTGGGTGTCACCCAGGCTGTCCGGGCTCAGCGTGTGCATAACTGGACTTTCCAGCTTGGAAAACCCCCCAGGTCTCAAATGTATGATCTCATTCACCTGAGCAGAAAGTGGCTACAGCCAGAGACTTTGTCCGCACCAAAGATTGTGGAACGTGTTGTAATGGATCGGTTTTTGAGAGCTCTTCCTACTGCCATCCAAAAGTGGGTAAGCCATGGAGACCCAGAGACGGCCGATGGTCTTGTGGATCGTGTGGAGAAATACTTGGCTACAGAGAACCTGACGGCCTCTTCCAGAGACACTCGGACTTTCCACCCTAAGACCAGACCATCCCCAGGGGCGGATAAGAGGATTCCAAGGGGTGAGGGTGGAGAGAGTGAGAGGGTGGGAGCTCTACCCCAAGTTTGGCGAGAACAGCCTGGGAAATCAGCGGCTCAAGAGGCCGCAAGAAGGATCGTTTGCTACCGCTGCCGGCAAGCGGGACATATTGCAGCAAATTGCCCGGTTGTGGAGGAACCCATGCAGTGTGACTTTCTGACGGGCAGACGTCAGTCGCTGTGTGCGACAGTCGCATGCACTGCCATTCGGGGAACTGAGAAACATTTATGCAAAATGTGTATTAATGGTAGAAATGTTGTGGTATTGCTGGATTCAGGTAGCCTTGTGACCCTGATAAAGGCTGAGTTAGTTAAAACAGAGGTCTCTGGGAATAGCAAGGTAGCCGTTATTTGTGTGCATGGGGACACCCGAGAGTATCCAGTGACTACGGTGTGTTTCGAGACCCCCAAAGGTACCCTCTCTCATCCAGTGGGCTTAGTATCTCAGTTACCGCATGACGCCATTGTGGGAAGGGATTTTCCGAAGTTCTGGGAACTGTGGGATGATCCTGAGCCCCCCACTGGTGCCCCTATGTACCAGGAATGTGATAGCCAGAACTCCCCTGAGAGTGGTGAGGACTCTCCGGAATTTCCCTTGTCAGTATTGGCAGGGGAGACTCAAGAAACTGGAGAGGAGCCCACCTCCTCAGACGAAAACCTACCGTCTGTGGAGTTTTCTGATCTTGAGGTTCACAGGGAAAACTTTGCCACAGAACAGTTGAAAGACCCCGCCCTAATAAAGGCACGGGAAAACGTAGTGAAAATAGATGGCGAGTTAGTGAACCCAGATAATACTGGCACTTACCCATACTTCAGCGTAGAGAAGGACCTACTGTATCGGGTGGCAAAAAGGGCAGAAGAAACCGTTGAGCAGCTTGTGGTGCCCAAACCTTACAGGAAGTTGGTGTTGGAGTTGGCCCATGGGCACATTCTTGGAGGTCATCTGGGGACAGAGAAAACCCGAGAGAGGGTATTACAGAGATTCTATTGGCCTGGGGTGATGAAGGACATAGAAAATTATTGTTCCTCCTGCCCTGTGTGTCAGAGGTCGGCCCCGATGCCACATTTCCGTAGCCCGCTGGTCCCTCTACCCATCATTGAGGTCCCGTTTGAGAGAATCGCAATGGATTTGGTAGGTCCTATAATCAAGTCCGCTAGGGGGCACCAGTACATATTGGTTATAATGGACTATGCCACCCGTTATCCAGAAGCGATCCCTCTCAGAAATACCTCGGCCAAAACCATAGCCAAAGAGCTATCTCTTGTTTTTAGCCGGGTGGGTATTTGTAAAGAACTGCTTACGGACCAAGGTACACCCTTTATGTCCCGGGTTATGAAAGAGCTGTGTAAATTGTTCAAAGTGACGCAATTGCGTACATCTGTGTATCACCCCCAAACCGATGGGCTGGTTGAAAGATTCAACAAAACCCTAAAACAAATGTTGAAGAAAGTGGTGGATAGAGATGGAAGGGATTGGGACTGTCTACTTCCTTATTTGATGTTTGCTATTAGGGAGGTGCCCCAATCCTCTACGGGATTCTCCCCCTTTGAGTTACTGTATGGGAGACACCCAAGAGGGCTGTTGGATATTGCCAAGGAAACTTGGGAAAGTGAGAGTTCTCCCCACAGGAGTGTGATTGAGCATGTCGCCCTGATGCAAGATCGAATTGCACAGGTAATGCCCATCGTGAAGGAACATTTGGCCCAAGCGCAGTTGGCACAGCAGAGAGTGTACAACCGTGGAGCCAAGACCCGTACCTTTTCCCCGGGGGATAGGATATTGGTACTTGTCCCTACGGTTGAAAGTAAATTCCTTGCCAAATGGCAAGGCCCCTACGAGATAATGGAAAAAGTGAGCGAAGTGAATTACAAGGTCAGACAACCAGGAAGGCGAAAGCCCGAACAGATCTATCACGTTAATCTGTTGAAAGCCTGGAGGGATAGAGAGTCCCTAGTCGCAGACACTTGGTCACCAGCTCAAACTGGTTGCGTGATTCCTGAGGTTGGAATCGCAGCCACCTTGTCACAACCCCAACAACAGGAGGTTAAGGAGTTTGTACTTCGCAACAAGGAGGTATTCTCTGAGCTGCCGGGACAAACATCTGGGGTAGAGCATGACATTATTACCCCGCCCGGTGAAAGGGTGAAGTTAAAACCCTATCGGATCCCAGAGGCCCGACGGGAGGCAATACGGGAGGAAGTACAGAGAATGCTGAACTTAGGGGTGATAGAGGAGTCCCAAAGTGATTGGTCTAGTCCCATTGTGTTGGTGCCTAAACCGGATGGGAGCTGGCGATTTTGTAACGATTTTCGTCAGTTGAACAAAGTTACAAAATTTGACACCTACCCCATGCCACGTATAGATGAGTTGATCGACCGGCTGGGAACAGCCCGATACATGACGACTCTTGACCTCACAAAAGGGTATTGGCAAATCCCCCTGGCCAAGTCGGCCAAAGAGAAAACCGCATTTGTAACCCCAGACGGGGCGTTCCAATATAAAAGAATGCCGTTCGGGTTACAGAATGCGCCGGCCACATTCCAGCGGAAAATGGACCAGATGCTGAGGCCCCATCGGAAGTATGCTGCGGCTTACCTGGATGACATAATTGTCCATAGCACAGATTGGGCCTCACATCTGCCAAAAGTGCAAGCAGTCCTGGACTCTGTTCGGGAAGCAGGGTTTACGGCTAACCCCAAGAAGTGTACCATTGGGCAGGAGGAGGCCAAATATCTTGGGTACACCATTGGGAGGGGAGTAATAAAACCCCAACTCAACAAAGTCGAGGCCATCCAGAGTTGGCCACGTCCCAACAGCAAGAAGCAGGTACGAGCCTTTCTGGGAATCGCTGGGTATTATCGGCGATTCATTCCCCACTTTGCTTCTAAGGCTGTGCCCCTAACCAACCTGACGAAGGGGAAAGGGTCGGTCATGATTAAATGGACCCCCGAGGCTGAGGCAGCATTCCAATTCTTGAAACAAGCCTTATGTAGCCAGCCAGTGTTGTACTCACCCGACTTCTCTAGAGACTTTGTCGTACAAAGTGATGCGTCAGATGTGGGGTTAGGAGCAGTATTGTCCCAGGTCTGGAACGGGGAAGAGCACCCAGTCATTTACCTCAGCAGGAAGTTGAAGTCCCATGAGGTAAATTACGCCACCGTTGAAAAGGAGTGTTTAGCGGTGAAGTGGGCTCTAGATTCCCTTCGGTACTACCTGCTAGGTAGGCACTTTGACATGGTTACGGATCACGCTCCGTTAAAGTGGATGGCTCAAAACAAGGAAACAAATAGAAGAGTGAATAGGTGGTTCCTGGCCCTCCAGGAATTCAACTTCACAGTAAAGCATCGCCCTGGCGTTCAAATGGGGAATGTGGATGCTTTGTCTCGAGTACATGAATGCCTGATTGCTGGTGTTCCAACCCCGAGGTTAAAACAAGAGGGGGGGGTATGTGACAGCAGGAAGGTAAAGTCACCTGGTTGCATCCAGGGGGGTAGATATATTTCGCCCAGATTCAGGCTTTACGCTGACTTATACAGCTAGGTGGAGAGTTGTATAAGCCCAGCTGAGACTAGTGGGCTCATTGATGACTCATACCTCTAGGGAGAGGGCTGGGCGTCGTGCAAACAGGGAGTTGATGAGATCAGCTGAACCTTGTCAGCTCATTTAGGCCTCTATAAAAAACTCCCAGATTCATTAGATGTTAGCTCATGCCTGGAAGCAGACCTGTGTGGACTGTCTAGGGAGAGTGAACCCCTGTGCGGTGAGAGAAAGCCTGTGTGGCTATATTTTGCTTGGACATTTAAAACCAGGGACTAGGACAGCACTAGGCTGATCCCAGTCGTTAGTTAGGAAACCTGTAAGTTTAGTTAGAGGTCAAGTTGACCAGGATTTATTTTGTTTATGTTTTTTTTGCCTTGCTGTGTTTTTGTCACTGTAAATAGAAAATAAACCGCACCTTTTTGATTTTGAAAACCACAACCTCCGTCTGCTGGGCCTGTTTTGGGTGGGGAGCCCATCCCGGGGGTCACACATACCCGCTGCCGAGCTAGCCCCCTCACACTACCTATAGTTTTCTGTCCCTAGAAAAAATGTTTTTTTAAAGCACACTATAGCACAAGGAGAATTTCCCTCACTGTCCTTCCCTGTCCCTAGAAACAAGGATTATCACAGTGAAAGAAACTGACACTCTTCCTACCTATAGTTTTCTGTCCCTAGAAAAAATGTTTTTTTAAAGCACACTATAGCACAAGGAGAATTTCCCTCACTGTCCTTCTGTCAGGGTCACCTGTGGCCAGGTGACAGATGCACACCGTAGGGGGACAGGAGTGCACCGCGAGGTAGTGAACCCTATGGCTGGCTTCTGTGGATAGGAAACTGGGTGGTTGTGGAAAGCGGGACCAGAGGAGCACAACCGGGATCCCAACGGAAGCGAGAGCCAAGATTCCCCAGGGCGCGGAGTCTAAGACCCAGCTGGTCTTCTCCAGGGCCTCTAGTGGTGAGGATGTTACGCTGCAGGCTGGGACCAGGTCGCGGCCCCTGGAGTTTCCTAGCTCACGCCCCGTAGGATAAGGGGAAGCAGCAGCACACGATAGAGAGAACCGAATAACAAGCCGAAGGTCAGGGGCCACAAGCAGACAAGGATAACGAAGAACGAGCCGAAGGTCAAGGGTCACGAGCAGACAGGGTTGGTCGGGGACAAGCCAATAACGTAACAGAGAGACAGACGTAGCACACGGCAGGCAGGAACCCAAACACACAATGCCTAACAAACACGTTGATCAGCAAAGCAGGCTTGCAGTGCACAGGTTAATATAGTGTTCAGTGATAGGGCCTGGGGTGGAGTCAGGCTGGGAGGAGATTATAAAGGAAGCCAGGTGAAGGAGGTCTGGTCTCTAGATGAACACATGAGGAGGAAGGTAAGATGGCAGACAGACATTAATGCATATCCATGACAGTACCCTCCCTCTTACGAGGCCTCCCCCTTCCCCGCCTGGGCCCAGGTTTAGAGGGAAACTTCAGATGAAACTCCTTTAACAGACGAGGTGCAAAGACCTCAGATGCAGTGATCCAAGACCTCTCCTCAGGACCAAACCCTTTCCAATGAACGAGGTACTGAAGAACGCCTTTACAGAGTCGGGAGTCCAGAATTTGACTGATCTCGTACTCCTGATTATCCTCAGAGACAGGCGCCACGGTAGGAAGAGGACGAGAGAATTTATTGAGGACTAAAGGCTTTAGAAGAGCAACATGAAAGGAGTTAGTGATTTTAAGGCTCTTAGGAATCTGGAGTTTGAAACAAACCGGATTCAGTTTAGCAGTTACCGTGTATGGACCGATGAATCGTGGAGCAAACTTCAGAGAAGGAACTCGGAGCTTGATGTTCCTGGTAGAGAGCCAGACTTTGTCCCCTGGCTGAAGAGAAGGCGGTTTACGCCTGCGGCGGTCGGCAAAGCCTTTGAATTTTTCAGCAGCTGCCCGGAGGGAATCATGAACGTGACCCCAAACGGAATTGAGAGACTCCTGAACCGAAGCCAAAGCTGGAATGTCTGGAGAACAGATCATAGGAAGAGGAAGTTGAGGGTGTTTTCCATAAACTGTGAAAAAGGGTGTCTTCTGCGAACTGGTATTCACATGATTGTTATGGGAGAATTCTGCCCACGGGAGTAGAGAGGACCAATCGTCATGGTGAGAAGACACAAAGGTGCGAAGAAAGACCTCTAACTCCTGATTAACCCTCTCAGTCTGTCCATTGGATTGGGGATGGTAAGAAGAAGAAAAATCCAAGACAATATTGAGGGATTTGCAAAAGGCTCTCCAAAAACGAGACGTGAATTGGACTCCCCTGTCGGAAACAATATGAGAAGGGACCCCATGTAGGCGGAGAATTTCTCGAATGAAAATGGGAACCAAGGCAGGGGCAGAAGGAAGACCAGGAAGAGGAACAAAATGAGCCATCTTGGAGAATCGATCGATTACCACCCAAATGACTGTATTATTCTCAGACAGTGGGAGATCGGTGATAAAATCCATGGCAATATGGGCCCAGGGTTCCTTAGGAATAGGCAAGGGCATGAGGAGACCAGCAGGAGCTTGTGTGGAGGATTTGGACTGAGCACAGACATGACAAGCTTTAACGTAGTCTTTGACGTCTGAGCGGAGATTAGGCCACCAGTAGTGACGACTGATGAGTAGGAAGGATCGGAGGAATCCAGAATGCCCTGCCACCTTGGAATCATGTCCCCAACGAAGGATCTTAGCTCTTAGCTCAGTGGGGACAAAGGTCTTACCAGGCGGAATTTTAGACTTCAGGGTGGTAGAGTGGGCAACAATGCATGAGGTGGGAATGATCGGCTCAGGTTCAGGGGCGGACTCCTCGTCCAAAGTGTCAAATGACCTAGAGAGCGCATCAGCCCGACCGTTGCAGGAACCAGGTTTGTAGGTAATCGTGAAATTAAAACGGGCAAAGAAGAGACTCCACCTGGCCTGTCTAGGATTCAGACGTTTAGCATTCTGTAGATACTGTAAATTCTTGTGATCGGTAAAGATCGTTATGGAGTGAGGGGAACCCTCCAAGAGATGACGCCACTCCTCTAACGCCAATTTAATTGCGAGAAGTTCCCGATCACCGATGGCATAATTCCTCTCTGCCTGAGAAAATTTTTTGGAGAAGAACGCACATGGTTGGCGTCTCTTCTCAAAGATTTGAAGAAGCACAGCTCCCACCCCCATTGAGGAAGCGTCCACTTCAATAAAAAATGCATTCCCAGGATTTGGTCTCCTCAAGAGGGGGCCAGAAACAAAGGCCTGTTTCAGGTTGTGAAATGCAGAGACAGCTTCGGGAGGCCAGTCTCTGGCATTCACACCCTTCTTGGTCAAAGCGATAATAGGCGCGGCAATGGAAGAGTAATTCCTTATGAACTGCCTATAATAATTAGTGAAGCCAAGAAAGCGCTGTGTGGCCTTGAGGCTAGCAGGAAGAGGCCAGTTGGTGATAGCCAAGACCTTCCCAGGGTCCATACGAAGCCCCGAACATGAGACAAAGCACCCCAAAAACAGGACCTCAGAACATTCAAAGGAACATTTCTCCAGCTTGGCATAGAGATTGTTCTCTCTAAGACGTTGAAGTACAGTGCGGACATGGTTTCTGTGGACGAGCAGATTTTCAGAAAAGATCAGAATGTCATCCAGATAGATGACAACAAACTGGTACAGCAGATCTCTGAAGATTTCATTGACAAAGTTTTGAAACACGGCTGGAGCATTACACAGACCAAAAGGCATCACCAGATATTCGTAATGCCCGTCTCTAGTGTTAAATGCAGTCTTCCATTCATCACCCTCCCGTATTCGAATGAGATTGTACGCGCCTCTGAGATCCAACTTGGTGAAAATGGAGGCACCCTTCAACCTATCGAATAGCTCAGATATTAAGGGTAAGGGGTATCGATTTTTAATAGTAACCGCATTTAAACCCCGATAATCGATGCAGGGTCTTAAGGTACCATCCTTTTTGGCAACAAAAAAGAACCCTGCCCCTGCAGGCGATGAGGATTTCCGGATGAACCCTCTCTCCAGATTCTCTGCTACATACTCCGACATGGCCTGGGTCTCTGGGATGGACAGAGGGTAGGTACGACCCCTGGGTAGAGTTGCTCCGGGGACAAGATCAATAGCACAGTCAAAAGACCTGTGGGGAGGAAGCACCTCAGCTGATTTTTTACAGAACACATCCCGGTAATCGCTGTATGCGGCGGGAAGATCAGAAGAAACAGAAGTGGCAGCAACCGGAAGACTCTCCTTGGGGGTCACCTTGAGAAGACACGACGAGAAACATGAGGAACCCCAGGCCAGGATCTGCCCAGAGACCCAGTCCACATGTGGAGAGTGGAGCTGTAGCCAAGGGAGGCCCAATACAACTGGGGTAGAGGCCTTGGGTAGAATAAGAAAGGATATCCACTCCTGGTGGAGAATCCCTACCGACATCCTAATGGGTAGCGTCTGGAAGCGAATAGGGCCCCCTGGGAGAACAGTGCCATCAATTGCCGAGACTACCAATGGGGTAGTGAGAGGTGAAAGGGTAAGCTTCATAGAAGAAGCAGTTCTCCAATCCATGAAATTGCCGGCAGCCCCGGAATCCAGGTATGCAAGGGTTGACTGAGGAGAAGTGCCTACATGAAGGGACACCGGCAAGAGCAGGCGAGAAGGTGATGTTTCTGGGTCCAATACTCCACCTTCCAAATGTATTAGACCCGAGCGTTTCCCGGACGAAGCGAGCAGGAGTCACGAAAATGACCCTTGCCCCCACAATAGAGGCACAAGCCCAGAGTTCTGCGCCTAGCACGTTCTTCGGGGGTTAGTCTGGTCCGGCCCAGCTGCATAGGTTCTTCAGCAGGTAGAGGATGCTCCACGGAATGAAGGGAGGGGAGCTCAGACTGGCTAGGACCCAGAGAGTGCTGGCGTCTTTTTTCTAAGGACCTCTCTTGAAAACGAATGTCGATCTGGTTGCATAATGAAATTACATCGTCCAGACCGACGGGAATGGCTCTTCCCGCTAATTCGTCTTTCACTCGGTCAGAGAGGCCATGTAAAAAGGTAGCGACCAGGGCCTCATTATTCCAGCTCAATTCAGCTGTGTGGATACGGAACTGAAGAGCATATTGCCCCACTGAACTAGATTCTTGGCGAAGACGTAATACAGCACTAGCCGCTGAAGAAGCCCGAGCCGGCTCTTCGAAGATATTACGAAAGAGCTTCAAGAATTCGGACAGACTGGAAACCACCGGATCGTTCCTCTCCCACAGGGGGGCAGCCCAGGCCAAAGCTTCACCGGAGAGGAGGGAAATGATATAGGCTACCTTAGCCCGGTCAGATAGGAAGCTTTGAGGCTGAAGCTCAAAATGAATAGTGCATTGGCTGAGAAACCCCCTGCAGGCCTTGGAGTCCCCAGAGAAACGGAACGGAGCTGGCAATCTTAGTGAGTGTGAGGCTGCGACTGGTGCGATAGGTACAGCCGCTGGTTGTACTTGGGGTTGCGGATTCGGGGTTCCCAAGGAGACCTGAAGCTGCTCGAATCGAGAAGCCAGATCCTGGAGGAATCGCATCACCTGGGTCTGATTTGATTCCTGGGTCTCAAGTCTGCGAACTATGCCCTGCAATGGATCATCCGCGGGAAGCGGGATGTCAGCCGGGTTCATGGCTGATCAAACTGTCAGGGTCACCTGTGGCCAGGTGACAGATGCACACCGTAGGGGGACAGGAGTGCACCGCGAGGTAGTGAACCCTATGGCTGGCTTCTGTGGATAGGAAACTGGGTGGTTGTGGAAAGCGGGACCAGAGGAGCACAACCGGGATCCCAACGGAAGCGAGAGCCAAGATTCCCCAGGGCGCGGAGTCTAAGACCCAGCTGGTCTTCTCCAGGGCCTCTAGTGGTGAGGATGTTATGCTGCAGGCTGGGACCAGGTCGCGGCCCCTGGAGTTTCCTAGCTCACGCCCCGTAGGATAAGGGGAAGCAGCAGCACACGATAGAGAGAACCGAATAACAAGCCGAAGGTCAGGGGCCACAAGCAGACAAGGATAACGAAGAACGAGCCGAAGGTCAAGGGTCACGAGCAGACAGGGATGGTCGGGGACAAGCCAATAACGTAACAGAGAGACAGACGTAGCACACGGCAGGCAGGAACCCAAACACACAATGCCTAACAAACACGTTGATCAGCAAAGCAGGCTTGCAGTGCACAGGTTAATATAGTGTTCAGTGATAGGGCCTGGGGTGGAGTCAGGCTGGGAGGAGATTATAAAGGAAGCCAGGTGAAGGAGGTCTGGTCTCTAGATGAACACATGAGGAGGAAGGTAAGATGGCAGACAGACATTAATGCATATCCATGACACCTTCCCTGTCCCTAGAAACAAGGATTATCACAGTGAAAGAAACTGACACTCTTCCTACCTATAGTTTTCTGTCCCTAGAAAAAATGTTTTTTTAAAGCACACTATAGCACAAGGAGAATTTCCCTCACTGTCCTTCCCTGTCCCTAGAAACAAGGATTATCACAGTGAAAGAAACTGACACTCTTCCTACCTATAGTTTTCTGTCCCTAGAAAAAATGTTTTTTTAAAGCACACTATAGCACAAGGAGAATTTCCCTCACTGTCCTTCCCTGTCCCTAGAAACAAGGATTATCACAGTGAAAGAAACTGACACTCTTCCTACCTATAGTTTTCTGTCCCTAGAAAAAATGTTTTTTTAAAGCACACTATAGCACAAGGAGAATTTCCCTCACTGTCCTTCCCTGTCCCTAGAAACAAGGATTATCACAGTGAAAGAAACTGACACTCTTCCTACCTATAGTTTTCTGTCCCTAGAAAAAATGTTTTTTTAAAGCACACTATAGCACAAGGAGAATTTCCCTCACTGTCCTTCCCTGTCCCTAGAAATAAGGATTATCACAGTGAAAGAAACTGACACTCTTCCTACCTATAGTTTTCTGTCCCTAGAAAAAATGTTTTTTTAAAGCACACTATAGCACAAGGAGAATTTCCCTCACTGTCCTTCCCTGTCCCTAGAAACAAGGATTATCACAGTGAAAGAAACTGACACTCTTCCTACCTATAGTTTTCTGTCCCTAGAAAAAATGTTTTTTTAAAGCACACTATAGCACAAGGAGAATTTCCCTCACTGTCCTTCCCTGTCCCTAGAAACAAGGATTATCACAGTGAAAGAAACTGACACTCTTCCTACCTATAGTTTTCTGTCCCTAGAAAAAATGTTTTTTTAAAGCACACTATAGCACAAGGAGAATTTCCCTCACTGTCCTTCCCTGTCTCTAGAAACAAGGATTATCACAGTGAAAGAAACTGACACTCTTCCTACCTATAGTTTTCTGTCCCTAGAAAAAATGTTTTTTTAAAGCACACTATAGCACAAGGAGAATTTCCCTCACTGTCCTTCCCTGTCCCTAGAAACAAGGATTATCACAGTGAAAGAAACTGACACTCTTCCTACCTATAGTTTTCTGTCCCTAGAAAAAATGTTTTTTTAAAGCACACTATAGCACAAGGAGAATTTCCCTCACTGTCCTTCCCTGTCCCTAGAAACAAGGATTATCACAGTGAAAGAAACTGACACTCTTCCTACCTATAGTTTTCTGTCCCTAGAAAAAATGTTTTTTTAAAGCACACTATAGCACAAGGAGAATTTCCCTCACTGTCCTTCCCTGTCCCTAGAAACAAGGATTATCACAGTGAAAGAAACTGACACTCTTCCTACCTATAGTTTTCTGTCCCTAGAAAAAAATGTTTTTTTAAAGCACACTATAGCACAAGGAGAATTTCCCTCACTGTCCTTCCCTGTCCCTAGAAACAAGGATTATCACAGTGAAAGAAACTGACACTCTTCCTACCTATAGTTTTCTGTCCCTAGAAAAAATGTTTTTTTAAAGCACACTATAGCACAAGGAGAATTTCCCTCACTGTCCTTCCCTGTCCCTAGAAACAAGGATTATCACAGTGAAAGAAACTGACACTCTTCCTACCTATAGTTTTCTGTCCCTAGAAAAAATGTTTTTTTAAAGCACACTATAGCACAAGGAGATCTTCCCTCACTGTCCTTCCCTGTCCCTAGAAACAAGGATTATCACAGTGAAAGAAACTGACACTCTTCCTACCTATAGTTTTCTGTCCCTAGAAAAAATGTTTTTTAAAGCACACTATAGCACAAGGAGAATTTCCCTCACTGTCCTTCCCTGTCCCTAGAAACAAGGATTATCACAGTGAAAGAAACTGACACTCTTCCTACCTATAGTTTTCTGTCCCTAGAAAAAATGTTTTTTTAAAGCACACTATAGCACAAGGAGAATTTCCCTCACTGTCCTTCCCTGTCCCTAGAAACAAGGATTATCACAGTGAAAGAAACTGACACTCTTCCTACCTATAGTTTTCTGTCCCTAGAAAAAATGTTTTTTTAAAGCACACTATAGCACAAGGAGAATTTCCCTCACTGTCCTTCCCTGTCCCTAGAAACAAGGATTATCACAGTGAAAGAAACTGACACTCTTCCTACCTATAGTTTTCTGTCCCTAGAAAAAATGTTTTTTTAAAGCACACTATAGCACAAGGAGAATTTCCCTCACTGTCCTTCCCTGTCCCTAGAAACAAGGATTATCACAGTGAAAGAAACTGACACTCTTCCTACCTATAGTTTTCTGTCCCTAGAAAAAATGTTTTTTTAAAGCACACTATAGCACAAGGAGAATTTCCCTCACTGTCCTTCCCTGTCCCTAGAAACAAGGATTATCACAGTGAAAGAAACTGACACTCTTCCTACCTATAGTTTTCTGTCCCTAGAAAAAATGTTTTTTTAAAGCACACTATAGCACAAGGAGAATTTCCCTCACTGTCCTTCCCTGTCCCTAGAAACAAGGATTATCACAGTGAAAGAAACTGACACTCTTCCTACCTATAGTTTTCTGTCCCTAGAAAAAATGTTTTTTTAAAGCACACTATAGCACAAGGAGAATTTCCCTCACTGTCCTTCCCTGTCCCTAGAAACAAGGATTATCACAGTGAAAGAAACTGACACTCTTCCTACCTATAGTTTTCTGTCCCTAGAAAAAATGTTTTTTTAAAGCACACTATAGCACAAGGAGAATTTCCCTCACTGTCCTTCCCTGTCCCTAGAAACAAGGATTATCACAGTGAAAGAAACTGACACTCTTCCTACCTATAGTTTTCTGTCCCTAGAAAAAATGTTTTTTTAAAGCACACTATAGCACAAGGAGAATTTCCCTCACTGTCCTTCCCTGTCCCTAGAAACAAGGATTATCACAGTGAAAGAAACTGACACTCTTCCTACCTATAGTTTTCTGTCCCTAGAAAAAATGTTTTTTTAAAGCACACTATAGCACAAGGAGAATTTCCCTCACTGTCCTTCCCTGTCCCTAGAAACAAGGATTATCACAGTGAAAGAAACTGACACTCTTCCTACCTATAGTTTTCTGTCCCTAGAAAAAATTTTTTTTAAAGCACACTATAGCACAAGGAGAATTTCCCTCACTGTCCTTCCCTGTCCCTAGAAACAAGGATTATCACAGTGAAAGAAACTGACACTCTTCCTACCTATAGTTTTCTGTCCCTAGAAAAAATGTTTTTTTAAAGCACACTATAGCACAAGGAGAATTTCCCTCACTGTCCTTCCCTGTCCCTAGAAACAAGGATTATCACAGTGAAAGAAACTGACACTCTTCCTACCTATAGTTTTCTGTCCCTAGAAAAAATGTTTTTTTAAAGCACACTATAGCACAAGGAGAATTTCCCTCACTGTCCTTCCCTGTCCCTAGAAACAAGGATTATCACAGTGAAAGAAACTGACACTCTTCCTACCTATAGTTTTCTGTCCCTAGAAAAAATGTTTTTTTAAAGCACACTATAGCACAAGGAGAATTTCCCTCACTGTCCTTCCCTGTCCCTAGAAACAAGGATTATCACAGTGAAAGAAACTGACACTCTTCCTACCTATAGTTTTCTGTCCCTAGAAAAAATGTTTTTTTAAAGCACACTATAGCACAAGGAGAATTTCCCTCACTGTCCTTCCCTGTCCCTAGAAACAAGGATTATCACAGTGAAAGAAACTGACACTCTTCCTACCTATAGTTTTCTGTCCCTAGAAAAAATGTTTTTTTAAAGCACACTATAGCACAAGGAGAATTTCCCTCACTGTCCTTCCCTGTCCCTAGAAACAAGGATTATCACAGTGAAAGAAACTGACACTCTTCCTACCTATAGTTTTCTGTCCCTAGAAAAAATGTTTTTTTTAAAGCACACTATAGCACAAGGAGAATTTCCCTCACTGTCCTTCCCTGTCCCTAGAAACAAGGATTATCACAGTGAAAGAAACTGACACTCTTCCTACCTATAGTTTTCTGTCCCTAGAAAAAATGTTTTTTTAAAGCACACTATAGCACAAGGAGAATTTCCCTCACTGTCCTTCCCTGTCCCTAGAAACAAGGATTATCACAGTGAAAGAAACTGACACTCTTCCTACCTATAGTTTTCTGTCCCTAGAAAAAAATTTTTTTTTAAAGCACACTATAGCACAAGGAGAATTTCCCTCACTGTCCTTCCCTGTCCCTAGAAACAAGGATTATCACAGTGAAAGAAACTGACACTCTTCCTACCTATAGTTTTCTGTCCCTAGAAAAAATGTTTTTTTAAAGCACACTATAGCACAAGGAGAATTTCCCTCACTGTCCTTCCCTGTCCCTAGAAACAAGGATTATCACAGTGAAAGAAACTGACACTCTTCCTACCTATAGTTTTCTGTCCCTAGAAAAAATGTTTTTTTTAAAGCACACTATAGCACAAGGAGAATTTCCCTCACTGTCCTTCCCTGTCCCTAGAAACAAGGATTATCACAGTGAAAGAAACTGACACTCTTCCTACCTATAGTTTTCTGTCCCTAGAAAAAATGTTTTTTTAAAGCACACTATAGCACAAGGAGAATTTCCCTCACTGTCCTTCCCTGTCCCTAGAAACAAGGATTATCACAGTGAAGGAAACTGACACTCTTCCTACCTATAGTTTTCTGTCCCTAGAAAAAATGTTTTTTTAAAGCACACTATAGCACAAGGAGAATTTCCCTCACTGTCCTTCCCTGTCCCTAGAAACAAGGATTCGCACAGTAAAACACACTGACACTCTCCCTACCTATCCTTCTCTTTCCCTAAACTAAAGGAATCCAGGTTAAGCAAGAAAAAATAAATGTCACTGTCCCTGCCTATGCTTCTCTTTCCCTGCTCCGGAACACACTACACTAGGCCGCCGTGCTGGCGGCCTTTTATAGTGTGGGGCGTGTACTAAACACCCTCAGCAATAATTGGCCCCAGGCATCCTGCCTGTGGCCAATCATTGCTCTCCTCGCTGCCGGCGCTGTGATTGGCCAAGCATGCGGGGTCACAGTGCATGCTTGGCCAATCACAGCGCCTGGATGACACTGCGATGGCGTAGTGCATTGTGGGCCGTTCGCGTCACTCGAATTAGGCGCGAACGGCCCAAATCGTTCGATCTTCGTCGAACGATCGAACAGCCGATGTTCGAGTCGAACGTATGTTCGACTCGAACACCGAGCTCATCCCTACTGAGGAGTTGCCTGTCGACCTGGCTGCACCTGCCCGAGGTGAGGGTGAGGCGGATCGCAGATGAATTAAAACATATAAACATTAGCACATTCTTTATTTAGCATATTCTCATTGTTTTATAATAGGCACCAATCAAGCTCTCACTGACCTCCTTATGCCGCGTACACACGACCGTTTTTCATGACGAGAAAAATGCCATCTTTAAAAATGGTCGTGAAAAACGGTCGTGTGTATGCTTCAGAGAACTTTTCTCGATGAGAAAAATGGCCGAATTTTTTTTAGAACCTGCTCTATTTTTTCTCGTCATTTTTCATGTCGTTATTTTTAACGCCGTGAAAAACGGTCGTGTGTATGCTTTTACGAGGGGAAAAAAAATGTGCATGCTCAGAATCAAGTATGAGACAGAGAGGAGAAGGTGTCTCTTTATGCTGACAACATGTTGATCTATTTGTCGGACCCCCAGTCGTCTCTCCCAGTCCTGCTGGAGATTATTGGCAAGTTTGGGCATTTCTCCGGGTTCCGGGTTAACTGGGACAAGTCCATCCTATTTCAGATTGACCAGGCAGATCCACCCAGGCTACCTTCCTCTTGCCCACTACAAATAGTCACCTCCTTCCGATATTTAGAAGTTATGGTACAGCTCCCTATTACCTTTTATGCTAAACTCAATATAGACCCCCTTATAGGAAGATTGAAGACCACATTCAAAAACTGGGCAAATCTCCCACTTACCTTATTGGGCAGGATTAATATTTTTAAAATTATATTCCTGCCACGATTTCTGTATGTATTAGGTAATTCACCAATATATGTCACTAAGCTTAAATTTAAAGAAATAGACTCCATCCTTACTTCCTTTTTATGGAGGGGGGAGTAGTCAGGATTGCCAAGACCACCCTCCAGTTACCGGTACTGAAGAGGGGATTGGCCTTACCCTGCCTCCACACCTATTATATTACCTCACAATTAGCTCATGCACATTGGTGTTTTTTTCCTGAAGCCAACAACGCAGCCACTGCCTTGGAGGCTGCTATTCTTACCTCCTACGAATCCCTGCAGAACCTGATTTATCGTATGTCCCTTAGAGGGTGGGAGGGTACGAGTGTCCTGGCAATGACTATAAGGCTTATTAAGCAAACAAAACTACAGTCGTTCGCTGACAGTAATACTTACTCGCCGAACACTCCACTCTGGGGGAACCCGACTCTACCAGAGTTCTTCCGCAGATCCGACGGGGGATTCTGGTCGAAAAGGGGGGTAAAAACTATTTTGCATTTATTCTCAGACAATGTGTTCCGTTCTTTTGATGAATTTCGTAGAGATTACAATCTACCACGCACAGCTTACTTCCTCTACCTACAGATACGCCACACTGCAGCAACACAGTTTGGTCTTCGCAACATATCCATTCAACTCTCCCCACTGGAACGTATGTTGACCGACTCCTCTCACACCAAGCTAGTTTCTACATATTATAGGTCCCTTCTGCATTCCACGACCCAAAGGCTGAGCAAGACGGCTGCCAGCTGGAGAGCTGATATTCCTGAGCTGACGGAGGAAATCTGTCAGGAGCTTTTACCCCTCCAGGTCCCCTCTGTCATCTCTTCTCGTGATAAAGTAATACAAACTAAATTGTTATAAAGATCCTACTTTACTCCATGCTTACTATTTAAACTGAATAGATTGCCCTCTGCATTATGCTCTCGTTGCGGCATGGCTGATGGCACGTTCTTTCATTTAATGTGGGAGTGTGCTCCGATCAGGAAGTTCTGGTCGGAGGTCACGGCCTTCATTAGTTCATTGACACAATTACCTAATGTCTGTAATCCTCTAAGGTGTTTACTGGGCTATATTGATGATGATAGTATATCCGAGAATACACAAACATTTCTGAGAATAGTATTGTTTTATGCTAAGAAAGCAATAACCTTCCATTGGAAGTCTCCATCCTTGCCCATTATTGCCTTCTGGCTCACAAATATTAACCATGCTGTATCATTATACAAACTGACATATGAGGCTAGAGGGTGTCCGAAAAAATTCAGGAAGGTTTGGGGCTACTGGGTTGATTCTGAGAGCACGGTCTCTCCTGCTCCTTAAAAATGTGACTGAATATTGTCTTCCTGATATATGGCAATTGTTTGCCAGCTTTCTAAAAAAACATTTTTTGCACTGTACTGGATTGGGCGATGTTCGCTCCATGTGTGTCTGTTTGTTGTCTATTGTATGTCTTGTTTTGAAAAAAAACTTAATAAAAAATTTACCTTTAAAAAAAAAAAAGTATGAGACGGAGCACTCGTTCTGGTAAAACTAGCGTTCATAATGGAGATAGCACATTTGTCACGCTGTAACGGACTGAAAAACACAAAGACTGAAAAGCACGCATAGTCTCTCACCAAACTTTATTAACACAAGGATCAGCAAAAGCGTCCCAAAGGGTGGCGCCATTCGAATGGGACTTCCCCTTTATAGTGCCGTCGTACGTGTTGTACGTCACCGCGCTTTGCTCGAGCATTTTTTTTCACGAACGTGTGTATGCAAGGCAGGCTTGAGAGGAAACACGAAAAATCACGTTGAGAAAAACGTTGTTTTTTTCCATGACATGAATAACGGTCGTGTGTATGCGGAATTAGCTTTGGGTACTGTGTGGAGCAATCTACTACCTACTACTACTTTCCTTGAAAAAGTATTTCCACATTTTGTCATGTTACAACCAAAATGTAAATGTTTTTTATTGTGATTTTATGTGATAGACCAACACAAAGTGGCACATAATTGTAAAGTGGCCGGAAAATGATAAATGGTTTTCAACTTTTTTTACAAATAAAGATGTGAAAAGTGTGGCGTGCATTTGTATTCAGCCCCCTTTACTCTGATACCTCTATCTAAAATTTAGAGGAACCAATTGCCTTCAGAAGAAGTCACCTAATTAGTAAATAGAGTCCACCTGTGTATAGTTTAATCTCAATATAAATACCACTGTTCTGTGAAGCCCTCAGAGGTTTGTTAGAGAACCTTAGTGAACAAACAGCATCATGAAGGCCAAGGAACACACCAGACAGGTCAGGCATAGCTCCCAACTGTCCCTGATTTGGAGGGACTGTCCCTGATTTGGAGCAATTTCCCTCTGTCCCTCTTTCCTCCTCATTTGTCCCTCATTTTGGTCTGATCTATATAGTTGTACAGTATATAAAATGCACTTTTTTATCTATCAAAAAGTGTTTTCCAGTGCTAAACCTTTCATCTGATTTCTAAATTGCTGCATTTCTAAATTCCAAAAGCCAATATAAAGGAATAGTAGTGGTAAAAAAAAGCACTTGTGGGTTTAACCAATCTTGTAGTTTTGTACAGTTCTCCTTTAAGGGGGCGTGGCAATGGGGTGTGTCCTATACCTGCATACTTTTGCTGATAGGTGTCCCTCATTCCAATCTCAAAAATGTTGGGAGGTATGCCTTAGTAAGCCTGCAGTCAGAAGGCGTCAGCAGACATCTTTTTACACCCAGCCAAGTCTTGCATTTCATACTTATTTTTTTACCAGTAAACTCAGCTTATATATAGTGAAATACAGTATTTTGAAATCCGTCAGACTGTTTTGATGTTGAATTTTAACCACTTCAGCTCCAAATTTGCCCCCTTAATCATAGCTCCCAACTGTTCCTGATTTCGGGGGACTGTCCCTGATTTGGAACAATGTCCCTCTGTCCCTCTTTCCTCCTCATTTGTCCCTCATTTTTGTTCTGATCAATATAGTTTTATATACAATGCACTATTTGTCAATCCAAAAGTGTTTCCCAGTTCTAAAAACTGCTAAAAGTTCTAAATTGCTGCATTTGTAAATTTCAAAAGCCAGTATAAAGCAATAGTAGTGGTAAAAAAAAAAGCACTTGTGTGTTTAACCAACCATTTTTTTTTATATAATTCTCGTTTAAGGGGGAGTGGCAAGGGGTGTGTCCTATGCATACGTACTTTTGCTAATAGGTGCCCCTCGTTCCCATCTCAAAAAGTTGGGAGGTATGGGCCAGGGATAAAGTTGTGGAGAAGTTTAAAGCATAATTAGGTTATTAAAAAATATTCCAAGCTTTGAACATCTCACAGAACACTGTTCAATCCATCATCCAAAAATGGAAAGAGTGTGGCACAACTACAAACCTACCAAGACATGGCCATCCACCTAAACTGACAGGCCGGGCAAGGAGAACATTCATCAGAGAAGCAGCCAAGAGGCCCATGGTAACTCTGGAGGAGCTGCAGAGGTCCACAGCTCAGGTGGGAGAATCTGTCC